>CM035112.1:41617577-42147577 GCA_020205505.1 Panax japonicus | reverse complement strand
TTTTTAGATTCAAAATTGATACAAATTTATTTAATTATTGCCAATACTAATATGAATATAGTAAATTTATCTAAATAGTACTACTAATTACAAAATTTAAAAGAATCACATCACTTTTGAATTTGAAAATGTGTCGAATTAACTTTAAAAAGTCAATATTGCTCAAATATATTGGAACGGAGGGATAATATATGAAGAAAATGATTAATCTGGTCAGTAATGCGCTCATAAGCTCATACTAGGGCTATAAATGGTAACCGAAAAATTCGTATTCGTCCGCATCCGTATTCGAGAAAAAACGGATATTATTCGTATTCGAGAAAAAACGGATATATCCGTATTCGGTTTAAAGGTATCCGTAAATAAACGGATACGAATACGGATATATGTGTATTCGTATTCGATTAATATCCGTCCGTAAATATATCCGGCGGATACGGATATCCGGATTCCGATATCTGGAATCCGTATCCGAATAACTTATATGTATATATATATATACACACACACACACACACACTTAATATTTACATTAATTAAGTTATTAATTAATATAAATTATTAATTAATAATTTACCTATATAAGTTGTTAATAATTTAATATATATATATATAATATGTATTTATTAATAACTTACATTCATTGATTAATCACTTACATTTATTTATATAAATTATTAATATATACGTGTGTATATATATATATATATATATTAATAAATCATAACTTAGATTCATTAATTAATCACTTTAACTTATATTCATTAATTAATAACTTACATATACATTTATATATATAAGTTATTATATATACACACACATATATATTAATAACTTGCATTAATTAATTAATAACTTACATATATATGTATATATATATATATACAATATACACACACATATATATTAATAACTTATATTCATTAATTAATCACTTACATTCATTTATATAAGCTATTAATATATATTTATATATATATACACACACGTTTAAGGATAACGGTCGAGAGACGGGAGCAATGGACAATATAATTTTATTGTTAAAATGTGTTAGGTCTGAATTAATTTAAAATTAATCTAGAAGGGAGAGTTAAATAAATTAATTCACCTT
Organism: Panax japonicus; assembly: GCA_020205505.1. Lineage (NCBI taxonomy): Eukaryota > Viridiplantae > Streptophyta > Magnoliopsida > Apiales > Araliaceae > Panax > Panax japonicus. The sequence continues at coordinate 42,146,466 of CM035112.1, read as the reverse complement.
TATGAATTTTTGGGTGGAGAGAGTATTTATCGCTTTCATTTGCCTAATTATTTAGAAACTAGAAGTCCAAATATGTAAAATAAGTTCAATATCAATTTTGAATCAAGTTAGATTAACTAGTTGTCACACATACATTATAACTCGCACTCTCCATAAATATAATGAAATCAAATAATTTCTTATAACCATGTAATTTATTTATTGAGGATAAATAATAAATAAATCTCCCATAAATATTACTATTCATTTATTAAATATTAATTTATTTCTCTTTTTTATTATTTAATAAAATTTGAAAGAATAATATTGAGATTTTAATTTCAATTTGATCAATCAAACAAAGTATCGGTTACATTCTTGAATCTTTTTATTTTCACCCAAAACATCAATTAGCATGTTCCTCCCTTTATGATTAGGATGTTTAATTAATATGTATGGTTTAAATATTAAATTGTGTTTAATTAAAATGTATGATTTAAACTTTAATTTTTTTTTTGTAAATATTTTGAATGAATTTTATATTAGGTTACTGATAAACGAATTCGGATATTTGGATATCCGAATAATTTGTCTATTCGGATAAAATAAACGGTAACGGATATTATCCGTATTCGAATATTTTTCCGAATACCGGATACGGATAATATTTTTAAAATCCGCCGGATACCGGATACGGATAGCGAATTAATTTTTCGGATACGGATACGGATATACCTGTATCCGTATCCGTTTAATATCGTTTACACCCCTAGCTCATACAATGGAGGAGGGAGAAAAGCTGCACAGAGTTCAACTATGGGACAGAGAGTATTTAAAGACAATTATTCAGATAAGGAATATAATACTATCGGAATTATTCTACAAAACAAAAAAATACAGGTTTTGTGCCCAAACCTTTCGAAAGTCACCCTCGGGCAGGTTCTCAATTAACTTGGGACCTGCTGCCAAGAATCCTCTTCCAATAGGACTGTATGGGACAATCCCAATACCAAGTTCTCTGGTGAATAACACAAACATTATAAGCAAACATTCGATCCATTTGTTACTCTCAAAAATATTTGTAAAACATGAAAACGTCTATGCACCTGCAAGTAGGAACAATATCTTCCTCCAAATCTCTTGACCACAATGACCACTCCATCTGTACAGCAGTTACCGGATGAATGGCATGAGCCCTTCTAATTGTTGAAGCAGAAGCCTCCGACAATCCTATATATTTTATTTTACCCTCTTCAACCAGTTTCTTGAGTTCTCCCATCTAGCAAAAGTTTATCATAAACAGTATTAGGAAAGCTTAAAATAGGTATTACAATACAGTGGTGCAAACACAATACCATTCAAATAGGTATACAACTCCCATTGAGTGATAGTCAGAACCCCATAATTTACAATTGGAGGAGGTAGATAGTGTTTAACTCTGTAGCAAATTTTGTTTCCCTGTCTATCCGATCTTTGTTTCTCTATTATCCCGTATTTTCTTTCAAAGATGTTTTAGACTCTGCTACTCTACTCATAGTCCCTGCTCGTTTTTCACTCGCAATCTACTTTCACTTTCTATCATTTCCCCATTTTTCACTTTTAGTTTTCTATATTCCTAAAGTTCTACTTTCTCCGTCTAAAAATTCAACTGCACAAATATATCTAAGGAAAACTTAGAATTTCCTCAGATACGTTAAATCACATCTCTTTCTCCTAAATAAAATAGCGACTTCCTGTACTCAACTGGGTAGAACCTAGCCTGTAAGGTTGGTCATAAAGAGAATTACAATAAGTTTGAAATGTGGTAGAATGTATTGTGATCAATTGAAGTTTATTAATATTATTAAATAATACCAGTACATTGTAGTTCAAGTTTATTTTTTTACAAAAATCAAGTTCTACCTCCCTCCCCTCCCTTTCCTGCCAACAGTAGTTGGAGACAGCTGTGATTGTCTCCATTTTCCTATAAAAATAAGTATCCAATATATGGTAATTAGGCAGTCAGTTAACAGAAAATAGGCAACCAAGTTTCAGTACTTCATGTCATTTTAGATTTCTGCACTGGAATTTTATGTTGAGGGCTTGAGCCCAATTTATTAAAACTAGCCTCGATTAACTGGTAAACTACTAAAATATTGCTTATACATTCCATCATGTTCTTATTTTTTGAATAAATTATTAATAAATTTAGTTTAATTTATTATTAGTTGTCATTCAATAATTATAAAATTTTCTCTTATACCATTACAAAGAAGTTCTTTTTTTAACTCTTCATTTAAAATTTTTAATTATAAATATTCACCTGGTTATCACTTATAATTTATACACTACTGTTAGAATTTGAGCCAAAATTAAAGTGGGTTTAATTATTTATTTAAAGTGAATCCACATATCAATATCTTCTACTCCATAAATAGATTAAATTAAGTATTTAGAAGCTCAAATCCATGAAGTAATGAATGAGATATTGACTTCCAAAGATCACCCTTGGAAATGATAAATGATAATAAATACATGTGAGAAGCCAAGTCCCACATTGATTAAGAACTAAACGTTTAATATGTATATATACAAGGAAATTGCTATTGGATTTTGGGTCCCAAGGGGCACCCCACTTTTGTGGAAGGGAGAGAACATAGCCAAGGCTTGGTTTGAACACACGCCGTCGTCGACCTGACTCGTGGTTCGAGGGTCTCGAGGGTCTGGGTTATTGTATATAATTTTTTTGACAAAATTTATATAAATTTTTATTTAAAATTTATTTTAATTTAGTTCTATTATCAAAACTGTGACGTTTTGATAACTATTATTTATTATCAATACTATATCGTTTTGGAAAGCGGTATCTGCCGAACGGACGCGTCTAAACTACATCATTTTGAGGAAAACTATCTACCTGAACGGACGCCCCAAAACTACGTCGTTTTTGCCTGCGCCCTTTTCTGATAAGCGTTAAACTACGTCGTTTTTGTTCTGCTAAGCTTAAAACTACGTAGTTTATGATTCAAACGGATGCTCCTTTTCTGTTTAAAGCCAAAATTACGTCGATTTTGACTTAATCATGCCTTTCCAATGGGTTGTGAACTTTCTGATGGGTTACTTACCCTCTTATAAATAGATAAGAAGGAACAACCATTTCATTCATTCAAATCAGCAAAGCATAAGCATTCTAGTCTTTTTCTTTTTTATTTCATTAGCAGTTTATAGTTCATTTTGAGAGAGTTCTGAACACTTTTTTGGTTCGTTAAGTATATTTTTTGTTGTGCTGCTAAAGTATACGTGTCATTGTATTCTGAGAGACAAGTGTTAGAAAACTCTAAGTACCGCACGGAGGGCATAATTGTCTTAAGGACATAGTACAAAGTACTAGCCTTGACATAATGATTTTTTACATTGGTTTACAACAGATAAGTTAATATATATATATATAGTGTTCAGTCATTTTCAATAACAACTACAAAATGAATTCAAATTAGTCTCAACCAATGTTCCCTTTAGAAAGTTAATATAACACTACCTCTATTCCAAATATAAGATCATTTTGACATTTAAAAGTCAATTTAACACATTTCAAAACTCAAAATTAACATAAATTCCTTTAATTTTAATTAATAAAATTATGAAATTTGTAGCCATCCTACATGTAGTTCAGATTTATTGTTTCATAAGTTTTGATCAACCCAGTTTTGAGTTTAAAAATGCTTTAAATTGACTTTCAAAATCAATAATGATCTTATAACTTGAAACAGAGACAGGCATAACGAGATAAAAGATCTGAACTCCTACAAAATATGAAAAAGTTGTATATAAAGAGAGAAATGGAGAGCCAAACCGTGACTTCAATAGGGACGCGGGTGTCAATCCGATGAACATAATAAAGGTCAATACACTCGATACCCAGCCGGATCAAGCTAGCCTCGCAAGCGGCACGAATATAATCCGGTTCCCCTCGAATTTCCATTTTCCCATCCTTCCAAATTATCCCAAATTTGGTGGCTAATTGCACCTTCTCTCTCAATCCTCCCTTCTCCTTCAACGCCTGCAATTAATTTTTAATCCCCTCAATTCCATAATTTCATAATTCAAACAAATGAACTACTTACTATTACTGATTGTATGTAGTCAGAGTATTATTAGCTCAAATACCTTTCCGATGAGGATTTCGTTGGTGTGGGGCCCATAGACATCGGAGGTGTCGAGAAAGGTGACGCCGGTGTCTATGGCGTGGTGGATGAGCTTGATCATATCGGATTCGGGTTTCGGAGCAACGTTGTTGGAAGACATGCCCATGCAGCCTAGTCCTTGAGCTGAAACTTCCAAACCTTGTGAGCCTAGTTTGATTCTCGGCAATTGTGCTGTTGTCGAAGCCATAGCTCTTTCTCTCCCCTCTCCTCTCCTCTCCTCTCCTCAGAGATGGTAGATAGTAGCAGCGAGTAATAAATTATTTTTTCCAGCAGATACTAAACTGGACCGGGCCAGACCGGATGTGTTGCTGGTAGTGCCTGGTACTCTCATTTCTGTGGTCATATATATAGGCGACCGCTCCGCTCTTTTTAATCGTAAGCGGTGACGTTAGGGTGGGGTGGGGTGGGGTGGGGTTGGGGTGGGGTGGGGTGGGGTTGGGGTGGGGTTAAGTTCATAATTGAATTCTATTCGAATTTAACTTATATTTAAAAAATTATATCCAAATTCGACTCTATTCAAATATTTATTACTCGAATCAAATTATATTCAAACTATCAATGAGTTTCAAATTCAAACTTGAATTCAAGTCTATATATAATAACTAGTTTTATAATAAATATAATTATAAATTAAATTTGTTACTTTACTTGTAAAATTAAAACCAGAGTAACATAATAATAATTAATTATCCTAATTTGATTTAATCTTATATATATTATTAGAGAATGTATCGAATATTTAATTGAATCTATATCAATCGAGGAGTATGTATCGAATCATAATCGTGAATTCGAATAATTAGAATCTTAGACAAGTAGAGTATAACTTTTCTCATATTCTTCTTATATTTTTTTTCTAACTATTTTTTATGTTTAAATTTAGATTATATTATTAATGAATCTGAGCCGCATTCGTATTTCTTTTTTATATGAGTTTGAATCGAACCGAAACTGTTTAGTTCGTTTACGGCTTTATGAGTGACGTTAGGAGTGGGATGGGGTGGACTTTAAAATTGAAAATGACAAAAGTATAATTGACGATTGGAAATTGGAAAGTATAATATATGTAGTGTCTCATTCAGAATTATGGTAAGTGGAAAACTGGAACATGTGTAGTATATAATAGAGCCCATTTTATTAAGAGTATATAATATTATGATGCAGATTTTAATAATTTAGATGTTATTTTTTGATGAATCCGATAATCTAAATTATCAGCAATCCAAATAATATCAATAATTAACATATTACCACGTCATTATTAATTTAATTTTTTTATCCAAGTTCATATGAAGGATCCTTAATTTTTCGGTATTAAATTTGTAATAATTTAAATTACTATGAAACAATAAATTTAACAAAATAATTTATAATATTTATCATTTACAATATTTATTTTATATGATTTAAAAAATTCATTGTTATATTAAATAAAATGAAATAAATGTATGTTAATTTTGAGTTTGAAAATATCTTGAGTTAATTTTAAAAAGTAATCTTATATGTAAGACCCCGACTTTTTAATAAATGTGATTTTTCTATAAATATTATTTTTGAATATTATGGAATGAATTTGATATAATGTTATAGTTGTAGATAATATTTATAAATTTTGCAAAGTACGTAAGTTGTTTTATAATATTCGATTGGTCGGAGAATATTCGTACGACAACATAATCATTAGTGGATCCCACAACGGAATTATTGTCGGATTGAAAAAATGACAAAAATATTTTATGAAAATAACGGCGAAAGTTTTATCGTTAACTGTTGAAACATCCGGTGTTAAAAGTACAGCAATACGCGTGGTTGCATAGTAGCACACGATATTGATTATTGATGCTTACGTGAGAAGTCACTCAGTTTTGTTCAATTATTGCTTCAGTATTTGTTGCATAGTATCTCACGTTATTTGATTTAATTATTATCGATATTTTATATATTATTAATCAATAATTCAGATGACATAGTTATTAATATTATTATTTGCAATATTAACGATGTCTAGAAGTTCCGTCAAACAGAGGTTTGGTCACCTAATTGTGCGCTAATATGGAGAAATCTTTATTGAAAAGCACCATCTTTCTTGGGAACGACCTGGTCGATTAATATTGTGAATTATAATAATGATGATAAGTGTTGTTAAAATTATTAAGGTAATTTTTATGAAGTTTTGCTTATTTTACGGACCCCCATTTGCCCATTTTTTAAAATAATCGGTAGAAGTTATTTTTTAGGGGGGTCCCACAGGTGGGGCCCACTTGTGGAGGAAAGTCTTGGAGTGGGATTTTATCTTTGTCACGGGTTGATGAAAGAAAAAGGATTGCAAGAATGTGTTATATGGATATATATATATATATATATATATATATACACACAACGTGCCCGCTGATAACTCACGGGTTGTCACCCCCGTGAGCATTAAAACATTTATATATATGTATATATACATGTTATAAAACTTCAAATTATAACATGTATATATACTAGCTGGGTCCCGTGCCTCCGGCACTGTATGGACAATATGATTTATCTCAAACTTTGAACGACCAAAATAATTTATTGAGTAAGCGGGAAATTTAAAGTCATTTGTATTTTATTAAATTATTATTAGATTATTAGATAGATAGATATATTTTATCAGATAGATGTATGAACGGTGGGATTTATCCCAAACTTTGGACGGCCCAGATGATTTATTGAATGAGCGGGAAATTCAAAATCATTTGTATTTTATTAGATAGATGAGCGGGAAATTCAAAATTATTTGTATTTTATTAGATAGATTATTAGATAGATATATGTATTTTATTAGATAGATGTATGAACGGTGGGATTTATCCCAAACTTTGGACGGCCCAGATGATTTATTGAGTGAGCGGGAAATTCAAAATCATTTGTATTTTATTAGATAGATGAGCGGGAAATTCAAAATTATTTGTATTTTATTAGATAGATTATTAGATAGATAGATGTATTTTATTAGATAGATGTATGAACGGTGGGATTTATCCCAAACTTTGGACGGCCCAGATGATTTATTAAGTGAACGGAAAATTCAAAATCATTTATATTTTATTAGATAGATGTATAGACGGTGGGATTTATCCCAAATTTTGGACGACCAAATTGATTTATTGAGAGAGCGAGAAATTCAAAATCATTTGTATTTTATTAGATAGATTTATTAGATAGATGTATGGACGGTGAGATTTATCCTAAACTTTGGACGACCAAGATGATTTATTGAGTGAGTGGAAAATTCAAAATTATTTATATTTTATTAGATAGATTTATATTTTATTAGATAAATAGAGAGATGTATTTTATTAGATAGATGTATGGACGGTTGAATTTATCCCAAACTTTGGACGACCAAGATGATTTATTGAGTGAGCGGGAAATTCAAAATCATTTGTATTTTATTAGATAGATTAGATAGATAGATGTATGAACGGTAGGATTTATCCCAAACTTTAGACGGCCCAGATGATTTATTGAGTGAGCGGGAAATTCAAAATCATTTATATTTTATTAGATAGATTTATTAGATAGATGTACGGACGGTGGGATTTATCCTAAACTTTGGACGGCCAAGATGATTTATTGAGTGAGTGAAAAATTCAAAATTATTTGTATTTTATTAGATAGATTTATATTTTATTAGATAAATAGAGAGATGTATTTTATTAGATAGATGTATGGACGGTGGAATTTATCCCAAACTTTGGACGACCAAGATGATTTATTGAGTGAGCGGAAAATTCAAAATCATTTGTATTTTATTAGATAGATTAGATAAATAGATATATTTTATTAGATAGATGTATGAACGGTGGGATTTATCCCAAACTTTAGACGGCCCAGATGATTTATTGAGTGAGCGGAAAATTCAAAATCATTTGTATTTTATTAGATAGATATATATATAACATATAATATATATTTTTTTATTTAAAATTTTTGTTTTATTATAATATTTTATTAAATCAATATGGACCGTCCGATTAAAAGTAAATCAATCTGGACCGTTCATGAGTTAGTTACTATGCAGTCCATTCTTCTATAAATAGAATCTCATTCCTTCATTATTTCTTACGAATTCACTGAAACTCTAGAGAGAGAAATTATAGAGAGAAAGAAGAAAAGTATTTGCTACTTCATTACTCATATATCCAATACTCTTTTTCTTAAGATAAGGGGTATTATTTAATTTGTATTCATGAAGAGAACTTCTGTTATTCCATTCTTTATTATTCTGTTGGAATAACCAATATACGCGGGCTACCCTATACTTGGTGAAATTCTTCTGTTATTCCATTCTTTATTAATTTGTTGGAATATCTTGTCTGTGCGTTTTACGCCGGACCTGATTCCGTCTTTATTATTCTGTTGGAATATCCTGTCTGTAAGACCCCAACTTTTTCAATAAAGATGAAGTTTCTATAATTATCATTTTTGAATATTATGGAATGAATTTAATATAATGTTATAGTTGTGGGTAATATTTATAAATTTTGCAAAGTATGCAAGTTGTCACATTATATTCGATTGGACGAAAAATATTCTTTTTGTCAGGGAATATCCGTACGACGGTACAATCATTGGTGGACCCCACAACAGAATTATTGTCGGATTGAGAAAACGATAAAAATATTTTATTGAAAATAACGGTGAAAGTTTTACCGTTAATACTGTTGAAATACTCGGTAGTAAAAGTACAGTAAAACGTGTGGTTGCATAGTAGCACACGGTATTGATTATTAGTGCTTACGTGAAAAGTTATCTCAGTTTTGTTTCATTATTTATATAATTGATATTTATATATATTATATGTGTAAAGTTGACATGTGGGGAGGGAGGAAAAAAAAAAGGAGATGTCGGGTGAGTGGGGGTGTGGTTTGTGAATAATAAGGTTTATATAGATTAAATATGGGCGAGTGGGTTATGGTGGGAGAGGAATTCAAAAAAGGAATCAAGTAGTTCTTTTTTTTCAAACATGTGGTTTATATATATATATATATATATAATATCTTGGTTTATTTGATTGAATATCAATCAACCATAGGTTGCGTAAGAAGTCCGTAGCCTTTGAATTATTTCGTCCGAAATCCTTACACAGTGCCTTTCAATTCTCCTATAAATAGAAGCTCATTCCTTCATTATTTTCTTACGAATTCACTGAAACACTAGAGAGATAAACTGTAGAGAGAAAGAAGAAAAGTATTCTGCTAGTTAACTACTCTTATATTCAGTTTCTTTTACGGTAAGGGGTATTATTTTTTTCATATTCATGAAGAGAACTTCTGTTATTCCATTCTTTATTATTCTGTTGAAATAACCGGTATACGCGGTCTACCCTATACTTGGTGATTTCTGCTTTTATTCTATTCTTTATTATTCTGTTGGAATATCCTGTCTGTGCATTTTACGCCGGACCTGATTCCGTCTTTATTATTCTGTTGGAATATCCAGTCTGTGCATTTTACGTCGGACCTGGTTCCGTCTTTATTATTCTGTTGGAATATCCTATCTGTGCGTTTTACGCATGACCTAATTCCGTTATTTATTATTCTGTTGGAATAACTTGTCTATACGAAGTACCGCATGCATGGTGATTTCTGTTGTTATTTCATTCTTTATTATTCTGTTAGAATATCCTGTCGGTGCGTATTACGCCTGACCTGGTTCCATTATTTATTATTCAGTTGGAATAACCTGTCTATGCGAAGTACCGCATGCATGGTGATTTCTTTTGTTATTCCATTCTTTATTATACTCTGTTGGTTAAAGTTTTGACTTCTATACTCCATAAAATTAGTGGAATATCCTAGATATTTGCGCTTCATCCAGTATCTTTCATGAAAATATTCTTCTGAGCATTTTTGAATTCTACTCTATAAAGTAGTATCATGTTGACAATTTAGACGTTATTAGTTCCTGAATAAATTAATTCGTGAACTTGTTTTTTTGAATTCTTATATCATTGTCATCATTCTTATGTTTATATTTTTTTGAAAGTCATATGTGGCCTGTAGTGCATAGATAGACTTGGTATGATTATGACCAGGGATTATTCGGTGTAATCATGACCGTAATGTTACAAATGATGTGATAAAAGTCCTCATTGGCCCGTAGTGCATTGATGGACAGTTGTTGGCATGATCATGACCATTGATGAATACACGAATATCCTTGGCCCGTAGTGCATGGATAATTTGTGGTTGTGATACTAAAGAATATCCTTGGCCATAGTGCAGGGGTGATTCAATGATGTGAAATATTTATTAAGCTGAGTCCCAGCGATAAAAGTGATGAAAAACCTTTTAAATCATAAAAGATAGTAGATTTTACACTCTACTTGACTCTTTTAATGGATTGCTTGTTCCGCTGCAGTTAAACTTGATGTCTATTGTATTTTATCAGTTTAACATTGTTGGAGACTAATGATAATTTATTCTGCATTATCTTAGTCATAATATTTTTACTGGGCTAGTTGAGCTCACCCTTTTCTTTCACTGTTCTCTTCAGGAAATGAGAATATAGCTGGGACGAGTCGGGGAATGGAGTGACGGTCCAGATGATAGTATTAGTAGTCCTCACTATTCTGTTAAATAGTGTGACAATAAATGTAATGAAGACTTATTCTGAGAGTGGATATTGTCTAGAAGACAATATTTGTATTTAAACTCACAACATATGTTTCGTCGTATTTTACACGACTGTTGTATTATTAGTTTGTATTTGAATTTTGTACCATGTATTTGGCGACTCAAGATGGGTGATGTATTCCTATTTTGGGGGCGTCACAGTTGGTATCAATGCTTAGGGATATAATCCCTGGCTAAGGTGTGAGACAAGAACTAGGAGGGGAGAGACGGGGAATTCTTTCGCTAGTATGACCTACCTAAGTTTATTTGGTATTTAATTGGTCGGTCAGAGTATAAGGATAATATGTGATATGTTATTTAACTCTTGTTTTGTGGCAGTATTTAAAAATGACATCCGAGAATGTTGAGATTATCAATGGAGCACAGGAGACCGTTGAGTCTTCACGGACCAATAATCAGGATAATGTGCATCATGAAGGAGACATTCCTCAAGCAAACAACAACACTGACCAAATGATGAACGATGGAATGTTCAGAGGCTTTATGCAATTCATGCAACATCAGGTGAGAGCGGCTCCTGTCCAAAATGCAGGTGGAAACACTGGCAACTCTCGGACGGTCACAGCCAAACAATTTAAGGAACTGGGACCACCAGAGTTTTTTAGAGAGCCAAAACCACTTAAGGCGGAGACGTGGATTAAGCAGATCAACAAGATATTTGATGTCTTGGGATGCTCCGAGGAGCAAAAGGTTCCCTTTGCCACCTTCATGTTGCGGGCAGAGGCAGATTACTGGTGGGAATCTGTAAAGTGTACTCAACCTGCTGCACTGAAGATGTCTTGGGAGAAGTTCCAAGAACTGTTCAACCACAAGTACTTTCCCGAAAGTATTTGTCACATGAAAGAGGTAGAGTTCATCAAGCTGGAACAAAACAACATGACCGTATCGCAGTACGAAGCCAAGTTTGCCGAGTTGTCCCGGTTTGCGTCCCATTTGGTTGATAATGAGGAGAGAATGACGCGAATATTTTTAAGAGATTTGAAACCTGAGATACGTCAATATCTTATCTCTCATAAACTGTGTTTGTATTCAGATGTTGTTAATAGGGCTCAGTTATTGGAGCGTGATAATGAGTCAACCCAACCAAAAGAGAGCAGCCGGCAAAATGATAATACCAATGAGAACAGTCATCAAAGCGGTGACAACAAGCGTGGAGGGAATCAACAGGCCAGAAATGGTAACCACTTCGGTGGTAATCAGGGCCAAAACAATAAGAATGGATATTTCAAGAAGAGGAGATTCAATAATGATGGAAAAACGTCAACATCAGCACCTGTCGTTAAGGAAGGAGAACGACCACCTATCATATGCTTCAAGTGTGGAGGAGAGGGACACATCAGTCCCAACTGTGCGATGCCATCCAAAGCATGTTACAACTGTGGAAGAGAAGGTCACCTGGCCCGATTTTGTCGTGCACCGAAGACAAGTCCAGCTGGGATGGAGGCATCAAAGGCCGTCCCAGAAAAGTCAAAGCCGGTAGTGCAAGGGAGAGCGTTTGTTGTAACCTCCCAGAAAGAAAGGAACCCAAACGAGGTCATCACGGGTAAGCTTATCATAAACTATAGCGAAGTTTATACCTTATTTGTTACCGGTTCTACCCATTCTTTTATTTCTCCTACTTGCGCTCAACGTTTAAATTTGACTCCGGAGAAATTGGACTTTGACTTATCTGTTGAAACTCCATTGAGAGAAACCTTCATTACATCCACAGTTTATAAGTCTTGTTTGGTTCAAATCGGTACCCTCACATTACCTGTTGATCTTATTTCATTGAAAATACTTGCATTTGACGTAATTCTAGGGATTGATTGGTTAACTACTCATCATGCAAAAATTGATTGTTTTCATAAGGTTGTTAGCTTTCATATTCCTAACCAACCTATTATGCGAATTCAAGCAACCAAAACATTAAAATCAATCATTGTCATCTCAAGCCATAAAACTATTCTTTTATTGAAAAACGGATGTCAAGCTTTCTTAGCTCATGTCACGGATCTAAACAAAAATACGTCAGTTTTGAATGATATTTCTATTGTTAATGAATTTTCTGACGTATTCCCTGAAGAACTTCCTGGCTTACCCCAGAGCGTGAAATTGAATTTTGTATCGATCTTGAACCCGGTACAAAACCCATTTCCAAAGCCCTATATCGAATGGCTCCTATTGAACTTCAGGAGTTAAAGATCCAACTACAGGAATTGTTAGACATTAGCTTTATTCGTCCTAGTACTTCTCATTGGGGTGCTCATGTTCTATTCGTGAAGAAGAAAGATGGGAGTATGCGACTTTGTATTGATTATCGAGAGTTAAATCATGTCACCATCAAAAATAGGTATCCATTGCCACGTATTGATGACCTATTTGACCAGTTGCAAGGAGCCAAATTATTTTTAAAGATTGATCTTCGTTCCGGATATCACCAGTTGAAGATTAGAACCGATGACATTCCTAAGACGGCTTTCAGAACTCGGTACGGGCTTTATGAATTCCTAGCCATGTCTTTGAGATTGACTAATGCTCCTGCTGCCTTCATGGATATGATGAACCGAGTATTCAATGAATATTTGAATCACTTTGTGGTCGTCTTTATTGATGATATCCTCATATATTCCAAAACCCGTAAAGATCATGAGCAACACTTGAGACAGATACTCCAAAAGCTTCGTGAATATAAGCTTTATGCCAAGTTGAAGAAATGCGAGTTCTGGCTTGAGGAAGTGGCATTCCTTAGGCACGTAGTATCAAGTCATGGAATATCTGTTGATCCAGCAAAGATTGAAGCTATTCAAAGCTGGGATCAACCTAAATCAGTGACCAAAGTACGTAGCTTTCTCGGGTTAGCTAGTTATTATCGGAGATTCATGGAAGGATTTTCTCGAATCGCTACTCCACTAACTCAGCTAACTCGGAAAGATACAAAGTTCGGTTGGAGCGAGGAATGTGAGAAGAGTTTTCAAGAACTCAAAAGGAGACTCATTTCAGCACCTGTTCTGACAATACCATCTGGTTCGGAGGGATTTGTCATCTACAGTGATGCTTCGGGCAAAGGGTTAGGATGTGTTCTCATGTAACATGAGAAAGTCATAGCCTATGCCTCACGACAACTCAAAGAATATGATAGGAATTATCCTACTCATGATCTAGAGTTGGTAGCTGTTATTTTCGCACTAAAGATTTGGAGGCATTATTTGTACGGAGAGAAAGTGGAGATCTTTACGGATCATAAAAGCCTCAAATATTTCTTCACTCAAAAGGAACTCAATATGCGACAACGACGTTGGCTTGAACTATTGAAATATTATGATCATACCATCCAATATCAGTCCTAGAAAAGCGAACGTGGTAGCTGACGCATTGAATAGAAGATCATATGCGGGTACGAGTGCGATATTGTCAACGCAAAGGCCCATTTTGTATGACTTGCAAAGGATGGAGATAGAGATAAAGACTCCAGGGACCCATGTGATAATGGCGAATATACGATTAGAACTGACTTTAATTAATAAAGTTAAAGCTGCTCAAACTACAGACCTGGAGCTGATGCGTATGAGAAAGAAAGTACAAGAAGGTGCTATGCCGGAAGCAAGAATCGGTGAAGAGGGAATACTTCGAGTCAACTCCAGACTTTGTGTTCCTAACGACCTTGATTTAAAGTATAAAATCATGATGGAGGCGCACAACACACCGTTTGCAATCCATCCTGAGAGTACCAAAATGTATCGTGATCTTCGTCATACATTTTGGTGGAGCAATATGAAGAGAGAGATAAAGTTGTTTATCTCAAGGTGTCTAACTTGTCAACGAGTCAAGGCGGAGCATCAAGTACCAAAAGGTCCATTGCAACCACTTGAAATTCTAGAATGGAAGTGGGAGCACATTACCATGGATTTCATTACTAGTCTTCCCAAGGTTTCTCAAGGCATTGATGCAATTTGGGTCATTGTTGATAGATTGACTAAGTCTGCTCACTTTTTACCAATACGAGAAACTTATACACTTGAACATCTTGCTCGTATGTACATAAACGAGATTGTAAGACTACATGGTATGCCAATATCCATAGTTTCTGATCGAGACCCAAGATTCACTTCACGATTTTGGGTTAGTTTGCAAAAAGCTATGGGCACGAATTTACGATTTAGTTCGGCATATCATCCTCAGACGGACGGACAATCAGAGAGGACTATTCAAACTCTGGAAGATTTATTAAGACTTTGTGTCCTTGACTTCAAGAGAAGTTGGAATAAGTTCTTATCATTGGTAGAGTTTTTATACAACGACAGTTATCAAACAAGTATTGGCATGGCTCCATTCGAGGCGTTGTATGGAAGAAAGTGTCGTTCTCCAGTATGCTGAGATGAGGTGGGTGAAGCAACGTTGTTGGAACGGAGTTGGTACGTATGACTACAGAAAAGATTCAAACGATTCGACAACGTATAAAAACCTCACAAGATCGACAAAAGAGTTATGCTAATCTTCATCGAAAGGACGTGGAATTTGATATAGGAGATCATGTGTTGTTACGTGTTGCTCCATGGAAAGGAGTTACGAGATTTGGAAAGAGAGGAAAGCTCAATCCTCGATTCATTGGCCCATTTTTAATCATCGATCGGGTAGGAACTGTGGCTTATAGACTCGCTTTACCGCCAAGTATGTCTCGTGTTCATAACATTTTTCACATATCCATGTTACGTAAATATGTGGAAGACCCGAACCACATTATTGAGTTGGAACCGGACGAAATAGCGGAAGATTTAACGTATGAAGAGGTTCCTGTTCAAATCTTGGATAAGAAGGAAGATATTCTACGTTCCAAGGTTATACCCCAAGTCAAAGTTTTGTGGAGAAACCACGATATTGAGGAAATGACCTGGGAGTTAGAATCTGAAATGAAGTCAAGGTATCCTTACCTCTTCGATATACTAGGTATGTACCCTAATTTCGAGGGCGAAATTTCTTAAGAATGGGAGGTTTTAAGAGCCCAACTTTTTGAATAAAGATGAAGTTTCTATAATTATCATTTTTGAATATTATGGAATGAATTTAATATAATGTTATAGTCGTTGGTAATATTTATAAATTTTGCAAAGTATTCAAGTTGTCATACTATATTCGATTGGTCGGAAAATATTCTTTTTGTCAGGGAATATCCATACGACGGTACAATCATTGTTGGACCCCACAACAGAATTATTGTCGGATTGAGAAAACTACAAAAATATTTCATTGAAAATAACGGCGGAAGCTTTACCATTAATACTGTTGAACTACTCGATAGTAAAAGTACAGTAAAACGTGTGGTTGCATAGTAGCACACGGTATTGATTATTAATGCTTACGTGAAAAGTTATCTCAGTTTGTTTCATTATTTATATAATTGATATTTATATATATTATATGTGTAAAGTTGACATGTAGGGAGGGGGGGGGGGAAAGAAAAAAAAGGAGATGTCGGGTGAGCGGGGGTGTGGTGTGTGAATAATAAGGTTTATATAGATTAAATATGGGTGAGTGGGTTATGGTGGGAGAGGAATTCAAAAAAGGAATCAAGTGGGTTCTTTTTTTCAAACATGTGGTTTATATATATATATATATATATATTTAGTATGTCTAGTTTTATTTGATTGAATATCAATCAACCATAGGTTGCGTAAGAAGTCCGTAGCCTTTGAATTATTTCGTCCGAAATCCTTACACAGTGCCTTTCAATTCTCCTATAAATAAAAGTTCATTCCTTCATTATTTTCTTAAGAATTTACTGAAACTTTAGAGAGATAAACTGTAGAGAGAAAGAAAAAAAGTATTCTGCTACTTAAATACTCTTATATTCAGTTTCTTTTACGGTAAGGGGTATTATTTTCTTCATATTCATAAAGAAAAATTCTGTTATTCCATTCTTCATTATTCTGTTGGAATAACCTGTATACGCGGTCTAACCTATAATTGGTGATTTCTGTTGTTATTCTATTCTTTATTATTCTGTTGGAATATCCTGTCTGT
The DNA here is from genome assembly GCA_020205505.1 of Panax japonicus. Taxonomy (NCBI): domain Eukaryota; kingdom Viridiplantae; phylum Streptophyta; class Magnoliopsida; order Apiales; family Araliaceae; genus Panax; species Panax japonicus. The sequence continues at coordinate 42,129,632 of CM035112.1, read as the reverse complement.
GCATTTTACGTCGGACCTGGTTCCGTCTTTATTATTCTGTTGGAATATCTTATCTATGCGTTTTACGTCGGACCTAGTTCCGTCTTTATTATTATTACGTTAGAATATCCTGTCTGTGCGTTTTACGCCGGACCTAATTCCATTATTTATTATTCTGTTGGAATAACCTGTGTAAAATCCCAAATTTTACGAATAAAGATTTAAATTTCTTGATTTTTTTTTGAATATTATGGAGTAAATTTAATATAATGTTATAGTTATGGGTAATATTTATAAAATTTGCAAAGTATGCAAGTTGTTATATTATATTCGTTTGGTCGGAGAATATTCTTTGTGTCGGAGAATATTCGTACGACGGCACAATCATTGGTGGACCCCACAACAAAATTATTGTTGGATTGAGAAATCGACAAAAATATTTTTATGAAAATAACGCGGAAGTTTTACCGTTAATACTGTTGAACTACTCGGTAGTAAAAGTACAGTAATACGCGTGGTTGCATAGTAGCACACTGTATTGATTATTGATGCTTACGTAAAAAGTCAGTTAGTTATACTCAATTATTGCTACAGTAATTGCTGTATCATATCTCTCATATTATTGATTCAATTATTGTCACAATATCATCTGCATAAAATGTTATTTTATTAAATTAATAATTGAGACGACAAAGTTATTTATATTATTAAATTGTAATATTTACAATGTCTAGAAGTTCTGTCAAGGAGTGGTTTAGTCATCTAATTGCGCTCCAATAGAAAGAAATCCTTATTGGAAAGTTGTAAGACCCCAACTTTTTGAATAAAGATGAATTTTCTATAATTATCATTTTTGAATAGTATGGAATGAATTTAATATAATGTTATAGTTGTGGGTAATATTTACAAATTTTGCAAAGTATGCAAGTTGTCATATTATATTCGATTGGTCGAAAAATATTCTTTTTGTCAGGGAATATCTGTACGACGGTACAATCATTGGTGGACCCCACAACAGAATTATTGTCGGATTGAGAAAACGACAAAAATATTTTATTGAAAATAACGGCGGAAGTTTTACCGTTAATACCGTTGAACTACTTGGTAGTAAAAGTACAGTAATACGCGTGGTTGCATAGTAACATACGGTATTGATTATTAAGGCTTATGTGATAAGTCACTCAATTTTGTTTTATTAGTATTATTAACGTAATAAAACAGAAACATCTTTTTATATAAAACAGAATACTTTTATAAAGATATTCGTTTTATTAGATAATAATTAGATTATATTATATTTTATTATGCATTGTGTTGCATAGTGTTGAATAGTGTTGCATAGTATTTTGCATAGTAAAATCTTTTTATAAAGTTTTTTGTTTTATTAGATTATAAATAGAATATATTATATTTTTTAAAAGATTTTGCTTGAATTATGGACCGTCCGATTAAAGTAAATCAATTTGGACCGTTCATGAGTTAGTTACTATGCAATCCATTTTTCTTTAAATAGAATCCCATTCCTTCATTATTTTCTTACGAATTCACTGAAACTCTAGAGAGATAAACTGCAGAGAGAAAGAAAAAAAGTTTTCTGCTACTTAACTACTCTTATATTCAGTTTCTTTTACGGTAAGGGATATTATTCTTTTGTATTCATGAAGAGAACTTCTGTTATTCCATTTCTTATTATTCTGTTGGAATAACATGTATACGTGGGCTACCCTATAATTGGTGACATTCTTCTATTATTCTGTCATTATTATTCTGTTGGAATATCCTGTCTGTGTGTTTTACACCGGACCTGGTTCCGTCTTTATTATTATTCTGTTGGAATATCATGTCTGTGTGTTTTACACCAGACCTGGTTCTGTCTTTGTTATTATTATGTTGGAATATCCTGTATGTGTGTTTTACACCGGACCTGGTTCCGTCTTTATTATTATTCTGTTGGACTATTCTGTCTGTGTGTTTTACACCGGACATGGTTCTGTTACTTATTATTCTGTTGGAATAACCTGTCTATGCGAAGTACCGCATGCATGATGATTTCTGTTGTTATTCCATTCTTTATTATTCTGATGGAACATCCTATCGGTGCGAATTTCGCTTGACCTGGTTCCGTTACTTATTATTCTGTTGGAATAACCTGTCTATGCGAAGTATCGCATGCATGGTGATTTCTTTTGTTATTCTATTCTTTATTATACTCTGTTGGTTATTCCATTCTTTATTATATGATTTATTTTTAAATTAAATACATCTCAAATTGATTTAAACAAATCAAACTTGATCCTATATTTTGAATAAAAAAAATATAAATTTGAAAATATATTTTTCATAACTGTTATTGAATCATACCTGTTTGGTTTTGAAGATATCTCAAATTAACTTTTAAAAATGATAAGATGGAACGGATGTAAGAGTTTTTAATTATTTTTTTTTAATTTCTATCCGTGTTAAAACTTTTAAATTAGATAAAAATAAGAGAAAATACAAGAAAAAAGAAAATCTAATCTCCATCTAGATACTCAAATAAAGGTATAAAATGTTATAAGCTTACGTTAATAATTTTTAATTTCTTTATCATATTAACTAATGTTTATGTAATTTTACCATATATTGGTTATATAATTATATGTATTGTGCAAGAAAGATAAATAAATTAACAACTCGACCAGCAATACATATCATGTAATGACGCTGCAATTTATTATCATCTTTTTATATACTCGTAAACTTAACTATTACATATTCAATTTTTTTGTGTGTTCATATACAAACTAATTGCTAATCACATATAATTAGAAAATTATCTTAATGAATAAGTATATATAAATATACATAATTAGTAATTGGTCGGCTCTCCGCAGCGAACAAGAATTAAGAACGAACCAACTATGAAGACGATTTTTCTGTCGCTATAATATAGAAAATCGACTTTTTATGTTACAGTAACGGAAAAAAAAATCACCTTCATAGTCGGTTCGTTCTTAATTTGCTGGAAGCGGACTAATTAGTAATATCGTTATCACTATATTTTATAATTATTTTTAAAATCGTCGCTATATATAAAATCGTCGTTATATTTTGTACGTCGCTAAAAGCTAAGACGACGGTTTTATATATAACGACATACCGAATCGTCGTCCAATTCGTCGCTAAAGGGGATGAGTAAGGTATGTTAGATAAGGAGTGAGCTTAAGATACAAATATTGAACTAGACGGTCCGGATCTTAAGCTCACCCCTTTAGCGACTGACCGAATGATGATTCGGTCTGTCGCTATATGTTGTCCGTCGCTAAAAGTTAAGACGACGGTTCTACATATAGCGAGAGATCGAATCGTCGTCCGGTCCATCGCTAAAGGAAAATGAGCTAAATAAAGGGTGAGCTTAAGATCCAGACCGTTGACTCACCCAAGCTCACCCTTATTTAGCGACGGATCCAGCGACGGTTCGATCATATAACTGTCGTCTATACTTTTAGCGATAAATAATATATAGTGTCGCTAAAAGTATAGACGACGATTGTATAATCGAATTATCGTCGAATTCGTCGCTAAGAGGGTGAACTCAAGTGAATTGTGAGTTAGATAAGGGATAGGTTAATATTCAGACTCGTATATATATTAGCACCTTTCATTTAGAAAAGCCCTTCTGTTTTTTTCATTAAAAATAACTAAAATAAAACAGGAGCGAGAAATCCCGTGAGAAAGGTAGTTCAGTAAAACCCTAGCTCCGTCTACAACTACTTGTTCTCTCCCACTTCTGCTACTACTACTGGTTTCTCCTCATTTCCCCCTATTTCTCTTTATACGCCTCGCCATTAACGATGACAGCTATGATGGTAAGCTCTGTCTAATCTATCTCTTCAATTATATGCATATAGTAAGTACATTGTTTATAGTGTCGTATTGATGTTTTTGACTCGCAGAGTTATGTAGATATGTATCATTCTCATTTAAAAAAAAATTATACCGGATGAAGTGGAACTGAAGAGTATTTAGATATCTGATAACCCAAACTGTTGAAGTGTAATTTGTTAAATCGCATTTTATTTTCCTTCGTTTTATTAGTACCCAAATAGATGATCCAATTCAGTAAGAAAACGACTCTGTTTAAAACTAAAAAAACCCACAAAAAAAATAAAATTATGGGATCAGGGGACAAATTCATTTTCACTTTGTTAAGTACTTTTAGAATGGAAGTTTTGATGTGATTCTGTTTAATTTTTGTGGTGAAAAACAACAACAGCAACCTCAGATTATATTGCTGAAAGAAGGGACAGATACTTCCCAAGGGAAGGCCCAGTTGATCAGCAACATCAATGCGTGTATGGCAGTAGCAGATGTGGTGCGCACCACTCTTGGACCGAGGGGTATGGATAAGTTAATCCATGATGACAAGGGAAATACCACCATTTCTAATGATGGTGCCACTATTATGAAGCTTCTTGACATTGTCCACCCTGCAGCTAAGATCCTTGTGGACATCGCCAAATCACAAGACTCTGAGGTGAGTTTTTAATTTTTTTAACTATGTTATGGTGTTACTGTTAGTATTATGATTTTTTTGATTTAAAAAGCCTTACAAGTGATTATGATATCCTCTTATTCGTTAGTCGTGAGTGAACTAAAGCTCCAAAAAATATTGTATTAGATTTAGATATTACACCTGTTTGTGCACAAATATAGTTGTTACTTTATTATTTTTGCAAAAACTTTTAGGCCTGGCGATCTTTTTGATTGCTGAAAGATGGAACAGTTTTTGAGAATAGACGCCTTTTTGGGTTGAGATTTAAGTCTTGTTGATTTTTTCTTAAATGCATTAAAGGGGTAATTTTCTAGTGTTTGCAGACATCTGCTTGCCTTTTTCATTTATAAAATACTTGGTATTAACTTAATAATTCAATAAAGTGAATAAAATTTGGTTGCTCTTTAATATTAGTTGGTATGCTCTTCAGAATGCATATTCCTTCCTATTTCAGCGATTTTAACAATACGGAACCAATATTTTAGCATAAAAATACTGCATGTGACGCCCTTTTATGTTTTTTTGGTGTTTTTCTGGGCAGAAAGAAATTTAGTAATAAAAGAGAGTTCTTACAAATAAAGGGGTACAAGGCGCCCGGCCACTCTGAAACGAAAAAGGAAATAGTGCACTTGAAAAATGCAACCATCAATCTCTACAAATATCATCTAGAGATTCCCTGAGCTTGAATTAATAAAAATAAGTATTCAATCCAATTATGTATTTGACTTGACCTAGGTGGAGTTGTTGATATCTATGAATTTTTGATTAGATGTCCTTTACAGTCTTTGTTTTACATCATAACAACTGGGATCTTATGAAATTGATTTTTATAGAAAGTAGCACTTGTTTCTGGGAAAAAAATTGTTTGCCTTCCTGTAATTCTCCGACATTTATGTTACATCGAGGCAGGTGTTTGATAATTTATTTACAAGTTTGAGAGTCTGAAAGGAAATATGCTGCTTGTATCAGCAAAGTATTGAAATGTGTTTTGGTGGGTTTATTTTGATTATTCAGTTCAAAATTTGTAAGGCTTTTGGAATCCTTGATAGTTGATACTTGACTGTCCTATAGTACTGTGGTATGTCTACTAATTTTGAGTGAAGTGTTTCATAATGAAGCTTACTAGGTGGGAATTTCGGTGTATACTAGTTGCATCTCTAGATTGAAAAGTCTTATATAGGGTGTTTGTCTGGAATGGTTCTCACAAAAATAAAGAAAAAAAGTTTGAGGGCTATGTGGTGCATGGTGCAAGTTTTCTCAAGCCTTTGTTCCTATTGAACGATGAATTTGCTGCTGTATGAAATTGAACTCTATCATGGAGCACCTAATGCTTGTAAGAGCCTGTGCTTTAGGAAACAATTACTATGTAATGGCCTGTAAGGCAATCGTAAAATCCAGCATTGACTATATATGAAGCACTTTAACACTGCTTTTTGAGAACGTTTAAGTTGCAATAAGTGTTACTTTCTTAGTTACATGACCATTAATTTTTTTCCCTATTATTTTGGTAATTTTGCAGGTTGGTGATGGAACCACCACCGTAGTTCTACTTGCGGGGGAGTTCTTGAAGGAGGCTAAGCCTTTCATTGAGGATGGGGTGCACCCACAAAATCTGATACGGAGTTATCGGAATGCTTCCTATTTGGTATACGATCTGATTTATTTTGTTCTATTTTTCAATCTTTTGGTTTTGGTGCTTTGATTCATCCTTTTGCACCTTTGTATTATCTTCTTTTCAATAGGCAATCGAGAAGATCAAAGAATTAGCTGTTGGTATAGAGGGGAAAAGTTTAGAAGAAAAGAAAAGTCTACTAGCTAACTGTGCTGCCACAACATTATCTTCAAAGCTCATAGGTGGAGAGAAGGAATTCTTTGCATCGATGGTTGTTGATTCTGTCCTTGCAATTGGGAGTGATGATAGACTAAATATGATTGGAATAAAGAAGGTAATCATGTTTGGAATTGGATTTTGAATTTATATGATATCATTTTATGCTTGTTCATCTATCATAGAGATACAATTTATAATAAGGTTTTGCATCATGTTTGGTATTGAAACTTGAATCCATTATTGTATTTTACACTAAAAACATTTATTTTTTGATAGGTATTGACGGTATGTATACTGCAACTTTTATTTAATAGAATTGTTTACTAGACTCTCGTGACTTTTTTCACCTCTTTATTAGAAATTTCAGGTGTACTTATCACCTTATGGTTTAGGTTAGATGTGTAAACTTTTAAAAATGTGTGGGGGCCATCACTACATAATTTTGAATAAAACCTTGAGTCTTGCCAAAATAAAGGTGGCTTATCAATAGCTTGGGGAACTGGGGTGCCATGGCCTTTGCCAGCCCCTTTCTTGATCCAACCATTGCATACATTAAAACACAACCAACAAGGAGAAAAATGAAAATATTGGAAAGTTCAAATTGAATTATAGTTATTTTTCAATCTTGTGATGCAGAGTAGTCTAAAGCACCAATTTTTTGTGTTTACTATTTATAAATGGAAATAGAAACAAAAGTACTTGATTTCCAGAGTATTAAAACAAGTTCCCCAAGTCTTAAAAAACTAGCTCCAGAAAGGCATTCTGTAGTGCTGAACTCTCAATTGATATGCGTGTGAAGGTGTCCAGCATATTAAAATTGCTACTTAATACCGGATATGATTGAACGGTTTAGAAGACGACAAGTTGCTTTTCTTGGGCTTGGCTCCTACCAAAAGAGCCAATGGAGACTTCATGGACCTTGAATAAAGGTTCTTCCTTGCTTAATTCAAACACTTTCCATTATGACTTGACGAGCTTGATGCTTTTTTATGGGCACTGGCGTGAATTATTAGGAGTGTGAAACTTTGTGAGCAGTTGATACCTCAAACCTTGGCTGGTGAGTGGTGCACAGAAGCCACTACATGAATACACAGGCTTACATAACGATTATGTAGACATAGGTCATAAGTAGTAATATCTTTTTGGTTGATCTGATTTTTGAGTTAATTGTAGTTATGAGATTTTCCATTTTTGAGAAAGTACTGCGTGGTCTGCCTTTGTTTGAATACTTTCTATTGTTCATATATTTCTGCATTCCCGTGTATTTATTCTATTAATATTGTTGCTTTTACAGGTTCCTGGAGGTACGATGCGGGACTCTTTCCTTGTAAATGGTGTTGCCTTCAAAAAGACATTTTCATATGCCGGTTTTGAACAACAACCAAAGAAGTTTGAAAATCCCAAAATACTCTTACTAAACATTGAACTGGAACTAAAATCAGAAAAAGAAAATGCAGAGATAAGGTTAGATATATTGGTGGTCCTTCAAAATACATGCATTAAACAATGCTTACCTTAGTGAATTATTGCTCCCATATATTACAGGCTTTCAGACCCATTGCAGTATCAGTCGATTGTTGACGCTGAATGGAATATCATTTATGATAAGTTGGATAAATGTGTGAACAGTGGAGCCAAAATTGTTCTCTCACGGCTGGCTATTGGCGATTTAGCAACACAGGTGGTGACTTCTTTGCATTTAAACTTTGATTCCAGTTCAGTGTTGAAGTAATTTAATGCAAAATGTCAAATGCCTACATTTTATTATGTTCAGAATCCACTTCAGTTCGCATTAAAGTTTCCCATTTATAAGTTTTTGCTATGCAATTGTTTAAATCAATGCCAGTTGCCTACTTGTTGCATTATGCTGTTGTTTTTGTCTTGCTTTTTTTGATCCATTGTTTTCTTATTTCTGGCATTTTTAGATTTTGTGATATACTTCAACATGAAGTACATTCGAGGACACATTTCTTTTATATCAAAATACAAGTATTGTCTGGTGATAAATAGTTTGTTTGTGATTCAGTATTTTGCAGATCGGGATATATTTTGTGCTGGTCGGGTTTCTGAAGAGGATTTGCATCGAGTTGCAGCTGCAACCGGTGGAACTGTACAGACATCTGTCAACAATGTTATCGATGAGGTTTCTCTTTTAATTTTGGCACACAATGTTATCATAAAGTGAATATACTTCAGTATCAAGCATCATTCTAGTTATGTCATACTCTAATTGGTGGTGTCTCTTTTTGATCTGGCTGAATTATTGAACGTCGATATGTGAAACAGGTTCTTGGGTCTTGTGAGATTTTTGAGGAAAGGCAAGTTGGAAATGAGCGGTTTAATATATTTGGTGGATGCCCCCTGGGCCAGACGGCCACTATTGTTCTCCGCGGGGGAGCTGATCAGGTTTGCCTATATTACCAGTGTCTGGTCTTATATATATTTTCTTTCAAGTGTTGACTTTCTAATGTTTTTTTTCTGGAATAATTATCAGTTCATTGAGGAAGCAGAACGGAGTTTACATGATGCAATTATGATTGTTAGGAGGGCTGTAAAAAACTCTACTGTAGTTGCTGGTGGTGGTGCTATAGATGTATGGATTTATCACTTCTTCTTAGACAGTAATTACTCAGTACTGAGGGTATGAAATACGGAACCTTTGATTATAAATTTTTCTTGGTTGTAGATGGAGATAAGTCGATACTTGAGGCAGCATGCACGCACAATTGCTGGAAAGTCCCAGCTATTTATAAACTCATATGCAAAAGCTCTTGAGGTAAGTGCTTTCATGATTTCCATGGAGATGATTTACCTCCTGCTCTAAGATAGTAGCCATTGTATTTTGCTAATTTGAAAAATGTGTAGGGCTTTCTGTGTTTGTTTTGTTTAAATTTCTTGCTTGTATTTCCCAATCTACTCTTCTTTTATTAGTATATAAACTGAATGTAACATAATCAAAATTTCCAGAAACATAAATATAAGAAGTCAGACACTGATGCAACTGTTTAATGTGTAGATTAATTGTTTCGGTTGTGGTACTTTGTACACTCTGATCAGATTTATTTGAGTATAGAAATTCTTTTGAATGTTGTTAGCTGTCCAAAATGAATAAAAAGAGAAGGTAAAAGCAATTGGAAACTTATTTTGTGGAATTTTAAAATTTGTACAGGTTTCTATGTTTTGAAGGGTGCTAAGTGTATAATTTTCTAAATTCTGAGAGTTTTTGGCTTGTAGTTTCTTGTCTGGTTGGCTTGTATTTCTTGTCTGGTTGTATTACTTTTCAATAGTATATCTGTATTTACTTCATCATCAATATTATTCCATTGCATGGATCCGTTTGTCCATAATTTAAAATGCTTCCTACTCCACCCCCACCCCCTTCCCAAAAAAATAAATAAAAATAAATTCATTGTTTGATAATCCTTATTTTGACACGTATATTCCTTTGAAGGATTACTTGTCCTCCTTTTTTCTTCTTACTGAATATTTGTCCTCCCTTTCTATACTCTCTTTTCTATTGATTAAAATTTCTTTTATCCAAAAAAATGATAGCAAATACTGTGCAGACATCGACCATGTATTGAATTGTAGTTTAACAAGTGGTACCAAATATTTACCTAATTGTATGTGTATCAAAAGGAAAACTCTTTTAGTTTAATAGTTTTAATATTACACGTAAATACAAATTTAATGATCTATAGCAATTAGATAACCATGATTACTGCATATTATCTATGTATTACGAGTAGTAAGTATGAAATTGCCATGTTGTTTGGGTGTCATTTGGTTATATTATCCGCTGTAATATTTTCCTTTTTCTCTTTTGGGAAGAAATTGATATGCTTTGAAGATTTGTAATAATTTACATATTACTTTCATAACATTGAATTATATATTTCAGGTTATCCCCCGGCAGCTGTGTGACAATGCTGGATTTGATGCAACTGATGTGCTGAACAAACTAAGACAGAAGCATGCTCTTCCATCAGGTTAGCGTCTTGTTTCTTGAGAAGTTCTGGTTAGCGTCTTACTTCTTTGTATTTTGCTTTGGGAGCTTAGATGTTGTCTTTTGGGAGGTCACCAATAGGGGTGGGTATTTGGTTGTGGTCCTCTTTGCATATGTTGGTGGTGGATTCTTGGCAGCATAGGTGCTCTTTTATTACTCCTCGTAGACTTTTTGTAAATGGGTTGTTCCCCCAGTTTGGGCCTTTTTGGTTGAATTTAATGCATCTTATGAGTTGATATGCTGAAACGCTGCCTCCGCATTTGTGGTATTGACCCTGTTTTACTGGTCAAAAGGACATATAGGTTGGATGTTATGTTTGCTTATTTTGCCTATTTGAGTGGTGCCTCCTTTTTCATTAGAATTCTGTTTACTGATGTCGGATTACTATTTTGCAGGTGAGGGTGCACTTTTTGGGGTCGATATCAACACTGGTGGAATTGCTGATTCATATGCCAACTTTGTGTGGGAGCCAGCAGTTGTTAAGGTATTTGTTCTCTATAGAACACTTGATTACTGTTTAGAAAAACATATTTGTCTTTTCTATGATATTTTTTGCTCATAGCAAGTATACTGACTTTACACCCTTTATTACAGATCAATGCTATAAATGCAGCTACTGAAGCAGCTTGCCTTATCTTAAGCGTGGACGAGACGGTAAAGAACCCAAAGGTAATATTTTATGCTCTTTCTCTACAGCCACTGACATTCGAAGCCTCGCCAAGTCTAAAAAATAGGGTATCATATTCCATTTTATCTTGGTAATCCTCAACATTTTTTTCTGTTTTATTATTGGGACTTTTGAGGATTTGGGACCTGTGAAGTAAAAAAGAGGTGGTAATAGTTGTGATAGATTGGAGTATCAGTGAGAGAAGGGGTATCGATGGAATCCATAATTGTTCTAATGAAAAATTACTAAATATTAAGTTAACTTATTGGAGAAGAATGAAATTGTAGTGCACAATCTCGCAACAAAATGATAAGAAGTGCACTTCTGTTGTGTAATGTGGTTGAAAAAAAGTTAATTTATGTGGAGGTATATCTTTGTTAAAGCATAATTTCAATATTTAGCATTCAGGTTCTAGCTTGTACTGTTGCACATATAAGCAAAGGTGAACTCCACATATGAAGGATTTATGAGAACAGCAAGCAACTAATCTCATACCTTTTATCGCATGAAAACTTTGAAAAGAAAAAGACAATGAAAGAGAATACAAACACATTCCTGTGTGATAATTGATGTCATCAATATTGTGGGAGAGAAAGTGTGTTCCGAGTAGATGGCATAGGTATGAATAGAAATCGAGAATTGAAAATGATGATAAAGAAATTTACAATGCTGAATTGTAACTGCATAAAAATTAGAACTTATTTTATTCATTTGATTAGAAGTATATGATTATTTGATTCCATGCTCCCAAACATAGCATCCGTATGAGAGAGTTATACTGAAGAAATTCAGTATTTCATTATACTTTTTCTTTTGTCGATAATTTCTCTTGAATTTTACCACACTATATATATCATATTGCCGTATGAATATTTAGTTTGTACAGTAGTCTGTAGTCCAACATGTCATGATATGCAAAGTATTTTACCATTCACATCTGTAAATGAACTCTCAAGTTAAAGAATAATAATATTTTAGGTGTGGGTCATGCATGCCTCTAATATTTGACTTTTAAGTCCTGGTTTTCACAATTGATTGAGGCAATCTTTTTCCAGTTTCACTCACTGCATATTTATATGTGATTTAGAAATCTTTCAATGGCTCCTGATCATATTGACCATGCAGTCTGAGAGCGCACAGGGAGAAGCTGCTTCAAGTGCAATGGGTAGAGGGCGTGGTGGTGGTGGTCTCCGTGGTCGTGGAAGAGGGATGCGTAGGCGATAAGACTTTCCAGGTGTAAATTTACACAAGAATCAAGTGGTTTTACTATCAAATTTTGAAGTCATGATTGGCTTGCGTGTTCAACTATCTTTCTTTTCTCCTCTTCTCTTTTTTCTTTCTCCCTGGCCCTTATAACTTGAATATAGAGTTCAAAGGTGTAATTCTATGGTGGTTCTTTTCCTAGATGTACACCTTTTACCCTTTGCTTGCTTCTGACTTTTGAACCTTGTGTGGTACTAGTCTATTTTGGGTATCAGGAACTTACACATCTATTCTTGTATGTATTGAATTGGCAGTACTACTCCCACTGGGGTGTGCTAATGTATCAGCATTAGATCTACTTTTATGCAAAGGCTTTGCTCTCTCTCTCTCTCACTCAAGCCACAAATTGAATGTTTGGCAACATAAACAAAAAAAGGGGGTTTTTAGTCAAAAATATGTGTGAAAACATTTTGAGATTAATGTTCTGTTTGTGAAATTATAAATTCATAAATGATGTATGTATTCATCTAATTTTATTTATACGGTCGCAATTAATTTGATTTTTTTTATTTATAAAAAAATAAAATTATACTCTTATTTTGGATAGGGATAAAAAAAATTACAACTCAACATCAAAAACATCTTAGGTGAGACACGAACTTGGCACCTAATATTTCTTAGGCCTCAATTTAAGCTGATGAACAAATTTTCTTTAAAACTCTAGTTTGAAGATGTGGTACTAGTTAATACAATGAATTCTAGTAATCAAATACACAATCACAATAAAACTCATCAACAAATCATAATAATCCATCAAATCTCACAAAAAAAATAATCTCAAATTCAAAAAACTTCACGAAATAAGAAAAAAAAGCCATAGCAGAGTGAAATCAAACATGAAACCTAATTAATATTAAATTTAAAAATTTTGGAAACTTATTTCAAATCAAACAGAACACTTTTCGTTATTTTCATAGCTTCAAACTTTAACTTGTAATAATTATTTCGTGAGAAATTAATTTTTATATATTTTATTTTTGGTAATAAGTGAGAAATTACTTTTGTGTAGTACTTTTATATTTTTTGAATAATGTTATGGACAGAAATTATATAAAATAAATTATGGACATAATATAAAAAAGGAAAAAAAATAGAAAGTGAGACCAACAATCGGATGTTTTACGTATCAAAAAGTCTAGGGGGACAGGTTTTTAGTGACCGGCCGAAATTTTTTTTTTTTTTTTTTAAATGTCTCTCAAATAATTTATAAGATTTATTGGAACTGAAATTTTTACAGAAAAAAGTGTTTTGAATGTCATTTGGATACACGTAAAAAATATGTCTGTACAGTCTGTACAGACATATTTTTTACGTGTATCCAAATGACATCAAAAACATTTTTTTCTGTAAAAATTCCAGTTCCAATAAATCTTATAAATTATTTGGGAGACATTTAAAAAAAAAAAAAAAAAAAATTCGGCCGGTCACTAAAAACCTGTCCCCGTAGAAGTTCTCTTTACGTATTTTGGTAAGAAATACAAAAAGTCTACGGCGACAGGTTTGGAGCGACCGGCCGGAATTTTTTTTTTTTTTTTTTTTTTTTTAAAATGTCTCCCAAATAATTTATAGGATTTATTGGAACTGGAATTTTTACAGAAAAAAGTGTTTTGGATGTCATTTGGATACACGTAAAAAATATGTCTGTACAGACTGTACAGGCATATTTTTTACGTGTATCCAAATGACATCCAAAACACTTTTTTCTGGTAAAAATTCCAGTTCCAATAAATCCTATAAATTATTTGGGAGACATTTAAAAAAAAAAAAAAAAAAAAAAAAAAAATTTCCGGCCGGTCGCTAGACCGGTCGCTCCAAACCTGTCGCCGTAGAATAACTCTATGAAATATATTAGTCTACTTTTATATATGTGCTAATATTAAAAAAAATCATTAAATTAATTAATTATTAAATATAAATACCCTGCCGTGTGAGTCTACTCACTTTTACACGCAAAAGGTGATCCCTCGCGCGCCGACCCCTTACTGGAAATCCCTCTCTCCGTCCAAACCCTTGTTCAGGTATTATCTCTCTCTCTCTCTCTCTATATATATATATATGTATATATATACACACACACTATATAAGTATATTTGTTGTATATGTATAGCTTGATTCTTTTACTTGCGTAATTTTCTCCATCATCTCATCTGAATTTAACTGAAAATAAACTCCAAGTTTATTCTTTATGGCTATTTTTTTGATTTCCTTGTTTTTTTTCGTAATTCATTATTGTTTAATTGCTGGTTCAAATTTGTATTCAATTGATTTTTCCTTTATACATTAGCTGCTAGACTCAAGGTTCAATTTTGTAATTATCTGGAAAATGCTTGTAGAAGTAATATCAGAGTATTTATTGTACTGACCAATGTTTTCAGACCGGTCATCTCGAGTGGATGGGTCACAGGTCCAACGTGTGGTTCAACCGTTATCTACCCTGCAACGTCGTTAATATATAAAAAATAAAAATAATTAATTATATTAATTATTATTATATATTATCTAAAAGAAAAAAAGAAAAAGTAAAACTATTTATACGGTTTGATATGGTTTTGTTTATAATTAGCTATTAACACTCGCAGTGTGAACACCCACACTGTGAACACTATAATTTAATAAAAATATAGTCATATAGTGTGAACAACACCCAAACTGTGAACACTTCCTACTCTCCAAATCTCTATGCATCTTCCCCAATAACAAAAAAAAAACAACACGCGCAAGAAAAAGGCTAACTTTCTGGTCAAAACCCTCCATTGATTCTCAAATTCGCCATATCTACTCCCAATTTCACTGTTACAGACTCAAAAACCTAACCTCACATCGTTTATTCTTCATCTTCATATCCCTATTTCCCTATTTTTAGCTCTTAAGCCGACGCCGTTTTGTTGGGACAGTGGAGGAGGCGACACTGTAATTGGAGTGATGGAAGGAGGAGAAGAAGCCGTGAAGCCAATTGGGCTTAGATATATGGAGTCTTTGGGGTTGGGGTTTGATTTTGCGAGCGATTTTAGGTTGAGGTTTGCGAAGAGGTGTCCGATTGGTGGTGATTGGTTAGCCATGAGAGATCGATGAGAAAAATTTGGGCGCAATGGAGAAGAACCACTCTGAAGGATGAAGGGTTGAACCGGTCTAACTCGCGAACCAGTCATTGGTTCGCTGGGTTAGGCAGTTCAACCGTTGGTTCATCGGGTTTGAACAATTTTTTGAACAAAAGTGGTTTATTGGTCCAAACCGGACTGGAAGGCCCGGTTCGACCACCGGCCCGGTTCGGGTCTGAAAATTATGGTGCTATCTATGAAGCTCGTAATTCCTGAATATATATTTTTCTTGAAATTCTTGAATATATTTAGTTTTTTATTATCTTACTCATGTTCTGGGGTGTGTTACCTTCATTTTTGCTTCATGTAGTAATTGTTTGAAATCCTATAGCAATGGAGAAATCCACATTGCTCGAAAATTGTGTTAAATACTCTCTTTACTGCCATCTACGGCATTACTGGCTAAAACAAAAGGGACAATGTTTTTTTATATATGAGGGCATTGTTGTGAGCATTTGTATGAGTCTCTTCTTTCTCTTGTATTCTAAAAAATTAAAACTGAACATATATTCTACTTAGGCTTGTAATTTTTGAACACTTATTTAATGTAACACCCCTTTTCTGAAAAAGAAAGAGATGTTACACATCAAAACATAACAAAACTGATGGAATAAATAGAGTTCTATGCCACAAAAGAATAGTCTCAATGTCAAACAAACCATAAAAAATGCTAAACTTGCTCAAACTACAATCTAAAATAATTATTACAACTCCAATAATTAAATAACTCCAAAACACAAATCGAAATATCAAAGTGTAAACAAAATATCTAAACCACTTGGATAGAAGAGAGCTCTCGCACACTTTCCCTTGATTCTCTGATTACTTGCCGGAAGGAAAACACAACATGTCCAGTACTAGGCATGCACAGACAGGCCACCTGGCCTGGCCTGGTCTAGGCCTGCCAGGCTTTGACCATTTACCAGGCCGGGCCAGGCCCAAGCTCAAATGTAAAAAGGCCAGGCCAGGCCAAATTATTGAACTAAAAAGGAAGTCTGAGGTAGCTTGCTGGCCAGGCCGGCCTAGGCCCTCCCTTGTTATACTTAATTTTTTTTACTTGAATTCTCTTCCATTTATTGAACAAAAATAGGAGAGGTTAACATTGTTAAACAATATGGGATTTTAACAATCTAAATAAAGAACCTACTATGACTATCATATATACTCAGTGAATTTGGAGAAAGAACACTTAAAATCTGATGTGGGATGGACATCCACTTGTTCTTTTGTGTGGCCAACTTAATAACATTCTTACTCTCTCCACAACCCTGAATTGACCTTCGTGGTGAAAAACCATCGTGGTGACTAGTGGTCTGGGTTTTGTTGGATCAGCTCTATGTCTTGAGCTCGTCAAACGGGGGTGCTCGCCAAGTTAGGGCTTTTGACATTCAATCCAATTCTCCTTCCTCTGACCGTCTTCTTCAAAATGGGGTCAAATGTGTTCAAGGTAATCTAATCTAGTTTAATTATAAACCTTCCTCCAAATTTTCAATATTCTAAAAGGCGCAAGGTGGGAGGCCAGGGGGGCATGGCGGGATTTTTTTATTCTAAGACAATTTTAATATTTTATCTTACATTATTCTAACAAAACAATAATATAAAGCAAAATAATCTATAATAAAGATAATAATTAAATTATAGAATTAGTAGTAATTGCACTTAAGTAGTAAGATATATATCTATTGCTTGAAATAATTAAATTATAGAATTAGTGTTACTAGTAAGTAGTAACTAGTAAGTAGTATCTTAATATCTTCATATATATAATTATATACGTACTTCTTCTCTCTCAAAAATTTAAATAAATGTTATTTTTAAAAATTAGTGTGAAGTTTATTGAATGAGACATTTGATATTATTAATTATGAAATTATTTTTATTTGTGTAATTTTCAAAATTAAGGATTTAAAGAAAATGACAAATACCATATACTAAGTATGACTAACATATCTTTAACGTATTAGTTTTATTCATAAACAAAATTGGTATTAAATAATAAAATTTAAAATTTTTAGAATTCAATTCAATTCAATTCAATATTAAAACTTAAGAAACTAAACATAAATTTAAGAATTTTATTGAATTAAACTAAATATTACAAATGTATCATCATTTATATAATTTGAAGTTGGTATAAGTTCAAAAAATTACAACTATAATAAAATTATCCATTTTAACTTGATTTTGCTCACTTCTTGTTGTCATTTGATATACTACAACTTGCATTAAGAATATGGTAAATCACTAGAAAAATAAATATATCAAGATTTGGTTTAGGTAGTAATTAAAAAAAAATCTCTGCCTAGGCCCCGCCTTTCCCGCCTAGGTGCTGCCTAATTGGCTGGAGTGCGCCTAGGCGGCCGCCTAGGCCGATTTTTAGAACACTACAAATTTCTTGAAATTAGTTTGATCTATATTTCATTTAGGTTACCAAATAGCCAAATAGGTAATGAAAAATTGATTAGAGATTGTACTTTTAATGTATGTATATATATATATATTGTATATTAGCAATCAGGTATACAAGGAGTTTAATGAAATAAATTATCATACATATGAAGATCCTGCCAAGACTTAAATGACTTTCATATAATTCATTCACACCCTGACAAACATTCATTGCTGGAATCTAAGTTTGCCTATTTCTATATTATTTTATTTATTAGTGCAGTACTACCATCTTGGATCTAATTCTTGGTGTGTGAATTAACAAATTCATATCATATTCCAAATACTCAAAACTTAGTGTAGGACTTACATTAGAACGTGAGGTTACTCTTCCTTCGCGTGATTCCTAGATGTGGCTGCTCTGTTTTTTCTTTTCTTTTCATCCAGTCAGTTCGTATAATGAAAGTATGATTAGGTTTAGTTATTTATTTATTAACAGATTTTATTAATTTTCTTAGTTATAATAGGATTTAATATTACCCACATATAAATTAAACCCAATTAGTTTTAAGTCCCAATTTTACCAAATTAATTTTCATCACTTATTAATACGTATTAGCCTACATAAATTAAATAACTAGTTTGAATCAAATAAAAGACAAAGTCCATCAATATGTTTTTTTTAAAAAAGAAATGTTTTTATTATTTACGGGTATTACATTTAATGTGTTGCATCGAAACTCATGAATTTTCGATATCCCCTTGAACTGACATAGTCAGTTCAAGAATTGAGGAGAAAGTTGACATGGTGTTTAATGTGGTAGCAGGCCTAACAGATGGCAGGAGACACGAGTGCTGAAGTTTCCACTGAAGAACAAGGAACACCAGAGCTTGCAAATCACAATGAAGTAGCCAGTCTGCAAAAGGATATTGAGGAGAAAGTTGATGGTCTGGTGTTAGAGTCGTCAGGTAATGAGTCATTTATAATATAGTGCCGATGATAACATGTCTACACATTTATGTTGTATGCTTTGCTGTAGAAGATGCATCATTTTCCTCTTTGCTACATGCTGGCCAAATCCTTGTGGTCGTATTGGATGTGGGTATATCCCTGGTTGCATTCATTAAAATTTTCTTTTTCTATTTTTGGAATAACTCATGAAATTTCCTTGGATGTGGGTATATCCCTGGTTGCATTCATTAAAATTTTCTTTTCTATTTTGGAATGACTCGTGAAATTTCCTTTGAAGTTTAAATATTTGGATGAATGAATTGAATAAGAGGCTTGATGTTAGGTTAGAGATCTTGAGGACAGAACTTGTGGTGGCTATAGGATTAGATTATGTTATGGCGTATTGAGTAGCTTTCACCTGGAGAGCTTCTGAACCCATTTTGCATTGAGATGAATAGAACTCAAGCTTTGTAGCAAGTAAACATGTGTGTGGAACCTGAGATATAGTTGGGATTTTCAGTTGGAAGTGGAAAACAACTAAACAGATCCATTAACTAGTTTAATTCCTTTTTTAGTGCTTATAATGTAATGTTCTAAATTGATAATACAACAGTGTTACTGAAACTTAGCCAAGATGATGCTTTTCGAGGTATCCCCTCTAGGTTTGGATTTAGGAGTCCTTGTTCTTTTTGTGCATTCTAGTACTCGTATTGCATTAAGCTTTTCCGCATGACTATAACCTACAAACTCAGGTTATTAAATCATTGATGACTAGGATTTCTTTTCTCTGACTTTGCTTTTTATGGTTCTCCCAGAAGCTGCTAAAAAGAAGAAGAAGAAAAGTAAAAGCAAGTGAGGAACTGTTTGTAATTGTTCTTTTCCCCTTGCTTGTACGGTTAGAATGGAAGGTTAACCATATCATCTCTTTTCATGTGCAGGAAGAAAAAAGAACAGCCACAGCAAACTGATCCACCTTCTATACCTGTTATTGAACTTTTTCCTTCCGGAGAGTTTCCAGAAGGTGAAATTCAACAGTACAAAGAAGAGTACGTATAAGTTTTATTGATGTATAGTATCTTGCGTTATGCATCAGACTTGCTACAATATTTTGGTTCAAAACAATTTAGTAGAAACACTTCCAGATCTGACAGACCAACTACTGCAGCCCAACTTTGGTGTATAACCTTTTTGCTGAAACTGTTACCTCGTCAAAAATTTCACATCCTGGAAAATTGTTGTTATATTCTCTCTGGAGTTGTGGAAAGAGTGGCTATTTGCAGATGTTTTTAGTCTCAGGGTAGTTTTTTGTTTGACAGAGTTTGAGGATAGTAAGTTGCTATATTGAGCCCTATGATCAGTCAGACTGTCAGACAATCAAAGCTTGGTAAATACAGTAGTTAATCTGGTCAATAAGTTCTAATATGCTTTTTATGCTATGATTGAGAAGTTATCAATGCTTATTGTAGGGTCGATTTGACACACATTGAATGAATAAATCTGGTCAGAAAGACAAACTGCTGAAGCTTATAATATACTGCTCTAAAACTAATCTTTTTCCCCCCGTGTCGGCCATATCTATCTCCTTTGCTATTTTGTAGCGATTTCTAGCACTTTTTTGGGTGAAGTTTCATGTTGCATTTGGTTTTAATCCCAGCTTGTTAGTGAGAAATTCTTGCTGCTGATTAGCTATTTTGTATTTGTTGCTGGCATAAAAGGGGAGAATGAGTCTACTTTTTTCTTATCTCTTCCCCCCCCCCGGGGTGGGGGGGAATTTACATTGTTAAAATTTATGATACATATTCATATTCATATCTAATTAGCAGTTCTTTGACTTCTTTCTTTACAATTGTTCATACTCGATGCTTATGTTGTGAAAAATGAGCTAATTTCCATTGGAGAATTTTATGAGCTTAATACCTTGGCTGGCCCTCTTGGTATCACGATAGGGTCTACCGAGATACTTTTCGGGCGTTTTTGTTTGGCGTTTCCTTTCTAATCGATATGTTTCCTGTTCAATGAATCTGACTTGCATTAGTCTTTTACTTGGATGCTTGTCTACAGTTTTGTTCTTTTATTTGGTTGTCCAGCATTGAGTTCCATGTTAGATCTCTTAGATTATGGTTGACATCTTCATTGTAACAATGTCAACTTTCTGTCATGTTTTTCACTAGCTGCCACATGAATGGCCAATGGGTATTAGTTGTTGCAACTTTTGTTTTCTGCATAATATAGCTATATCAATATTCTGCATGGATTTTGCTTTTCATGGTGTTCTATTCATAGTATGAGTATCCTATATTCATTCTGGCCCATAGTCTGCATTTCCTCTTCCTTTTTACTATTCTAGCTTCAAGACTTTAATCCCTCTCCTTTTTACTACTCCCTGCTCTACTCAGCAATTTATGGAGGACTACTTCTGAGGAAAAGAGGGAGTTAGAGCGGCTGGAAAAGCCCATATATAATTCAGTTCGTCAAGCAGCAGAAGTTCATCGCCAGGTGTGTAATTTGTTGACAATGCGTGTTCGTGCAAGCGTGTGCCTGCATACTAAAGAATGGGAAAATATTTGTAAACTAGCTGGGTCCCGTGTCTCCGACACTGTATGGACAATATGATTTATCTCAAACTTTGAACGACCAAAATAATTTATTGAGTGAGCGGGAAATTTAAAGTCATTTGTATTTTATTAAATTATTATTAGATTATTAGATAGATAGATGTATTTTATTAGGTAGATGTATGAACGGTGGGATTTATCTCAAACTTTGGACGGCCCAGATGATTTATTGAGTGAGCGGAAAATTCAAAATCATTTGTATTTTATTAGATAGATTTTTTTCTTAAAGAAGTTACAGTAATAACTGTTTCATTTGCAACATAAACAATCCCTCTCTCTCTCTCTCTCTCTATATATATATATATATATATATATATATATATATAATATGTTTGATCTATTATATCTTAATCAGTTCCTAGAACAATGTTATCTGAAACTGGTGTGCTTTCATAGCATTTGCTATGTATTGAAAATATATCTACACTGTCCAAATGCATTTTATGGAGTTTTTAGGAAATGCAAATAGAAAACAAATTTGAAAACCACTATCCTAATAGGTCCAGTTTTTCAATAAGATTCCTTCTAGTTCTTGATGCTTACATCTAGAGTGGCAATTTGCGACTCGACATGATATCACGACACAGTGTAAGAGGGTCACAGCACAAAATTTGAATGAGTTGGGCACATGTTATGTACTGGTTGACACCTTTACCACACTTGGACCCATTTAATTTAAATGATATTGAAATAATTAATATTAATATATAAATATGGAATGCACTAGGATTTGTCTCAATAAATAAGTTTTAAACTTCTAAGTTATTTATTTAAGCATTTTGTATTATATTTTGTTAAATACATCTTGGTGTGTTATACAAATTGTATTTCTGTTTAATAAATAAGAAAAATGTGTAGTCTTATGTTATCACATAGAACTATTTGAGTATTAAAAGGGTTAAACAGGTCGACACGTTTACACGACTAATAAAGATGTTAGTGTTAGTAGTCTTGACACGATTAGTAAAAGTGTAAAACAGATCTTGATAGTGTTGACTAGTTTAGTGTAATCCTACGACATGACATGATTGCCAGCTCTACTTACATCCAACAATGCGTACTTCTCTCCAGGTTCGAAAACATATGAAGGGTATTTTAAAACCTGGAATGCCAATGACTGAGCTATGTGAGACCTTGGAGAATACTGTTCGCAAGTTAATATCAGAGAATGGTCTACAAGCAGGCATTGCATTTCCAACAGGATGCTCATTGAACTGGTAAGCATTTTTTTAAGTTTTTGATTCTCTAGTTTTATGAATTCCATCTTCGTTTATTTTGTCTTACTCTTTCTCATCTAAATGTTTTATTTAAAATTTGAATAACAGGGTTGCAGCCCATTGGACCCCAAATTCTGGAGATAAAACTGTGTTGCAATATGATGATGTTATGAAATTGGATTTTGGAACTCATATAAATGGTAATTTTGCTCTTCTTTCATTCTCAATGTTTTGACTGCCTTTGTTGATATCTTTAAGCAGTGTGGCACTATTTCCTGGTGTTTCTCTTTCAGGACATATAGTTGACTGTGCATTTACAGTGGCATTCAATCCGATGTTCAATCCATTGCTTGAGGCCTCACGTGAAGCCACAAATACGGGTATCAAGGTTGTTAATGCTGATTGATAACTCATAAACATAAATGTTAAAACCTTTTTTGTAATGAAATAGGAAATAAGGGTTTCCCTGGTGCAAGAATTAAGCACTCGGGTAGGACAACCATGATATTGAGGTGAAACACTGATTCGAAAAATTTGTTCTACCCCTAATCCACACTTCCAAGCATCTTTCAAAACCGAACCAAACTGAATAATGACTTCTTTCTGAAATTAATATTGTTGCATACACTGAGTTATTGTCTAGTTATTCTTACATAACTCACATATTAATGAACAATACGTGGACCATGCTTTTGATAATTTGTCTGTTATCCAGGAATCAGGAATTGATGTACGTCTTTGTGATGTTGGTGCTGCAATCCAAGAGGTCATGGAATCATATGAGGTAGAAATTAATGGAAAGGTGTTTCAAGGTATATAACTGCAATTACATCTTCCCTACATTTCTCTTAGTGTTGTTTGTTTAATGAAAAAGGAAAAAAAACTGCTTAGCGGTAGAGTTTTCATTACATGTTCATAAGTTATCTTTCATGCTACTTTCTCATTTACCAAATTACCAGTCCAATGCGTTTAGATTTTTTGTTACACAAGGCAAGATATATGACTTACTACAAAAAGTAGAGCAATAATTACGGTTGACTTAAAGGTAGCAGCTAGAAACATTCTGGATGATGGGACTCCAAGTTAAGAACAAAGAAGAGAATTTTTATATTTATTATTTGGAGTTTTTATATTGTTTAATATAAAAGTAGTTGATGTGATTTATGTATTTTATTTATTAGTGGGGATTTAAGACGTTAATTAGTGATTAAGAATTATTAATAAGGGTATTTTAGTCGTTTAGTATTTTTATTATTTTCCAAGTAATATTAGGTTTTGTCTCTTTAAATAGTGCCCCACAAGTCATGTAGACTACATACGATTGATATTGAAGTTGATTATTTTATTCATACCGTAGAGATATCCAACCGTAGAGTTATTTTATTCATCTTGGCGTTAATATGTGAAGTTGATACACTTGAGATATGCTAGTGGTTTAAACGTGAAGTTTAAATCTTAGTTTATTTTCTATCAATTCTTCATCCTAGATTTGTCTTGCATCACTGGACCTTGTTTGAATGCCTTGTAATTCGTGTGACATACAACTGAGGCCTAGTAGCTATGTTGTATTATAATGAGGCTACTACTATAGTATCGAAAGTTAAGATGTCTCCTCTCCCAAAACACCTCTCTTCCCCTGCTTCCTCAACAAAATAAAAGCAAGGAAATAAAACCTCCTTTTCCGCACCATTAGAATTGAAATTTGATCTAAAAATTGAAGGAGGAAAGTAAGGTTTGTATGCTACATTTTTGCACAACAAGCTTTAAGAGACACTGAAGGGAGGGTGTTATAGCATGTATCCAGTGTATTTTAGATAAAAGATAAGCCTTTGCGAAAAACAGAATAAGCTCATTGGAGGCCCCGTGCACTTAACACTAACAAATAAATGATTGGAAAGAAGGTTTTAATTTGCACTTAAATGACTAAACGTATATCATTATTGCATGGAAAGATATCTATTCAAAATCATAGTGTTATCAAGGCGTCGCCTTGACGCGAGGCGACAATTGAGAGCTTAAGCACTTAGACAACAAGGCGCCCGACTAGTCTCCACAAGTCGTTAACAATGTAAATTTTATACATATAAAATTTATATATTTAACATTTATATGAATATTTATATTTAAACAAAAATCATGCCTCCAGAGGTACAAATAGTTAAATACAAATTAGTAGTAATTAGTTGGTCAAGTTATTCAACTATACGAAAATCAAAGCAATTACTTATTCATTTTAATTCAAGTCTGCTAATTTGCTCTGGTATACTTGCATGCTTATAGTAGGACCATAAGATTGCCACATGTTAGTACCATGGTCAAAGCATAGAATAAAGTCAACAAACCATATCATATCACATAAATTTTTTTTAGAAGAAGTCAACATACCCTAACCCAAAAAGAAGTCAGAATACACCCAAAAAATAGAAAGCAGAGCAGTCCTTTGTTTCTCTAATAAAGAATACCGAAAAAGAAGGATAAAAGAAAGAAAAATAAAAGGCAAGAGAAGAAGAAGAGCAGAAGTAGAACAAGAGAAGAAGAGAATTAAAGAAGGAGAAGAGTAGAAGAACATACCGGAGTCGAGCTGCCGGAACCTCTGCCGAAGTCGTCGCTGCCGAAGTTGACGCGGTAAGTCGCGATCGCTTGCTCTCCCTCTTTGTTGCTCTCCCCTTTCTCCCTCTCTGTATAAGTTTTGTTGGCTTGTTTTGCGATCAATCGGTTAGGTTTTTGCTGCCTTACTTTTTTTTAACCCAGTTAAGTTAGGGTCAAACCACACCTGACCCGTACAATTTAAGTCGCTCGATCTGAAATCCAGTTGTCCAAGTCGTCGCCTTTCCTAGGTGAGCGCTCAACTTTCTGGCTTTCGACCAAGTCGCCCAGACGCCTTAAATTTGTTCGCCGACTCGACGACTAAGTGTCGCCTAGGCGACGACTTGATAACCCTGTTCAAAATATATGCTCATCTCAGAGAGATTACTATATTTGATGAAATTTTAAGGCATACCTGAGTTAGACAGAGTGGCGCATTATTCTTTCTAACTTTAGATATTCTTCTGTAGATTATCATGCAATTGGCGGTTTACTGTTTTTCCAATCCCCCCCCCCCCTGTTGACACAGCTACAAGGAGTCCTGGACAGAAGGTCCTAGCTCTCCTTGAAAGAGGGGTGGGTGGGAAGGTTTGGGTTCCATACATTAGATAATAAGTCACTATTGCAGTTATTATGTTCTAGTCACGGTCCTTGTCCTGGCTAAACCTTAAATATTTGTAGATGAAGTGAAAGGATGCAGTTCTTCATATAATTGATAAACATTTTCTTTCATATTATTTTATAAAAACAAATTGATTAAGATGGATGCCATTAACAAATATTGGTGGTGAACGCTTTGTCTGTACAACTTGTTTTGGGTTAGTAAAATTTTCATCTGTTTTGATGCATCCTGCTGACATATTAGCATCAGTTTGCCTGACCAGAATTCGTAGATTTTAGTCATTATATGAGATACTAGATTATCTGGACTAGTGAGGTGAAGTAGATTGTTTAAGAGATCAGGCCTAACACCTTATTTTAGATATTTCTTTGATTTAAGTCCAATTAAATATTTGAAATTGTTTTGTTTTCACAACTCAATATATTGAAGTTTTGTCACATTAGCTTACTCTTATCAAATTTTGGTAAAGAACCATTGAAGTAATCCGATACAGGAATAGCTTTATATCAAAAAAGTGTTTTTCTCGATATTAACCTTGTATACTTTCAAGTGCTGTAATAAGTTTGATTTCAGTTTTTTGCTTTAGAATTTGAATGTTTTTATTATCTGGTTGCGGCTTCCATACAAGCCTTCATTTGCACATAACAAGATCCACTTTTTTGCTTTATTGAATTTGAATGGTTTTATTATCTGGTTGTGGCTTCCATCCAAGCCTTTGATTGCACATATGACATAACAAGATCTACACTTTTGGTTGGCCATTTTGGCAGTCAAAAGTATCCGAAACTTGAATGGGCACAGCATCGGGCCTTATCAAATTCATGCTGGGAAATCGGTTCCAATTGTGAAAGGAGGAGAGCAGACGAAGATGGAAGAGGGTGAATTTTATGCTATTGAAACTTTTGGATCTACAGGTAATGATTTTCATTTGGGAGGCAAATGATATTTGGCCAAATAAATCTGCTGCTGGATGCACATAGAATACTAAGTTTTCTGTCATTTATTTTGTGAAGGTAAGGGATTTGTCAGAGAAGATCTGGAGTGCAGCCATTACATGAAGAATTTCGATGTTGGCCACATTCCGTTACGGTTGCCTAGAGCAAAACAACTACTTGCAACAATCAATAAGAATTTCTCTACATTGGCGTTCTGCAGACGTTATTTAGACCGCCTCGGGGAGACTAAATATTTAATGGCACTGAAGAATTTGTGTGATGCTGGTATTGTACAGGTATGTTTATTTATGTCGTGTATTTTATATATTTTTGGATATTTTTACCAACTTATTAAACCTTATCATTGGACTACATATTTATCATATATTATAAAATATATTTTTTTCAATTGACCCTACACCCTTGGCTGTGGATTCGCTCCTGAATGTAATCTGTGTAAGTTATGCACTCTACAGTAGTTTTAGTGTTATCTTTACATGACTCAGTAAGACAAGTATTTAATTTGATTTACATAAATTTTGCTTTAGCAATTATGAATTTCCTTGGGTACAACAATAAAGGAGTTGGGAGTACTCAATTAGATTCTTGAAGGTTTAGACATACTCTTTGCATATTTCCGCGAACTATCTGGTCTCAAACTCATCCAACTTTCTCATGGATCTACAGCCACAGCCATTTTGTAGGTCTTTAGGAGTTAAAAATCGTCAGAATTGAGTTTGAAATTATGTTCTTGAAATTTTAGATGAAGGTCTCCATAAAAATGAGAATGATAGCAATCTTAGTGCTGCATTTACTTGAACTAGCTTCTATGTGTCTGATATTAATAACTCAACTTGTGACAAGCTAGTTGGGATAGGCTGAAAAACATGTGTATTAAAATAAATAAACATAATAATAGACAACCCAAGAGAAAAGGGTTAAAGTGAAAACAACTAATCACTTCTTGTGGCTAGTCAAGACACAATGGCAATGGAGAAAGTATACTAAGGCCAGTCGAGAAATCAGAAACATCCAAGACAAGAAATTTAATAGTCGAAGGAGTGGCTGAGAGTGAAATCTGTACCTCACAAATAAACCATATGACTTGACCTGATGAAGCATGGACATGTCTCTAGGACTTGCGTTTGAGTGCCTTCCACACTACATTTTGGCCACGCTGTGACATGTCAACTTTCAAACTTGATGTACTATTGTTTATGTAAATGGCAGGCTAACTTGTTTCTTTTGGTCTCCTTATTTGACAAAATGAGTTTATGTAATGCATAAATTATAACAAAATATTGGATAAAACATTTTCTTGATTACTATCAACTAGACGGGTTATCCATTTATTGAAAGAACTTGTTAACTGTAGTTGACTATGCAGGATTGATCTACCATTTATCACCATCTGGATGTAGAAATTACTTTATTTGACCTGGGTATATTGCTAGCTTATTGATTTACATGAAATTGAAACTAATAAAGAACTAATTCTCTTTCTGGCAGCCATATCCACCTCTCTGTGACGTTAAAGGAAGTTATGTATCTCAGTTTGAACACACCATCTTACTCCGACCAACTTGCAAAGAGGTGGTATCAAGAGGCGATGACTACTGATATTGGAAAGGGTTGATAAACCCTTGGACTTGTAACATCATGGTGGCTTTTACATTTTATTTTGATTAGGAAAACACTAGGACTTATTGGCCCCCTCCCTCCCTCCTTCCCTCCCCTTGAGCCCCTTTTATAGCCCTATAACTTATGACGTCCTGTGTATGTTCTGTTTTGAAAAGCACTTGATACTAGTTTGTAATACACGTGGTCTTTTGTTTTGTGTTCTTCCTATTCTTCTTATTCAACTGGATATTAAATACATGAAAAATATTAAATATGCATTATGAATGAGCAAGATTTAGAGTAGGGAGGAAATAAAATATGAGAATAATATTTTTGCTTTTAAAAAAAATTAATTTTAAAATTTACATTTGTTGAAAAGAATTAATAGTTAGATATGTATTTTTTTTTCAACAAATGCACTGATTAAAGCTAGAGGAGTTCATGATTGAAAAAAAAAATAAAACAAGTACGGTTTATGTATCATTTTCAACCAATCAAAAAAAGAATAATAAAAGGAAAAACGAAGTACCTTTTGTTTGGCTGGGAGCTTACCAAAGAAAAATAATGTAAATTTTAACTATTGATTAGGAGTTTAAAAAAGAATATATATATCTATCTAATAAAATACAAATAATTTTGAATTTCCCGCTCACTCAATAAATCATCTGAATCGTCCAAAGTTTGAGATAAATCCCACCGTTCATACATCTATCTAATAAAATACATCTATCTATCTAATAATCTAATAATAATTTAATAAAATACAAATGATTTTAAATTTTCCGCTCACTCAATAAATTATTTTGGTCGTTCAAAGTTTGAGATAAATCATATTGTCCATACAGTGCCGGAGGCACGGGACCCAGCTAGTATATATATATAATTCATAACATGTATTTTTATAAATAAAAAATTAGCAAATATTATATCTACTTTCTAATTTTAACAATCGCTACTAGCTGACTGGTTATAAATTTTATGTGGCCAATTATACTCCATTAACGAGTCAGCAAAAAAATTATTGATCCTAATTTCTCCGTTAGAAATTCCAGCGGATGTAAAAGGAAAGGATTTTATGACTTATTATTATCACATCCCATTATCATATCATGCCACTATTATTGGATTAAATACTCATTACATGCAAGGATAAACATGACACAAAAATAAATCTCCAAAGTTAATAGATTTTAAAAATGAAATGTTTTAATATGGGGATGGAACGACTGGAATACTAAAAATTCATTTTATATGTCCATAAACCTCTAAAATTAATATACTTGATCTATATAAAATCACGACTAGTAAGTAAGCTTGTAAACAAACCAAATTATTCTCGCAAACTCCACACTGTTATCCATTCAATAATAAATAAATAAATAAATAAAAACTTTCGAGCACGAGTGCTTTCTGTAAAAGGGAAAAAATATATCTACAAGTAGTTGTAATGTAAAAGAAATCCATTTTTTTATTTTCACGTATAACTTATTAAAAGCTCATTTCCTATGTAATTAAAAATTGTCGGCCAACCCAATAAATATTTACAACTATTTGCAATGTGACGCAAATTAAAATTTAAAAATGGCCCCTGTCCACATTTTGTGAGACAAATGATTGAAAGTCTAAAATGAAAAGGGTAAGTTGGCCGAAGAGACATTATAGTCTCCCTCAACAATGTTGTTTATGGCCAAAAAAAGGTTAGTTACAAGAGAATCATCAAGTTAAGAGGTACAAATGAATGAGATGATGTTGAAGGAAATTCTACATTTAGTACAACTTTCTGTAAACCTGAGCAACATCTAGTCCGTCTTTATGTAACAACATTCGCTCGCTCGCGCAAGATAGATGCATCTTTATGTAACAACACACTCTTGAGCAAAATGGTTATATCAGTTCGTCTTTATGTAACAACATACTCTTGAGCAAGGTGGTAAGATCAGTTCTAGCCATTTATGATTATTGGTACCTGCAACACAGCATATCGGACGAGGTTATGTGCATAAACTATATATTTCATCATCTCAAGGCATATTTACTAGAGATCAAAACAAGAAAACATTGAAAACATGTTATATGCAGATTACTGATTTGTCCAGTCGACGAGAACCTTCAGCCAAATAGCAATCGTGACAATAAAAAGGAAGAAAACAGCAAAACATGCCAACAAATCTCTAGCATTGGCGAGTACTGTGTGCAGTAAAACGGTGCTATAAACTTCCTACTGCTTCAAAAGAATAGAAACATTGCATGCATAGCTTATCATAAAATGCATGACAAATGATTAAACTCCTTCCATTCAAAATATAAGTAGTAAACCCACTATATTTGTTTAATAGGGGGAAGAAAAAGATAAAGAGGTTGTGTAAAAGTAGATCATTACAGATCAACTTAAAAGGAAAAGAAAACAGAAATAGGCCCCTAATCATTATAATTTATTATGGATGAATTTACCAAAAACCCTCAATACAAAGTTTGATACTAAATATATTAGCCAGGTGATATTGCTCAAATACATGAAACTGATACAGGGAATAACTCTATAATTAGAACTATGGAGAGATCTCCTAGAATCAATAGGGCGTAATGTAAGTAGGGTAAGTGTTAAATGGAGTCTGCAACCATCATGATGGATTTTCTGATCCAGTAAATTCGAAAAAGTATCTTATTATATCTCACAGAAATCCCTTCAAAGGAATTGCATAACAAAATGTTTAATACTCTTTCCTATGTGGACAATTTACTAACACTATTATCCTTACGAGATCCTGCACAGGTCTGTGTCACACTGTCATTACGAAGGTTTCCCTAATACCATTAATCAAAGACAACTTTAATCTCTCAAAAGCATTACAAGTAGCAAGATCCAAAATATTTGCGAGGATGTTCTGCTTTTAACGATAACAGGAAAGACACTTAATAAATAACACTAAAATAGCTAAGATCTCTTTTCACATTATATTTATCTTTCCCCTATCAACTTTTAATCTTTATTGAGCAGGTATTAGAAATATATTGCTAATATATTTGACATGCAGGAAAATCAAGAACCAGAACTCAGAGTAGAAAAAAAGTGCACTAACCGATCATACTTTAAAAGGTACAAAACTCCCAATCTTCTTTTGACATATCAATAAACTCAACACTGCCATCTTCAAACATTATCTGTGAAAAACACAAATTGTTTAATGGCCAAACAAATCGTGATGATATATACCAATCAGACAAATTACGGTTACCGTATGTCTTCTGGTATTGCTATCAAACCGTTTTACAATCCCAAATGTCCTGAAATAAGTGAAGCAAGCCAGAGAACAGATTTAGCATACCTCTCTATAAAAGAGAACAGACAAAAATAGTGCAAACGATAATAAACTACAGATATTCAGCAATATTTAATATATACATGGAACTTCAAACTGGTTATATACTGCCTAACGGAAGATGTTTATTGCTGAGATACCATAATATATGACAGAAAGTTAGGGAGCTGAATATAAGATGCTCAAAGCACTGCCCTTAATCCCTGGGAAAATTTCAAGCAAGTTTTAAGTAACAAAATTCAAAGTCCTCTCTTTCAAGCAAACGTGTGAATGCAGTATGGATATATGTTTTCATTCAAACCAAAAACAGCAAAAAGACCACATAAGCAACATTGCTGATGCTTCATATCCCAATATTTAAAGTTGGACAAACTGTGGAAGAGGTTATCACCAAAAGGGTATAAGTTAACTATTGAAATCCACTACACCACCTATATAGCCTGGTCTATTTTTACTGATGCAAAATTAAAATTTCTTTGCAACGTCTCACTGGAAAATAATTCTGAAAGATTTCATATATACACACACCCACACACAGAGAGAAATTTTAGAAAGGGGACACAATTAGAAGAACTTCAATTGAAATCTTAGAAAGGGGATAGAAATTTAGAATACCTGCTATCCATGGGGCGGATGATTCTAACAATTTCGCCAATGCAATCATGAGAGCACCTGTTTTTCTGGTTAGCATCATGTCTCGAACCTAAAGGTCCTAAACATGAAAATGGAATGCTGAGCATGAACTCAAAGTTCAAATAAGAATATAAATATAAAGAAAACATATGGAAATTTGAATAAGCAACTTATCCAAAAAAAAAGGAAAAAATAGAAGAAAAAAGAATTAAATAAGCAATGAATTGAACAAAGCTTGTATTTCTCAAAAAGAAAAACTGAAGAGAGAGCTCGCCTACCTATATGTAGAACGCCATTCTGATAAACCTTTCAAAACAATAATGCCTCATATCAGTTTACAATTTAATAACATATTAATGAGCAATGCTGTAGAAGAAAAATAAGTTAACAAATGCTGACATAGCTAATAGCAAGAACTTCACTGGTCCAAACTCCAAACAACAAATTAAGGATTTAAATTCTGAAAGGGAGTATCATAACATGGAAAAAGTATAGAGAGAGAAGAATAGAATAGAACATTAAAGATTGAAATGTCAGGCACAATGATATTAAATACTTGAAGTGAGCAGACTGCAAATATCTGATTCTTGAATTACACAGAATGAAGTATTATACAATAAAAAAAAGGCTGTAGTCCTCAAGTATTTGAAGCATCTCCACTGATGCCTATAAGCCTTATCTACCTGAACTCATAGCTGCATCTACTTCCTCCGATGAGAAACGCCTCTCCAACCAACTCCTTTCCTCCCTGCTGGTAGCTTCTATTTTTGAAATATCCAACCTCAGCCTCCACTCCTCCTTGTACAATCAATTATAACAGACCAGGAGATTTTATCTGAAGTATGGCTGCCTATGTGGCATTCAAGCATAGAGAGGTACAGAAACATCGATAATGGTTCAAGATAAAATTAATTTACCCCAAACAAAACTTATCATGTCTATCAAGTCCCTGAACCAAAATTCATATTACTGCTATTACTTCCACTATTTTAACAGCAAAAGAAAGGAAAAAACAATAGTACCATTTGCAGTTAACATCACAAAGATTTTGGAAGAGAAACTTAATATATATGCATACTCACAAGGCAAACAAAACTACAAGAGAATTTAAGTGACAAAAAGAAAATGAAGCATTAGTAACTTTATAGCTACCAAGCCAACAAAGTAAACTTGTCAAAATGAAGTTCAATGCAACATAGACAAACTGAAAAATAAGATCAAGATCTAAGTTGTAGTATATTATATCAAACAATTACCGTACTTGCATTTTTTCCCGGTAGAGTTACTTTCACATTGGGAGAGGTTACACCCACCTGACATGCAACTATTTTCAATGTAGCATCAGAAGAAGGCATCTTTGATTTGTTAGCCTTAACCCCTAGCTTTTGCCTGCAGCTGGCAGCCCCACAGTGGCAATCTTGATCTGCACCAAATTGAACAAACCTGCTAAAATTGTCAGACTGGTTGAAGTAAATATAATCTTCAAGGTAAAAAAGCTACTCATAGCCAGCTAGTGTTGTTTCTTGGGCTCCACCTCAGGAGGCAATATTTATAAAAAATCGAGCTCGCCTAAGCAAAAAATAAGAGGAAACATACTTAATCCATCCATACACACAAAGAATCAAGTAATGGCTCATACTGATAATCATAGGTCAGATGTTCTCCCTTCTTAATGTCTCGAGTTGCAAATATGCCAATCCTTGTTTCACCTTCAATCATCCTAAAGAAGAAATTTGTGTAAGCCTTGAATAATGACTATTTTGACTAGAAAATTAGCAAAAAGAATAAGCAGACAACCATTTTTGCATTTCAGTATTAGGGCAGCAACTGTGATTTATATATCTTGATTTATTTCCCTTGTATGTGGCATCAATCACCATATCTCGATTAATTTCACACAGGTAAAAATTTGTTTCACCACGGTGTTTCATTTTCCAAAGCCTTTCCTCGCATGTTTTGTCATCTATAACTGCATTCATGAGACGAACAGGCTTTATCTTTATTTCCTTTTGTAGAAATATGAAAACTGGATACAATTACTATAATAGGGGAAATACTAATACAAAAACATCACCTTCGCCCACATACTCTATCACAAACTCTCCTTGCTTAATATCTTCATCAGCAACGATTCCTGATCCACACTTTTCTGTCTGCAAGGAAAGTCAACTTGACATTATGAATACAAACGTGAATCACATCTAACCATGACAAATAGAAGGAACTAGACCAATTAAAATGGATAAAAGTATACAAAGATAATAAGGACGGATAATTTACATTTACAAACTGAACCACGATGAAACATGCAGATACAGAGTATTGTTCCAGAAGGTGGTTGTAAAAAAAGGTAGAATGGCTGAATCTAATCGTGATTCAATACTATTTTCATCAAATTGCTAAATACGTGATAAACATGCACATACAGAGTATCTTTACCTTCACTATTTTCATTTTCTTCACAGGCCGCTGATGGAATGGTTTATTAATGCATGAACTCCCGCATTTACAACCTGAGGAGCAGCTAGACAGTAGCATTCTGCAGAAAGAAACAATTAATTTGATGTGTGCTTTGGTAGTAATCTAGATATATAAATCCAACAGTAAGTCGTACATGGCAGTTTAAGTTTGAAGTACATCATGCAACATAATATGATAAAATTTGAGCAAGTAGAAACCTATCACTTAAAGGCAGCTCAGTGCAGACGCATGAAATAGAGAGAACAAAAAAGATGTACGAAACAAATAAAATATTCCCCCATCAGATTCACATTCATTGACTTCAAATTCAAAAAACATAAGACAAATGGAAAGTCTCAGCAATCCACACTATCTTAGTATGATACATGCTACCAGATTCACAAGATGTGAGTTACAGTCAAACATGCATTTGATCTGGGCCAAACACATTCAAAGAATCTTAATCAAGCTTATTCATCAGATAACTGTTCATTAATAAGAATATGGTGCCTAACATCAGTTATTGAAGCCAAAGTTGGTGAGGTTTTAAACTACTGATCCCGTAAGACTAAGACTACATTTACACATTCAGATAAGGGTTCAGTGCAACGGTTTATGGTTGGAAATCAGTCAGACATTTCTACTGTCTTTTAGAGAAGGTTCCAATTTGAATCTCCATAAGGATTTATGGCATGTTCTTCATTAGTCTGTATATTCTTTTCCAGTTTTGGCTTTTGATGGGAGGACTATTTCCCCTAAGTTTTACCTCTTATCTTCTTTCTAGTACGACCTTTTCCTAGTAAAAAATGGCTACTGTCTTGGCTTCCAACATAGGTTACTGCAAACACCATAACTGAACACAGCAGTTCTTACCCGCAATGACAATCTGTACCGCACACACCAGAAGATCCCGTTGTTGCGTTGCATGAACAAAATATGCCATCATCCTCCAGGCGTCTCTTAATCTTCTTTGTGAGATATATATCTAGAATTTGTTTAATTTCAACAACTGAAAAGGAATATTATACGTGTGTGTACTCATTCGCGTGATATAATGTCTAAGAGAAAGAAATAATGATGTACAACTAAATCCTTTAAATAAAAAAGAATTGGAAGTGATAGAACAAATCATAACTTTCCAAGGAAAATGAAACCGAGAGAACCAAGGTCATAAAACATTTACGGAAAAGGGGAAAATGAGTGTAACAAATGAACATGCTTGCTGATTGAATACTGTAATTACTGAGATAACTGTATAGAAGGATACTGCGCTTTATTACGATGTAGTGCACAGGATTCGACTTATTTAACCAATCTGGAAGTTCAAACTCAACAGGACTAGGAATATCGTCCAGTAGTCTGGTGAATATGGACCCAAAACCTTCGCGCTTAGTTTTCTGAATAAGACAAGACAAAGAAACAAAAGCTTGTAATGACATAAAAAGAGAGAGAGGGGACAACAAGAGAAACCTCATACCTTCAACACAGTATAATTCAATAAGAGACTGAAAGCTAGGATGAGCCTTTTATATATATAGTATTTTTATTTATTTTTTTGATAAAAGAAAAATAAAGAGGAAATAAGCTCAAACAATAAAGGGAAAACAGAAGAATCGAACCTAGGACCTAATGGTTCCTAAGGCTAATCATTTATTTATTTATTTTGATAAGTGAAAGGCAGGATGAGCCTTCCAATTAGCACAATTAACTGGAGAAGGTGGGCCTTTAGTGTAGAAAAATAAATTGGAAACACTAAATAAAATCTTCAAGAAGAAATAAATTCATTAAGTATCTTCTCAATTTACCTAATCATGTGATCATCTATTTGATAACTAAAGCCTAAAACACAGTAAGTGTTATATTCCAGTGAAATCAGCATTATATATATACATTTGTATACAATGGTAAAGCTTTGGGATTTCATACAAATTAATAAATCCTACAGGAACAACATGCCGTCGAATATGCTTAACATATATGAAGAGTTTGACCAGAAGAATCACTAAAACTCCCTCAGTTTCAAATTATAAGATCATTAACTTTTTGAAAGTCTGAGGCATTTTGAAATCCAAAATTAAGATAACTTACAATAATAAAAAACAAAATTTATAATTATTAGTAATTTTAGATACTTTACAATATTTATCATCCTATTGACTAAAACTAAATGGATTAATTTCAATTTGGGGTTTGAAAAATGTCTCAAATTGGTTATTAAGCAACCTTCTTCATAGTAGGCATGACCTTGATCAGCTTTTTGACTATTATAATGTTGAGCGGAAATTCCCTGCACAATCAACAGCAAAACTGACTATTTGAGATCAATCGTCAATTAATATCACAGTAACAAAACCTGCATATATGGCAAGATGCAGTTCACTCATATATGATTTATTATTGACAGCCAAGATGCAGTTCACTCATATGATTTATTATTGACAGCCAAGATGCAGTTCACTCATTCAAACATGTTCAAATAAGTCTATTGTAACACATGGTGGCAGTTACATGGGAAAAATTATATTTGATCAGCATAAGATTACAAAAGCTGATATCAAAACTTATTTTACAAAATTCACGATAACAAACCATGCTCTTCTTATTATATATGATTCAAACTTGTCGTGAAAACTTTGTATATGTACACACATAAATTATAAACATCAACATCAAATAGCATGGTAAATTGCCTCTGGTTTATGAATATATGCACTATATATTTGATAAGTGTGCAGATCCATTTTTAATGAGGAATAAATGTGCAAATTCTTACTATATCATCAGGTGCATAATCTTTCAAGTGGTGATATAATGAAGATATATAGGCATGCCCAGGAAAAAAAGACATAGATAAATGGTCGTAGATATTTATTTATTCTAAACCATCTATTCTTTTCTTTACATCTGTTTGCTGGGACCATACAAAATGTAGGCAATAGTACCAGTAAGTTCTTTTTATGCAACCCGCCGAATGTTAAACTAACTGCAGGACTTATTGTCCAGCATATTCTGAGTCATGTTATTCACTTTCAAACCAAGTCATTTGAAAAATAACTTAAAAGTGAGACAAAAGGTATAATCAAAGATGCAATCAGAACCAACACGTCAGCTCCTTACCCACTTCTTTTTCTACCAAAGGATACCATAATTTATTTGATGAGCATGATTTGCTTTATCTCGTAAGTCAAGTAGTTGACTGAAGTATGTTCCATTAAATCTATGCTCAGCTTGAATCTTTGAGAATTTGAAGGTTAAATATTTTGATTAATAATAATACTATAAGTTCTTCATTTCTTCCAAACTTGAAGTTTCACAACAGACTACTAGTGTGGAACTGTGAATACTGTAACAAACAAAAACACATGTATATATGTAAAATCAAAATGACAATCCAAATAGAAACTGTGATAGCACTTAGGAATAACCACCCTCGTTGATCCTGAAATAATTATTGGTTGCTGACCCAACATAACCCTAGACCTGTTCTTCATTCTCTTCCACACATTTTTCTTTAAATAAAGAAATAAATGAGCCAAATATGCATCCCAATTCACAAGATGGCTACCACAATCCTGTACTCGGCTACAAGATGTTATTATGTGAGGTATATTTTATCTTTTGTCACAATAAAATAAAAATGCTAGCTGAAACTAATTTCTGTATATTATACCTTGCTGCAAGTTCTTTTACTAAACTTTTGGTCCCGTAAACTGATACACATCAGAATAATTTTGCTCACAACTCCAAATCAGTTTATGTAGCCTGTTATCTCAAATGGAGAAAAATGGATTCAAATTTGGAGAGTTTCTGATACATAAGACTGAGTACACAATATCGAAAGCGAAGCTACTCGATCTCTTGCGGGCAGTAGCCCGTTATTGACCATTGAAACCAAAAAAATTGCCAATGCTCACAACTTAAAACATTTAACAGAGATGATACTAAAATTCCAGTAAAATATACTTTTGCCCTAGTTGTGAACCTTTAATTGATTAACAGTACATAACATAGTCAAAGTTCTTGAAAATCAAGACAATTTATTTGATTATCAACTTAAAGAGCAACATCAAATTCATACCACAACTAACTAATCATTTTAACTTCACTTAGAAAGGTGGAAATCTTACAGTCGCAGTGGTGCGAACCGTTGAAACCCGAGTGCACTTCCCAGTGCCCACTAGTTCAAAAAAGTATGCTATAATTGTGTATGAATTACATGTAAACACAAAGGAAATACGCATAAAATCTTGATTTTCAATCTAAGAATACAAAACACACATACATATATATATGTATAAACACATTGAAGAAAGAGGACGCGATGCGCAAATGAAATCGAATTGGGGAACTTTTAGGCGTGAGTCTTACCGGAGATGGGAAACTATCCGACCTGAAGGTTTCTAGAACAGGAAGAGGAATGAGGTCGCCGGAGCTCCGGCGGGCCGGCGAAATCGGGAGATGAAGTAAGTATGCTACACTTACTTCAACCGAAAAAGAGGTAACAAGAATGATAAATTTATTTTTGGTCGTCGAGAGACGGAGAGAGAGTTGAATGGCTGATTTTAACCGCTAAAGAATTAAGTCCAAACAAGTAAACATATTAGACTCTACTAGCCTAAATTAACATGGATCGGGTTAGTATGGAGTTATTTTTTGGTAAGTTGGTCAATTGGCTAATAGAATACTGACACACATACAATCTCGCTTGCGTGTCAGTATTTTATTGGTCAATTGACCAACTTACCCCAAAATAAACTTCATACTAACCCCTTCCAATTAACATATAGGCAATTAATTTAGTTAAATCACATATATTGCAAATTTATTTATAATTTTTGTTGTTAATTTTGTATAAAAATATTATTGATAATATGGCGCATAATTCATTTTTTTTTTCTGAAATAGTCCAAAAATATTAAAAATATATTAAATAAAAAATACGTTATAATTCCTATAATCAAATTAGAAAGAGGTCAATCTTAGTCAAAAATTAATAAATATTACGGACAACTTTTGAAATACATGCATAAAAATATTGATAAAAATTACATGTAATAAAATTACTATTAATATGATTTTTATTACTATTAATAAAATTAAATATAATAAAATTACATATAATAAAATTAAATATTAAACAAATCTATTAGAACAAAAAAGCATATTAATAGTAATAAAATTTTCAAACAACTAAAAACAATCCCACGTAACAAAAGAGTAGAAACTCTCACGTACAAAAATAAATCACTCGAGTAAAAAAAAATTATAAAAAGAAGAATACTAAATCACATCAAATAAGTAAAATGAAAACAAATAACAGATTTAGGAGTGTCTCTTCAAAAAAGGAGAAAAACTCTATAAATTTGAAAACTTTTTTAGAGGCAGAATTTTTTATTAAAATAAAAAGAGAGTAAAAATGTGTAATTTGTTAATCCTGTGGGTTGTTGGGGGAGAACCGAGAAGCCCGCGTATTGCGTGCGCATATACAAAATATTATAACATGCATGTTCGGAATCCACCTTGACCTAAAAGTCATTTGGTGTTGGGCTCATGTATATTAATCTTTTACATTTTTATTATTTTTTCGATGTGGAACTTCAATTCACTTGTGATATACCCTCACAAGTAAGTACATCAAATCAACAACTCCCCCTCACTTGAATACTTATATTCAATCACTACAAACACCAATTTTTGGCTAACCACTCGGCTTTCTCCATCGAGAGTCAACTTCTATGAAAAATTAAATATCTTCTCTTTAATCGTTGCGTAACACCAATTCTTGGATAATCACTCTTGGAACCGATTCTCGGCTAAACTCGTTGAGAATTCAACATCAACATCGAGATTACTTTAAGGGAAGCCCCAACCCTTCATCTAGAATTCACCACCATCGCATATCTTTTTGAAGAGGCCTTCCAGAATTTAATTTTTCCCAATCTATTAGAGTTTGCATATTTAAAATTGATGATGAATAAACTTAATGTATATTTGTACCAATATAAATTGTACAATCCTTATAAAGATTTGATTGTGTGCACAAGATCAAATAATGTTAAGTTAATCTTGTAAAAGATGTGTTGATGTATAATTGATAGGTTCTTGATTATTCGTAAAGATGCTTTGCTGTTTTGAAAGAGGGATCACAGAGTAAGTACAAGATCACAATACATCAAGTGGATCGCAGAACTACTTAGAGCCATCGTAAAATTCACTACAAATCGTAAAGCAGTCTTCAGTTCGTAAAGTGGACAAGTGAAACTTCTAACGAAGCTAAGTTCGTTAAGAAGAACCTGATCGTAGAGTAGTCAAGTCTGACAAACTGACTGACATTGGAGCGTTGCTAATCGAAGGTCCCGATATACTCTCCAAACATCTTTGATGGAAATCGAAGAACAGAATGTGTACACCAGCTAGTTGGTAATTGTGACGCGTCAAACGTGTTCTGCACTTTTGCAGCACAAGAAGAATAGACAGATGTAAAAACTAAATATATAAAAGTATATTATAAAGCAAGTGTAAAGAGTATACGTATGAACATTTTCCGTGATTATCTCAAATACGGTGTACATTTTTAAAGAGTGTACACCTAAATATTTTTGGGCAAATGTGTAAAAATGCCCCTAACATTTACTTCAAAATTTTACTTACACTTTGAATTTTTTTTCTTCCTCAAAAGTACACTTGATGTTATAAATTTTGGGTCAATTGTGTCCCGCCGTTAACGAACATACCAGCTAGACAAACTTGGAGTAACTTGGTGTGACATGACATTGATAAAAGTAATTTAGACAAAATCACGCACTTTCCATCTCCTCTCCTTCTCACTGTAACATTGCCGGGGTCGAGGACATCACTGTAGCATCACAGAGGAAATAAATCGGAGAAGATAACCACAATAGGAGAAGGCACCACCATTAGAGAGAATTAGAGCTCAAAAATCAATTAATACCACCATGGATTAGAAAATCAGATCTGAAAAATGAGTTGAAGATGAAAAAAGTAGAAGTTTGTATCCTTTATTAACACAACTAATATATACATACATAATGAAGGATTATCAAATACATCAGATTTGAAAAAGATCTTCAAGCATCAAATCAATTAATACTTTCGAACAAATACATCAGGTCTGAAAAAGGAGTTGTGTGTGAACATACATCAGATCTAAAGCTTTGTCTCTCATGATATGTTATGTGGGTCTTCATCATCATGTAATCCATATTCTTCCCCATAACCAAATTCTACTATTTCAGTCTTTGCTAATTTTGAATTTAATAGAAATAGCTCAAAATAATAATACCAATTTTCGTCTCTGTTTATTTTACTGTTTTTAGTGAATTTCCATGCTCAATATTCAGAGAAAATTTGCTAGAATTCAACTTTCTAACAGGAATTTCGTTGGTGGGTTTGGTTATTCTTGTTTAAAGTATGGTTGGAGCTGAAAGAAATGGAGTTCAAGCATGCAAATTTTATACAGACAGATCTGTTGCAAAGATTCATCTCAAGAAACAATATTCGGGTAAATCGGAAAATAAAATCCCAATTGAGGAAGACGAAGAAGAAGAGAGAGAACTTTAGTCTCGGGCTATCGTTCCGGTGAAAAAGACTCAAAAAGTTGGAGTCTTTCTGGTGCATACGAATTC
This sequence comes from Panax japonicus, assembly GCA_020205505.1. Lineage (NCBI taxonomy): Eukaryota > Viridiplantae > Streptophyta > Magnoliopsida > Apiales > Araliaceae > Panax > Panax japonicus. The sequence goes on along the minus strand of CM035112.1, from coordinate 42,087,260 downwards.
AGATCTCGCCTTAATTTCTTCCCCCATAAACAGAGAATCTATGGCGTCCCTGTTTTATTTTTCACATTTTTGGTTTGCACTTTTTTTTTCATTTCTTTTATGAATATACAATAAAGCTCTGTTTCCGAGAGTTTCGGAGACAAAAGAAAAGAATAAAAAACTTAAATTAGAATAGAAAAGAAAAAAATAGAAAATTTGAAGTTTTTTGTTTCTGAGTTTTTAATAGAAAAAAATAAAAAATAATTTTTCTTTTTTTTTGCGTTTTTGAGTTCTAATGAAAAGAAAAGAAAAATATCACTTATATAAATTTACCCTTGCATTAATTATAACCATTGAACTATGAATAAAAATATTCAAGATAAATTTAATCAAAGAAAAAATTCCATAATTAAATACAAATATCTAAATAAATCTTAAACAAAAATTACTTGTACAAAGTCATTATCATACCATACCCAAAAGTCATCAAACATAAGATGTATTATTTATACTAACGGAGATTATTCATCAAATTCTTCAAGAAATTCAATCTCCTTTCTAATGGTAACCCAAACAGTGCTCGTGCTTTGTCTTGATTTTCTAGTAGCCATAAATAGGCTTCATCGATTTTTTCCTCATCGAAATTCATTTCAGTAAGTCCTTTAAAGATATCATTTGCAGAATAAACTCGTACAGATGAATTGATTAATGTTTCTCCCTGTTTTTCAAATGTATCCTCTTACTTTTCTAATATGGTAGCTAATTTATCTATCACATTAGTTGTCATTAAATTTTTTTCTTCGTACAGTCTTAATTTTTTTTTGTCATTTCTCTAGTCATTTCTTAGAAAATTTGCTTTGCTTCTAACGTTACATATTTGGTTATTTAATATCCGGTCTAGATGGATTACAGCTCGGATGAAGAGTCAAACATCAGTGATTCAGAGATCTTTGAATATAAGGAGAAACCATACGAGCAGTTGAGGACCGGAAAACTTAAAGTAAAAGGACCCTATGGCAGCCTATGATGCCCCTTCTGTGCCGGAAAGAAGAAGCAAGACTACAAGTTCAAAGATCTTCTTCAACATGCCACTGGAGCGGGTAAAGGGTCCTCCACCGTCTGAGCGCAATGAACTATATTGCAATCCTTGGACATGGATTATTGTTAATATAGTTAAAGATCTAAAGAATGGAAGAGCTGTTAGCAGTGAAGAATACTTGATGGACAGGTTCTCTAAGTATAAACATGTAGAAATTAAAATTTATTATATTAAAAGTTGAGAATAATATGGAAATTATAAAAATATTATTTATTTTAATTTCTTTTCCGTCTAAATCTTGTCAATTTTGGACGGAAAAATTTGGCAGAAAAAATGGCCAAGTTTTTTGTCTATTTCTTTTTTTTTTTCTGTTTATTAAAAAACTCAGAAACATAAGAATTGAAAAGAAAACTTAAATTTTCTGCCTATTTCTTTTATTTTTTGTCAATTTTAAAACTCAGAAACAGAACGTAAATAATACATCTGTTCAAGATAATAAAATTAAGGTTAAGTTCAGATGACCACCTGGGGTTTAAGCGGTTTCTCACTTAACCACCTGTAGTCAGTAAAACTATATTTAAACATTCGATTTTTGAGTTAAAATAAAAACGTCATATTTTCCGTCTAATTTAATTGTGCGTGTATATCGGATACCAAAAGCACGTGAAAAGAGTCTATAACGATCAAAAACGACCGGTAAATACCCAAAAAACCCCCTCCTCCCCCCAACGGATTTTGGTGGTTCAAATCCTCTCATGGCTACCCCCAAAATCTCTGCTCCGATTCCCACCATCATTATGCTTCGTCTATCCCTCAATCGTAAAGAAGAGCTTCTCAGTTCTTCGTCTGAAGAGACTTAGGAGAACAGCGCTCACTGTCTATATTCATCACGCCCTCCATTTCTGTCTACAACTTTCTCTCTTAAAACTAGAGCAGCTCTCCAAAGGCTGCTCGCTATCATCTCTACCTCGGGCATCGAAGCTCGAGCCATCGATCAGCCACCGAATCTCAATCACAACTTACTAATTCAATTCCTAGACTTCCTCTTTGATTCGGCCTCTAACTTCTGGTAAAATTTCTTATCAAATCCCAAATGTTACGACGATGTCCGATTTTACTCGGATCTAGTCATTCTCAATTTGTTTCCGCCTGTTTAGGGCACCGATTGTTTTATTACTAAGTTTGTGTTTAAATTCGTCTGGTATGGATTTTTTAGGTTTTTCAATTAGATGGGCGAATTGTTTGTTTTTAATGTAATTTATTAATTTTCATTTCGTACTTGGTGTTTATGAGTTCGAGTTTGAGAATTACAATGGAGGATTAGGTTTTTGGTGTTAATACTATCATGGGTTCATGTTGTTGGTTTAGAAATTGCTTCTGGTTCAGAGAGAGAAATAAGAAGAAGAAGAAGAAGAGGTGATGGGAAAATTAATTAGTACTTAAAATGTTTGAAAGCCTCTGATTGATAGTAAATGTATCTATTGATCTACTGATCTACTGGTACATTTATATTTTGAATTCATTTTAATTCTACAATAATCTTAGTTTGATAATCCGATTTTATCTGTTTTATATTTTTTAGGTGGGAGAAATTCCCCAATCATTTGAGTCAGTAGGGCATTATTTGGGTTCGTTTGTTTATCCCCTGCTGGAAGATTCACGAGCGGAGCTTTGTTCAAAAATGGAAGCTATGAGTACACATTTTGGTAATAGTGGTGCTGGTATGAGTACACATTTTACAGTAAAAGCTTCAAAAGAAATTGAAGTGAAAGATGGGTTGCATAAATCCTTCTACGTGGTTTTCTTGATGAACATAACAACAAATAGTAGAATATGAAGTGCACTGCACTTGAATCGGAATGCGGAAAACAAGCTGAAAACAATGCTCTATCCATAGTAAGGCTGAAAATAAGCTGATTTTGGTCGCCTTGATGCTAAATCAGTTGTTCGAAACATTAGAATCTGTTGACAATACATTTCAGTAGTTAAAAATTCCTTATAGGTATATGGTAATTGACAATACATTTCAGTAGTTACCACCAAATGTTTGCATATATCAGGATCTGTTATTTTGTTATGTAATATGATTGAATGCTGTTGTATATAGGTCGATTCATGAAGTATTCAACATACCAAGTTCAAAGCTTGAAGCTCCTACTTTACTGATCATTGTTGAGAAGGATTATGGCTTCAAATTTCCAGGGGTCGAGGACTACGTAAGGAGTGGAAAGGTGAAAGATTTTGTCCCCAATTTGGAGATAAAATACTTGTCTGCAGGATCTCATTTTGTTCAGGAGCAAATGCCGGACCAGGTGAATCAGCTAATCCTCACATTCCTCTGCAACAATAGTTGAAGAAAATCCTGTAATAGCTACTAGAATTTTTTATCTGTAATATATAGTATTATTTAATATATATATTTATGATAAAAACAGAACATGATTTTATATAAATATAACACAGAAAATATTAATCAATAAATCCGAGTCCTTTGATTTCACAAAGTCTCCTTAAATCAAATTTATTTCCCCACAGATGCTAAGGATTAATTGAATAATTGCTTCCCAAGATAAAACGGATTTCAATTCTTAATTAGTAGCATTACAAAATTAAGAATTCATTGAACCAAAATTTATGTTATGTACCTGAACTTTTACTGTCAATACTAATGATGCATGTAAATGAAAATGTATGAAAATAAAAGGGAAAAAAAGTCACTGCACAATTTATTGCAGAAACGAGAAATAACGCAGAACAGAACAGAATTACTGCAGAACGGGAAGGTATCTGCAAACGGGATTTTTCAGAAGGAAGGAACGGGATTTTGTTGCAGAAACGGAATTTTTCAAAACGGGACGGGACAGAAAAATGCTAAATGCAGAACGGAAATTCTAAAACCAAAACGGGACAGGAAGGGAAAAAAAATTATATATATTAAATGCTTCCCACACCGTTTATTTATAGAATCCGTTGGCGTGTAACCGTCATCAAAACGACGTAGTATTGTGATGATATATCACAAACCCGCCTGTCACGACCATGACCCGACCACGACCCCGACCCAATCCGACTTTTAAGTCAATTTTCTCATTCAATTCAAATCTCATTTCCAACAATCCCCCACATGAATGTAAAATTGGTTTTACAATATATAGAATATGATATGAATATGCAGATACTAGTTCGAGTACATGAGAAAAGATATTTCATCAGGTTAAGTAGCCTAGTGGCTTTGAACTTGCCCTAGTAAAATCTATCGGATTTACTTGGCTAATCAGTAGACTTGATATCTTTGAACTGTCAGCTTTTTGTGTAAACCAAGACAATAGAATTCACAAAATATCTCTTCAGACATAATTGGTTCTCACTGTTTGTGTTCATTTTGGCCTTGAAACACCACTTTTTTTCATGAGTATATTAGAGAATTCTGCCTTCAAAATTCTCACAGAAGTGGCCCCCTTCTTACTCACGTAGGTAATTTCTATCAAGAGTATCTTGTAATACCCCACTTACACATATTTTAAGATATAAAAATCATTAAAAGCGTATCTTATCCTGATTCTCGCGGCAGATGTGCACTGTTTCATTTTAGTAATGGTTTGGAGTAAATGTCTCCTCAGTGTTTTACTGAGTACTCCATAGTTCGGTTTGCCCATTGAACCTAGATCTTGGGATCTCCAGTCAGCTAGGTTGGGTTGCCACTATGACGACTCTTATTTAAACAGTAGGCTTTAAACCCATTCCCCTCGATGATTTTTCCACTTGCTCTCTTGTTAAACCTTTCGTAAGCGGATCCGCAATATTATCTTTTGACTTTACATAGTCAATTGAGATAATTTCATTTTAGAGCAATTGTCTAACGGTATTATGTCTTCGTCGTATATGACGTGACTTACCATTATATAAATGACTCTGTGCTCTTCCAATCGCTGATTGGCTATCACAGTGTATACATATAGCTGGCACAAGTCTTGACCAATTTGAAATATCTTCTAAGAAATTACGAAGTCACTCAGCTTCTTTTTCAGCTTTGTCTAAAACAATGAATTCTGATTCCATTGTAGACCTTGCAATACACGTTTGTTTTGAGGATTTCCAAGATACTGCTGCATCTCCAAGAGTAAAGACATATCCACTTGTGGATTTTAAGTCTTATTGTCAGATATCCAATTAGCATCACTATATCCTTCCAATACTGCTGGATATCTTATATAGTGCAGTACATATTTTTGAGTATGTTTTAAATATCCTAAAACTCTCAAAATTGCTTTCCAGTGATCTTTACCTGGATTACTCGTATACCTACTTAGCTTACTTACTGAATAAGCTATATTTGGTCTAGTACAGTTCATGACATACATTAAACTGCCTATTATACGAGAATATTCTAGTTGAGATATGCTATCACCTTCATTTTTAGCTAGATGAAGATTTATATCAACTGGGGTTTTATTCAAAATTATATTATACTTGTTAAATTTTTCAAGTATTTTCTCAATGTAATGAGATTGAGATAATATAATTCCATCAGAGGTTCTAGAAATCTTGATTCCTAATATTATATCAGCAACCCCCAAGTCTTTCATGTCAAACCTATTTGACAACATACGTTTAGTAGAGTTGATAACTTCATTGTTGCTACCCATGATTAACATATCATCCACATAAAGACAAACAATGACATATTCTTTTTGAGTGCTTTTGACATAAACACATTTGTCACACTCATTGATTTTAAATCCATTTGATAACATAACATTATCAAATTTCTCATGTCATTGTTTTGGTGCTTGTTTTAATCCATACAAGGATTTAACAAGTTTGCATACTTTCCTCTCTTGTCCAGGAGCTATGAAACCTTCAGGTTGTTCCATATATATTTCTTCATCTAATTCATCATTTAAGAATATTGCAGTCTTTACATCCATTTGATGTATTTTAAGTCTATTTAAAGATGTTATTGCTATTAGCACCCGAATAGATGTAATTCTTGTAACAGGTGAATAAGTGTCAAAATAATCCAATCCTTCCTTTGTCTATAGCCTTTATCAACAAGCTTTGATTTATATTTATCAATTGAGCCATCAGTTTTCATCTTATTTTTGAAGATCCATTTATACCCTAATGGTTTTGAACCAGGTGGAAGGTCCACCAATTCTCATGTATGATTTTGCATAATGGACTCAATTTCACTATTAATTGATTCTTTCCAATGAGAAGTATCTGGAGAGGATACTACTTCCTTGTACGTTCGAGGATCGTTTTCTAACAAAAATGTTAGAAAATCCGGACCAAAAGACGTTGAAGTCATTGCCCTTTTGTTACGTCTAGGTTCATCCAATACAAACTCTTTGTCTATATTTTCAGAATTATTACTAGTAGCACCCAATGGTCTTTTGTTTAAATTTGAATCTTTATTTCTATTATATGAAAAAATATTCTCAAAGAATGACGCATCTCTTGATTCAATAAATGTATTAACATGAATATTATTAATTTCAGATTTATGAACAAGAAAGCGATAAGCACTGCTGTTATTTGCATAACCAATGAAAACACAGTCAATTGTTTTTGGTCCTATCTTAACTTTTTTAAGTTTAGGAACCATCACTTTTGCTAGACACCCCCACACTCTTAAGTATTTATAGCAAGGTCTATGACCTTTCCATAACTCATAAGTTGTTTTATGAGTTTTCTTATGAGGCACTTTGTTAAGAATATAATTGGCAGAAAGCAAAGCTTCCCCCCACAAATTCTGGGGTGCTTCCAGAACTGTTTAACATAGCATTCAACATTTCTTTCAATGTTCGGTTCTTGCGTTCAGTAATACCGTTAGATTGAGGTGAATATGGAGCGGTAGTTTGATGAATAATACCATGAGTAGAGCATATCTCTTCAAATGGTGATTCATATTCACCACCTCTATCGCTTCTTATTGCTTTAATCTTTTTGCTAAGTTGATTTTCAACTTCATTTTTATAAAGTTGAAACATTTCTACAGCCTCATCTTTGCTTCTTAGCAAATATACATAACAATATATTGTGCAATCATCAATAAAGGTTATGAAATATTTTTTCTCACCTCTTGTTTGCACAAATTTTAAGTCACATATATCAGTGTGAATTAAATCTAGAGGTTCAGTTTTTCTTTCAACTGAATGAAAGGGTAATCTTGTCATTTTTGATTCCACACAAATTTCACATTTATGTTTTAGATTAATATCAAATTTAGGCAAGAATTCTAAATTAATTAATCTATACAAAGTATTATAATTAACATGTCCTAATCTAGCATGCTATATGTTTGAAGACTCTAACAAGTAAGCAGAAGAATTAATTTTATTATTATCAATAGACTTCGGTACAACAGTCATAACATTCATCTTAAAGAGCCCATCATTCATGTAGCCCTTTCCTACAAACATATCATTCTTAGTAAGTACAAACTTATCAGACACAATCACCAACTTGAAGCCATTCTTGCTAAGTAGTGACCCAGAAACTAGATTTTTTCGGATATCTGGCACATGAAACACTTCATTCAAAGTTAGTTCTTTGCCAGATGTCATTTTCAGTACAATCTTTCCACGTCCTTGAACCTTTGAACTTGAGGAGTTTCCCATAAAGAGTTGATCATCATTCTCTACTGGTTTGTAAGTAGAGAACATCCATTTGTTGGAACAAATGTGACGAGTAGCCCCAGTGTCCACGTACCACTCTTTGGGATTTCCTATCAAGTTACATTCAGATATAATTGCACAAAGATTTATATCTGAAACATCTTCAGAAAGTTTTTCCAATTCTGTCACATTTGCTTGAGGCTTTTGTTCTTTCTTGAACTTCTTTGGCTTGCGACATTCACTTGATTTATGTCCTTGGATGCCACAGTTGAAGCACTTGCCTTTGAATTTCTTCTTGGCCTTGAAAGCATCTTTGCCTTCACGCTTCCTTTTGTTGTTGTTTGGCCTTTGTTCTACAACATTTACCTTTGCTTCAATGAAATTCTTCCCACTCTTCTTCTCAGATCCTCGATTGTCCTCTTCAATCCTAAGTCGCACAATCAGTTCTTCAAGATTCATTTATTTGCGTTTATGCTTCAGATAATTCTTGAAGTCTTTCCATGATGGTGGAAGCTTCTCAATCATTGCAGCAACTTGGAATGAATCACTTAATGACATTCCTTCAGAATGAATGTCATGTAGAATTATCTGCAATTCTTGAACCTGAGTGATAACTGCTTTGGAATCTATCATTTTATAATCAAGAAATTTATCGACTATGAATTTTTTCATGCCAACATCTTCAGTTTTATATTTTTTATCTAAAGATTCCCAAAGTTCTTTTGCAGTTTGAATAGTACAATATACATTATATAATGCATTATCTAAACCATTCATTACATAATTTCTGCAAAGGAAATCTGCATGTTTCCATGCATCAACTGCAACCACCTTTTCTTTGTCAGTTTCTCCCTCAACAAGAGTAGGACAGTCCTCTTGTAGAAACCTTGCCAAGTTTAACGTGGTGAGATAGAAGAGCATTTTCTATTGCCAACGCTTGAAATCAGTTCCATTGAACCTTTCAGACTTTTCTCCATGAGACATACTCACGACAGGAATGGTACTAGTAGATGCCATTTCTGTCATACAATGAAGACAATTGTCAATAGACAGAAACAAATTTCTATTTGTACAAGATGTAACAAATTTTACTTACAAATTTGTTTTTGCAGAATATTTATATATTAACACAATACTATATCTTAGCAATCAAAATAAACTGTTATATGAATTTGAAAACAATAACAGAATAGTATTTATTAATATGCAAACAATTTTCTGTTTACATAAAACACTATTACAATTACAGAATATATATAAATAAAATATTATATACTACACATGCAATATTAGAAATAACAGAATATAAACATGTAATTTATATATAATAACAGAATATTATATATTTGACATGCAACAGAAATGTCGATTTTCAAAGGCTTACTTACTGTTAGTTTATAGTCTTCCAATAATGTTATAGAATATGTTTATAACAACATACAAAATTATAACAGTCATGCAAAACATGTTATATACAAAACAGCCATGCATATGGAAATAAAGGCATTAAGTGTCTACTTGATATTCTTGCAGGAGAAAAAGATAAGCTTTAAAAGTCATCTACGCGATAATTAACAAATGATTGACTAATTTTTAAAAGAATTCAAATTTTCTAAGGATTTGAAATCAAACTACAAAGGGAACTTGAGAAAATATATACAAAAAATTTGACTGCATTCAAACAAACAATAATATGCAAGTAAATACACAAGTACATATTATTTAACTTAATTTAATATGCAAGTACATATTATTTAACGAACAGTAATATACAATTACATTATATAATTACAACTTATTGTTATTATATAAGTACATATCAATTATCAAAACAGAATATGAACGAATTTCTGCAATTAACAAATACGTATTATCATGCAATTAACATGCAAAAGAACAGAACATGCAATTAAACTTGCTGCACTTTATTGCAGGAAATCAGAACATGCGATATTAAATTTACTACATTTATTTATTATATATTACTATATTACCGATATATATATATAATAAATATATACTAACAGAATTTTTTCCAAACAAAATTTACAATAACATACTGCAATCCGAACAAATTAGAATATAAAATATAAAGACAAAACTTCATGAGTCTCTAAAATAAAATATATTTTCAGACATGAGTCTCCAGATACCCTTCATACCTTTTTATACTACTACATGTCATTTTTACATGCAACATTGATTTAGCAGGCAAAAATTCATATGAAAACATACTATAAAATTCAAACTATATATAAAAATTTTTGTACCATAATTTATCCGTAACAATTATAAACAAAACAGAATAATTATTACTGTTTTAAACCATAAAACAGTCAAATAATAAAAATTTTCCAATAATAATATATCACATATATTACTGCTTCAAGCCATGAAACTGTCAAACGATTTTCTGTTGAGATAAATGATATACTATATTTACAGATATAATAAATTTGCTTTAAGATTGTTATCTATAATATATAGTATTATTTAATATATATATTTATGATAAAAACAGAACATGATTTTATATAAATATAACACAGAAAATATTAATCAATAAATCCGAGTCCTTTGAATTCACAAAGTCTCCTTAAAACAAATTTATTCCCCCACAGATGCTAAGGGTTAATTGAATAATTGTTTCTCAAGATAAAACGGATTTCAATTCTTAATTAGTAGCATTACAAAATTAAGAATACATCGAACCAAAATTTATGTTATGTACCCGAACTTTTACTGTCAATACTAATGATGCATGTAAATGAAAATGCATGAAAATAAAAGGAAAAAAAAACTCACTGCATAATTTATTGCAGAAACGGGAAATAATGCAGAACGGAACGGAACTACTACAGAACGGGAAGGTATCTGCAAACGGGATTTTTCTTAAGGAACGGGATTTTGTTGCAGAAACGGGATTTTTCAGAACGGGACGGGACAGAAAAATGCTAAATGCAGAACGAAAATTCTAGAACCAAAACGGGACAGGAAGGAAAAAAAATTATATATATTAAATGCTTCCCACACCGTTTATTTATAGAATCCGTTGGCGTGTAACCGTCGTTAAAACGACGTAGTATTGTGATGATATATCATAAACCCGCCCGTCACGACCACGACCACGACCCTACCCGACCACGACCACGACCCAGTCCGACTTTGAAGTCAATTTTCTCATTCAATTCAAATCTCATTTCCAACAGAATTATGTATCCAGTTTGCTGGGGACTACCATGAGAATTCTGCCTGGTTTGGTGATAAATAAACAAAAGAATCTTCTGTTTTATTGTTTGGTTGCATTTGTTCCTGAAGATTTCCTCTTCTTTTTTTTTTCTTCTAATTTTGAAGACCCATTTGGGAGAATGTTGATGAAATTGTGACATTCCTCTTGAATTGCTCGATTCGATTTGATGAACTTAACCTGTCGAGCTATTTTTGGTTGTTTTTATAAATGATTTTGCAGCTGTGTATTTTAAAGTGAGGGTAATTAAGTCTTTAGCTAAATAAAGTAACGTAGTTAAGACGGAAAACACTTTTTCACTTTAACTCAAAAAGTCGGGTGTTTAAATGTAACTTTACTGACTGTAGGTGGTTAAGTGGGAAACCGCTTAAACCCCATGTGGTCATCTGAACTTAACTCTAAAATTAAAATGATTTTTAATTTCATGCCTCATCAGCAAAATTTGTCTAAATGTAAGTGGAGTTAATTTAGGTGACATGTCTGTTTATTCTTTACTTAAAAAATTTTGTTATATATGCATGAGATGTAATACTGTAATTTAAATGCGAGCTCGTTGAGTCGCACGAACTAACCCCGACCCCGCCCCAGCCCCAGCCCCAGCCCCAGCCCCAGCCCCATGCCCCTGCCCCTGCCCCTGCCCCTGCCCCAGCCACTGCCCCATTATTTTCCAATCTCATTTTCTTATACATCTGCCTTCTTCTTCATGTGCAATCATCTAATGTTCTTCTAAAATTTTGTTCTTTTTTTTATATTCTCAAGCTATATTCAAACCTTGATGCATAACAAGTTGTTTCTGTATTCATCATAAAAAAACATATTCAAATATCATTTCAGCATTTTCATCATTGATCTTAATTTCATTTCTAAAAAAATTTCAAAAAATCAAAATCTGATAGATACACATTTTCTGCTAGTCTTTTGTTTATATTATACAAGCTTAATTCATCATTAAAACTTGAATATACACAGATGACACTACAAAAAAAAAGATCATTACCCATGGACATGCTCGTCACCAATGTCCCATCTGCCGTCAACAATGAGGTCATTGGCGACGGATATTCCCGTCGACTCAGAAGTCTTCGTCCCGTCCCCATCGATATTGATATTGACGTCATTAGCGATAGGGTCATTATTGACAGGTTGTCCGTTGCTATTGGGTCATTGGCGACCGACTATCCGTCACCAATGACTACTTAAATTTATTTATGAAAAGGTCATTAGCGACAACCAGTTCGTCCTAATGACTAATGGTCTGTCATCAATGTCTGGTTAATTTTATTATTAAAAAGGATCATTAGCTACGGACTGTCCGTCGCCACTGCCGTGGCTATTACTCATTAACAATGGTTAGTCCATCACTAATGACATTTAATTATTATTTTTAAGAAAAATGCAAAATCCCTTGTTCATTTACATAATTCTACATGTTAAAAAAAAAAAAATCTTCACGAACACATGAATAACCATCAAATGTACATAATCAACCATCAAATACGTCCACAACGTAATCACATAGATGAATTATAAAGGTTCATAGATACAAAATGTAATCATTGTACAACTCATAAACTAGTTAGATACATAAACCATAAACCTAACTAGATATAAAACACCAATCTCCGTACAATCAAAACTAGGTAAATACATACATGAAAGTAAAAATATAAACTAACTATATCCCCCGATCAACATCAGCATCATCATCGCCATCGGCAGACAAATGAATATCGTCCATCGTGCCACCGCCATTCCCACCATCCGTAGCGTCATCACCATCAGTTTGGCAGTCCTCACCATCTCCTCTAAGGTCCTCGCCAGCTCCTTTATGGTCATCACCTTCGCCGTTGGCTCCACCCCCACGAGTCTCATCAACAAGACCTTACAAAATTAAATATTAATTAGGAAGTCCCAAAAGAGAGCATATTTAAATAATTCTTCTACGTGTTTTGTAATTTATACAAGTTAGGCAAACGAGCAGATAACTCAGCCTCCGGAGCTTAGAATCGAGTCCCGTAATTTGTAACGTATTCCAAATATCTAAGAGGTGCTATATTTATGGTTTTGTATAGTTTCGATGCTCAGGATGAGTTCTAGTCTATACGTTTTCAAGTGTTCTTTAATATATGCAAGTTAGGCAAACGAACGGATAACTCGGCTTCCGGAGCTCGGAATCGAGTCCTGTAAGTTGTAACGTGCTCCAAATATCTAAGAGGTTCTATACACATGTTTTCATGTTGTTTTGATACTCGGGGCGAGTTTTGGTCTATATGTTTCTAAGTGTTTTTAATATATGCAGGTTAGGCAAACGAGCGGATAACTCGATTTTCGAATCTCGGAATCAAGTCCTGTAAGTTGTAACGCGTTTCAAATATATAAAAGGTGTTACGCCTATGTTCTTGTGTCGTTTTGATGCCCAAGGCAAGTTTTGGTCTATACGTTTCTAAGTGTTCTTTAATATATACAAGTTAGGCAAACGAGCACATAACTCGGCCTTCGGATATTGAAATCGAGGTCCGTAAGTTGTAACGTTCCAAATATATAAGAGGTGTTACGCCTATCGTTTCGATGCCCGAGGCAGGTTTTGGTCTATTTTTTGTAAATTTTTCTAAGTGTTCTTTAATATATGCAAGTTAGGCAAATGACCGGATAACTCGACCTCCGGATCTCGGAGTCAAGTCCTATAAATTGTAACGTGTTCCAAATATATGAGGTGTCACACCTATGGTTTCGTGTCGTTTCGATGCCCAACGCGAGTTTTGGTCATTTTTTCATAAATTTTTCCTAGTGTTATTTAATATATACAAGTTAGGTAAATGACTGGATAACTTTGCATCTAGATCTCAGAATCGAGTCTTGTAAGTTGTAACGTGTTCCAAATATCTAAGAGGTGTTATGCCTATGCTTATGATTTTCAGTTGTTTCCAAGTGTTATTTAATATATGCAAGTTAGGCAAACGAACGGTTAACTCGACCTCCGGAGCTTGGAATCGAATCTTGTAAATTGTAACGTGTTCCAAATATCGAAGATGTGTTATGCCTATGGTTTCGTGTCGTTTCGAGGCTCAGAGCGTGTTTTGGTCTATACTTTTTTAAGTGTTTTTTAATATATACAAGTTAGGCAAACGAACGGATAACTCGGCCTCCGAAGCTCAGAATCGAGTCTCATAAGTTGTAATGTGTTCTAAATATCTAAGAACTAGTTATACCTATGGTTTTGTGTCGTTTCGACGCTCGGGGCGAGGGGGCGAGTTTTGGTCTATACTTTTCTGAGTGTTATTTAATATATGCAAGTTTTGCAAACGAGTAGATAACTCGACCTTCATATTTCGGAATTGAGACCCCTAAGTTGTAACGTGCTACAAATATATAAAAGGGGATACACATAGTTTCGTGTCCTTTTGATTCCCGAGGAGAATTTTGGTCTATTTTCGTAATTTTTAAAAATATTTTTTAATATATGCAAGTTAGGCAAACGAGCAGATAACTCGGCCTCCGGAGTTTGAAATCGAGTCCCGTAAGTTGTAACGTGTTTCAAATATCTAAGAGATGTTATACCTACGATTTCGTGTAATTTTGATGTCCAGTGCGAGTTTTGGTCTATATCTGTCTAAGTAATCTTAAATATAGGCAAGTTAGGCAAACTACCGAATAAATCGACCTCCGGATTTCGGAATAGTCTCATAACTTGCAACATGTTCCAAATATATAAGAGGCGCAGGTTTTGGTGTATTTTTTGTATATTTTTTTAAGTTTTCTTTAATTTATGCAAGTTGGGCAAACGAGCAGATAACTTGGCCTCCGGACCTCAGAATTGAGTCCTGTAAGTTGGATCGTGTTCCAAATATCTAAGAGATACCATGTGGTTTTTTGTAAACGGGACGGATTTTAGTCTATTTTTCGTATTATTCTATAAGTTTTCTTTAATTTATGAAAATATGTACATATGAATTCCTATAACCAAGGCACAAATATAAAAGCTTTTTCACAAGGGTGTTGTGATTATGTCAAATACACAAAGTTATATAATAATCCAAATACCTAAATACTTCCCTACTCTATTCTTTTCCAAGATAGTTAAAAATGTAAAACATCTTTTAGAGATTCATACGACTGACTGTTGTTTCAACCTAACTTTGATTTTCAAGTATAACTAAGCATGATTTATACCTACAAAGAATGCCTCATTTCAGGTGATAGCCATGGTTTTACCTACATCTTTTACTTGGCATTCTCATGTCTCATTATTCTCATAAACCCAATTCCTTTTTCCATTGAGTAAGGGCAGTTTCAACATCATAAATATTCTCTTCAATGTTGCTCCCCTTGACGGTTTTATTTTGAGTAATACTTGATTGATATTGGATACCCTCATATCCAATATCCAATATCAATATAAAACTGCATTTTTTTTTTCAAGTTTAACAAATCTAAATGCCAAAATAATAGATTATACATTCCTATAGCTACAGTGAATCAACTTTAATAATGTAACTAACCTAGCAACCAAAGTAAGAATGGAATGTTTGTCCTGTTGACCCAAAACTAGTAGATTGACGCATTTCCGTCACTACTGCTGTTGAACCTGGCCAAGGATTCACAGTTGAGCACCCTGGTAAATTTAAATTAATTCAAATGGTATCTGTCATCAGTGACATGGATGATATATCTAAGATATAGCTTTTTTATGAAAAAAATATGATGAAAAGCATAAGAAAGAAAATATCCAATGAAAATTAATTATATTCATTCCTTCTAATGCAGACTTGAAACTTCCCAGTAATAACATAGAACTAAAGGTTAATTTCTAGCAAGACTTAAAATAAAATAAAATTTCATATCAAACTCATGATTTCGCAATATTATCAGCCATGTCACCACAATACACCAAACTTGAGCAAGCTCGGATTAGTACAGGGGACATAATCTAATTTTTGAAATATAATATTTAAATGCAGACAGTTTCAAGAAGATTATGAGGACTCGGGCACTAGGAGTTTACTGGGTGATTGACTGATTGTCAACTCATTTAAGGAGATGCAGGTTAGACTCACGAATCACCAGTGCAAGATGCTTCTAGGCTTTTACTCGACAAGCCCACAGTTGCTCGGAGCTAAATAAAAGCAACACAAGAAAGGCGGTCTCTTGCAATACAAATGACAATCCAACAGCCTAACTGGTGAACTAATAATATCACAAGCAAGACAAACAACTATTTTAACAATAATAATATATAATTAAAAAAATACATAAATATGACTGTTTTTTATGCAGAATTATCCGATCTAAAACTCAAATTAAAAGACAAGGCCAAACATAAAAATCATTATTAGATATCTATTCATGTCTGTTATTTGTGAACCCTATGGTAACAACATCAGAAGGCCTCACCACAATAACTTCTTATGCCCAAGCTGAATC
This sequence comes from Panax japonicus, assembly GCA_020205505.1. Classification (NCBI taxonomy): domain Eukaryota; kingdom Viridiplantae; phylum Streptophyta; class Magnoliopsida; order Apiales; family Araliaceae; genus Panax; species Panax japonicus. Next base: position 42,070,954 of record CM035112.1, on the reverse strand, counting down.
CAAGCTATAATGGGTCGGGACAGAAACCTTTTCAAGAAGAGAAACAAGATGCTTCAAGCTTTACGCAGCAAGCAATAAAACCAAATCCATGACAACCCTGAAGACCACAACTCAGTTAAAGTAAGGCATAACGCAGTTCAATTAACTAGTATCTTTAATAGATATAAATGCACAGCACATGCACAATATAGAAACTCATAAAAGCTACGAGCCTATTTTGTAGTTTACCAAATATCTTTCTATAACTAAAACCACCCTTATCTCAAGTTCGACAGCCATGATAAAGGAATTCTCACAACTGCTCAAAAATTACATCAAATACTAATAAAGACACTAACATGGCTCCAAAGTCAGTCATACATGAGCAACTGTATACAAACTAGAGGTCTTTTCAACTCCTAATGCTGCTGTCGAACAAAGAAATTCCTAGTGCTTGATGCATTCAATTCCCAAACCCAGATAGAAGTAAATGTTACAACAGAAAGTGAAACTACCTCAGAAAATTGAAGGAGAACCCAGATAGAAAAAGTGAAATTACCCATTACAAACCCATATGGAATTAGAAAAAATTGGGGGAAATTAGATCGGGGAATTTAAACATGCCTAGTGTTGTGAACGTTTTATTTACTCGCAAGTGCATGAATCGAATATTAGTATAACCTACAAGTGCGAGGTTGAATCCTAAGGACTTGACAAATGGAACATGTTTTTCTCACTCACTAATTCTAATTAATTCCTAATCTAGCTTAGAAATTTTGAAGGAAATTTTTATCAACTAAAAATACGCGACTAAAATAATTGATAATAAAATACTAGGATGGCGGAATCATATATTTGATATCATTTTCCCAATATTCATGCCCAATACTTAACCTTTTATCTCGCACTAATTTGGTCTCTCGACTATATTAGATGCGGAAAATAAAATCAATTAAGTCCAATTAATTTATAAAATCAGATTGTTAATTCTTTCATAGCCAAACATAAGTATAAAATCAAAACACTCATTATTTTACGCTGAAGCACTAAATTTGATAGAATCAATTGGCATGAATACGTGCAATGAAATCAATCAATTATATTCATCCTCAACCCTAGAAAATAATCTAGCCTAGCATGCTTGAAATTATAACACAAAACAGAATAAAAGAATACATGTTTAAATGAAGAAAACTTATTTCAATGTACCAATTAGTTGAAGACAATAAAATAAATCCTGAATTTCAATCTTCAAAAGTATTCTACTCTAATTAATAAACAATGTTATCCTTATCATTCAAAAACAAAGAATAAGTTGAATAAAAGAATTGTGTTCATTAATTTCTAAAATAAAATAAATTACCAATAAAGTAGGTTTGTTTAATGCTCTCCAAAATTGAGTCCATAACCCACCACGAAATGATCTGAACACTCAAAACCACCATAGAACCTCTAGGTGTCCCTAGTAGGAGGAGTTTAGCGTATACTACAAGCCTTTAAACCTCTAGGTGTCCCTTTCATAGTGAACACGATAGTATTTAGCGTATACTACAAGCCTTTAAACCTCTAGGTGTCCCTAGTAGGAGGAGTTTTGTCTCCTAATGGTTTACAGTGAATATACCAACAAAATTCGAACGCAATGGTTCTTTTCTAAAATGTCTTTCCCCTTATCACCAATACAAATAACTCAACAAAGATATCATAACACCCACATGCCAAGGCAATATGACACACATGCAACATCAAAGTTCTCAAACTAGCAAAATCAATAAGAACATTTCATTCCTTCCAATCTCATTGTGAGTGTGTGAATTGACAACAACATAACATCATTGATATCAAAGTAAGCAAAACTTTCAAACTCCATACAAACTATACTTTGACTCAACTCCTCACATGGCATACAGTCAACAAATGAAACATTCAAGAATAGGATATAATCACTCTCATTACATGCGGGTTATAAAGAGTAAATGTATTCAAATTCAAATGCCTCTCACATGTATATATGAAAAAACGCTATAAATGAAAGAACAAAGCCTCATGAACGGATATATCCCACTAGAAAGGTGAAATGCATAAATGGATCCCCTCTACTACTCTCACCTCTAAATCATATTCCAAAGGATCATTAGGACTTTTTAGGGTTATAATGCAAGGCTTAGGTTTAAGGAATTCAACGATCTAAGAAACATGTTGAGATATAAAATTATCACATGGGCTTAATTCAACTTCATTTGAAATTTTCTTCTTCCATTTTTTTCACATCATTTTTCAAATCTGATTTCCGTGCAATTTTTTTTCTTTTCTTTGATCTTTAAAGAAGATTTCATCACTTTTCTTTTCCCGTCTTCTTTTTTTTTTTCCTTTTAAAGCTCAGTTTTCACTATTGCCCATAGTAGAAACAATCTCAACACGGATAAAAGGGTAAAGATATCGGACTACCAAAGAAAAACTATATAAAAGGCTCAAAAAGGTGACTAACGGTACAAATTTAAAGGTGGGATTAGGCTCATATGTCTGCTATCAAAGATGGCCCAAGTCACTTCCTAAGGTCAAGAGTTTTTCAGTTCAAGCAATATTAGGAATCCTTCAAAAGAAATTACATTTCATGGACGTACCTTTCTAGTGTTCAATCAAAGCAAAGAATAATGAGACTACTCAACAAAATACGCTTTTTTTAAAAATAGAGTTAATGTAAAAACCCTCAAATAGAACGATTGGCTCTAATCTCACAAGGTTATTTAGTCTCCGCATTTATATTAATCAAGAAATTTTAAGTTATACTCACTCATCCATCTAGTCATGCATTAGTTGTCTTATGTACTCAAATAAAATGAGAATTAGAGATCATAAAAATTTCTTTTAATAATGATAGTATGAAAACTAAGCATGCACATGTAAAGAATTAAGACGAATGTGTCATCGTTATTGCATCAGCTAGACAAAGGGAAACACAATACCAGCTCAAGAACCATTGCATACATTATTTAACAAAATTTTATTTTTTGTTTTTTTTTGTTTTTTTAAAAAGAAAATAAAATAATTTGCTAATATCCTAATAAAGTATGTGAAGTGTATGGAATAACAAGGCAAATAAATCCCAAAACCTAACTTAAAACTTACATTGTCCGCAATGTATAAAGACAAGTAAATTAGTAAAGGAATGATATCACCTGAATATGAATCTAAGCCTCGTATGGACAGCTCAATAAATTCCGGATATAAAGATCAAATCAAAGAGATGATCATGCACTTTTGTTAGAAATAGAACAAAAAACAAAAATAATAAATCCAAATATACAATAATATACATGAATCATAGCCTCAAAAAAAATCAATCCCGATAAACGGGATCCTCCAAAAGCATAACTTCAACTTTTGGATTTTTCAACTCCAAAAATGGTTTTAAACGATGGCCATTCACTTTAAAAACAGTACCATCTTTGGGATTCTAAATCTCAATGGCCCCGTGAGGATACATATCTTGGACTATAAAAGGACCGGACCATTTAGATTTCAACTTACCTGAGAATAGATGCAAACGAGTATTATATAAAAAGACTTTTTGGCTAGGGTGAAAGAATTTCCTAAGAATCTTTTGATCATGCAGCCTCTTCATTCTCTCCTTGTATGATTTTGCACAGTCATAAGCATCATTCCACTCTCTTCTAGCTCAGCAATTTGAAGTTTTCTATGATTTCCTGCATGGTCAACATCAAAATTCAACTGTCTAACAGCCCAAAAAGCTCTATGTTCTAACTCAACAGGCAGATGACATGCCTTGCCATACTCTAAGCGGTAAGGGGGCATTCCAATGGGAGTCTTTAACGCAGTACGGTATGCCCACGAAGCATTTGTCAGTCGGACTGACCAATCCTTCCTGTTGGGATTTATCGTCTTCTCTAAGATATACTTAATCTCCCTATTTGAAATTTCAGCTTGCCCAGTATGATTAACAATTTATGAATTTGTTTTTTTTCTCTCCAACTGTATAGATTCATTGTTTGTATATGTAAATGTTGATAATGTCATATTTACTGTGAATAGCACCTCTATAGTCATAAAAATTGGTTATATAGAAAAATGGATTATTTGACATGATTGACTTTAAAATTAATAATGAAAATGAGGTTAGCAACCGTAGTAAAGTCATAAAATAGGATTAATTATTCACTGGTCTCTTTAGATAATGGACATAAAAGTTGCATTTGAGAATTTTATACCATAATTTCATTGATTACAAAATACATAAGAAATGTATGAAAACATACAAAGCCAATGCTATTACTAATGTGTTCAAGCTCTAGTTGATCGAGTCCCATCCATAAGATGCGACTCCGAAACCCTTCATTATCTAAATTGTTAGTGTCAAAAAATTAGTTTCTACAATTTATGAAAAAAAGTTACTTCTAACACTAAACATAGTTAAAAAGCTTAAAAGATGTATAGTATCGAATCCCTGACGGATTCCATTGACCAGCCTTGAAGTATTATCATCTCAAAATTTGTAATTAGCATCCTAAAAATAATTGTATGGTAAATAATAGATTATGTTTCATCATTGGTCAGAAATCAACCAACGGGAGGCAAAAACTGGAGCATGGAATATAAATTTTATTCAATAAACTGTAATTACAAGAGATCTATATATAGTACAAAAATTATTGACTCCGACTTGAACACATCTGCCACCATTACACGCCTATGTGCCTGTATTACAACTAGTACTAGTCATTGTTTCATGGCAATATTTACTTTCTCTATACACTATTACATCTCACATGATCAGGTCCCTTCCCTTTTATCAACTTGACCAAAGGGATCGCTGTTCTAAAAATTCCCGCCTAGGTACGCCTAGGCCCCAGCTAGGCGCTAGGCTCCCCCTTGGCGCCCCGCTTAGACGCTAGGCCCGCCTTGACGCATTGCCTAGGCGCTATGCCCCCGAGACGCCTCACCTAATCCTAAGGAAGCAAAAAATCCCTCCAGAAAATTAGGTGGGGCCTAGGCGAGGTCTATGCGGAATTTTTTTTTTATTTTAATAACTATCCAAATCAGATCTTGATATATATATTTTTTAATGATTTACCATATTCATAAAAAAGGTTGTAACATATCAAATCATAACAAGAGAAAAATATAAAGTCAAAATGAATAATTTTATTATAGTTGTAATTTTTTGAACTTGAACCAACTTCAAATCATATAAATGATAATACATTTGTAATATTTAGTTTAATTCAATATATTTCTTAAATTTATGTTTAGTTTCTTAAGTTTTAATATGGAATTAAATTCTTAAAATTTTAAATTTTATTATTTAATAACGATCTTGTTTATAAATTTATAAATAAAACTCATACATTAAAAATATGTTTGAACTTTGAACAATTGCATATTTGTTTTTGAAATTTGACATTAGTAGTAATATTGATGTTTTTGAACTTTAAGCAAATGCCTTTGTTATATTTATTATAGATTGTTTTGCTATATATTATTGTTTTATTTGGATAAATGTAAGTTAAAATATTAAAATTGGTTTAAAATAAAAAATTCCGCCTAGGCCCGCCCAGGCCCATAGGCGCTAGGCCCCCCTTGTCGCCCGCCTCCCACCTTGCGCCTTTTAGAAAATTGAAAGGGATTCACAAGATTTGAATCAGGTGATCTTTGTCTCATGAAATCAGACAACACCTTTATAAATAAGAGAAGTTTCTACTTCATTTTTGAAACCTGTCATGAGTATGAGTACATACTCTCTAAAGCACAAAAAATCCTACTAGCATAGTGTTTTAGCCTCTAATTGATAGCCCTACACACTCACACTTCAAGTTTATGGGAATGAGGTGAAAAATTTGAGTAACAAAATTACATTGTTCAAAAACTTTAATAACGAGTAAATGACGAACCTTTCATTTGAACTACATTTTTAAAGAATGAGTTCATTTTGAGGATATTGAGCAACGTACATAAGCCCCAAAGAATAATGAGACTACTCAACAAAATACGCTTTTAAAAAAATAGAGGGTATGTAAAAACCCTCAAATAGAACGATTGGCTCAAATCTCACAGGTTATTTAGTCTCCGCATTTATGTTTTTCAAGAAATTTTAAGTTTTACTTACTCATCCATCTAGTCATGCATTAGTTGTCTTATGTGCTTAAATAAAATGAGGATTAGAGATCATAAAAATTTCTCTTAATAATTATAGTATGAGAACTAAGCATGCACATATAAAGAATTAAGATGAATACGTCATCGTTATTGCATCAGCTAGACAAAGGGAAACTCAATACCAGCTCGAACCATTGCATAAATTATTTAACAAAATTTTATTTTAATTTTTTTGTTTTTTTTAAAAGAAAATAAAATAATTAACTCATATCCTAATAAAGTATGTGAAGTGTATGGAATAACAAGGCAAATAAATCCCACCCCCTAACTTAAAACTTACATTGTCCGCAATGAATAAAGACAAGTAAACAAGTAAAGGAATGATATCACCTGAATATGAATGTATGCCTCGTATGGAGAGCTCAATAAATTCCATATATAAAGCTCAAATCACAGAGATGATCATGCACTTTTGTTAGAAATAGAACAAAGAAAAGCAAAAATAATAAAAACAAATATACAATAATATACATGAATCATAGCCTCAAAAAAAAATCAATCCCGATAAACGGGATCCTGCAAAAGCATAACTTCAACTTCTGGATTTTTCAACTCCAAAAATGGTTTTAAACGATGGTCATTCACATTAAACACAGTACCATCTTTGGGATTCTGAATCTCAATGGCCACGTGAGGATACATATGTTGGACTATAAAAGGACCGGACCATTTAGATTTCAACTTACCTGGGAATAGATGCAAACGAGTATTATATAAAAAGACTTTTTGGCTAGGGTGAAAGGATTTCCTAAGAATCTTTTGATCATGCACCCTCTTCATTCTCTCTTTGTATGATTATGCACAGTCATAAGCATCATTCCTTATCTCTTCTAGCTCAACAACTTGAAGTTTTCTATAATTTCATGTCTGGTCAACATCAAAATTCAACTGTCTAACAGCCCAAAAAGCTCTATGTTCTAACTCAACAGGCAGATGACATGTCTTGCCATACTCTAAGCGATAAGGGGACATTCCAATGGGAGTCTTTTACCCAATACGGTATGCCCACAAAGCATCTGTCAGTCGGACTGACCAATCCTTCCTGTTGGGATTTATCGTCTTCTCTAAGATATACTTGAACTCCCTATTTGAAATTTCGGCTTGCCCACTAGTTTGTGGGTGGTACGCGGTTGACACTATGAACAGAGAAATCTCAACTTCTTTCGGGGAAGGAGAGTATGAAATAACTTATTCCAACTAGAACGGAATGAATCATTCCATTTCTTCAATCCAAACGTAGGCTAGTAATGGAAGCAATTCTGTTTAACTCGGGTCACTAATTTTTGTAATATAAATAGATATTTCGTGCTCCAATTTGTCTCTCTGTTCCCTCGTTGGTTGATTTCTGACCAATTAAATTTGTGTTGAAGAACTTCACATAATATAACATTAACCATCCAATTACTTTTAGGATGCTAATTATAAATTTTGGGATAATAATACTTCGAGACTGACCAATGGAATCCGTCTAGAATTCGATACTATACATCTAGTAAGTTTTGTGGCGGCTATATTTTGGGTTAGAATTAACTGTTTTACATAAATAGTAGATACTAATATTTGACACTAAAAAATTACATAATGTAGAATCCCGGGAGCCGCATCTTATGGATGGAACGTGATCAACAAGAGTTTGAACACATCAGTAATATCATTGGCTCCGTAAATTTTCGTACATTTCTTAATGCATTTTGTAATCCATGCAATTATGGTATAAATTCTCAAATGTAACTTTTAATTCCATTATGCAAAATATGCCTAAAGAGACCAGTGAACAATTAATCCGACTTCATTAAGCTGCTACACTTAGTTTCATTAATTTTAGAGCCGGTCATGTCAAAAAATTCATTTTTCTATATTATAAATTTCTATGACTATGGAGGGGCTATCCACAGTAAATAAGATTGAATCAGTACATTGTCAGCATTCACATCTATAAACAATTGCTTGAATCAACATGATTGATATGCAATTCCTGCATTTTCGGGTTCCAATTTTAAAGCTTGATATCATCGATAATAAAAAAAATATTTTCTCTTTCCAATATCATATTTACTGTGACTAGCACATTTATAATCATAAAAATTGGTTATATAGAAAAATGGATTCTTTGACATGATTGGCTTTAAAATTAATAATGAAACTGAGGTTAGCAACCGTAGTAAAATCATAAAATAGGATTAATTGTTCACTGGTCTCTTTAGATAATGGACATAAAAGTTGTATTTGAGAATTTTATACCATAATTGCATTGATTGTAAAATACATTAAGAAATGTATGAAAACTTACAAAGCCAATGCTATTACTAATGTGTTCAAGCTGTAGTTGATCGAGTCACATCCATAAGATGCGACTCCGAAACCCTTCATTATCTAAATTGTTAGTGTCAAAAAATTAGTTTCTACAATTTATGAAAAAAAGTTACTTCTAACACTAAACATAGTTAAAAAGCTTAGTAGATTTATAGTATCGAATTCCTGATGGATTCCAGCCTTGAAATACTATCATCTCAAAATTTGTAATTAACATCCTAGAAATAATTGTATTGTAAATGATAGATTATGTTTCATCATTGGTCAGAAATCAACCAACGAGAATCAAAAACTGGAGCACGGAATATAAATTTTATTCAACAAACTGTATTTACAAGAGATCTATTTATAGTACAAAAATTATTGACTCCAACTTGAACACCTACCACCATTACACGCCTACGTGCCTGTATTACAACTAGCACTAGTCATTGTTTCATGGCAATCTTTACTTTCTCTATACACTATTACATCTCACATGATCAGGTCCCTTCCCTTTATCAACTTGACCAAAGGGATTCACAAGATTTGAATCAGGTGATCTTTGTCTCATGAAATCAGACAACACCTTTAAAAATAAGATAAGTTTCTACTTCATTTTTGAAACCTGTCATGAGTATATATTCTCTAAAGCTCAAAAAATCCTGCTAGCATAGTGTTTTAGCCTTTAATTGATGGCCCTACACGCTCACACTTCAAGTTTATGGGAATGAGGTGAAAATTTTGAGTAGCAAAATTACAATGTTCAAAAACTTTAATAACGAGTAAATGACGGACGTTTCATTTGAACTACATTTTTAAAGAATGGGTTCATTTTGAAGATATTGAGCAACGTACATAAGCCCCAAAGAATAATGAGACTACTCAACAAAATACGCTTTTAAAAAAAATAAAGTTGATGTAAAAACCCTCAAATAGAACGATTGGCTCAAATCTCACAGGTTATTTAGTCTCCGCATTTAAGTTTTTCAAGAAATTTTAAGTTATACTCACTCATCCATCTAGTCATGCATTAGTTGTCTTATGTGCTTAAATAAAATGAGGATTAGAGATTATAAAAATTTCTCTTAATAATTATAGTATGAGAACTAAGCATGCACATGTAAAGAATTAAGATGAATACCTCATCGTTATTGCATCAGCTAGACAAAGGGAAACTCAATACCTGCTCAAGAACCATTGCATAAATTATTTAACAAAATTTTGTTTTTATTTTTTTTGTTGTTTTTAAAAGAAAATAAAACAATTTACTCATATCCTAATAAAGTATGTGAAGTGTATGGAATAACAAAGCAAATAAATCTCACCCCCTAACTTAAAACTTACATTGTCCGCAATGTATAAAGACAAGTAAACAAGTAAAAAGGAATGATATCACCTCAATATGAATGTATGCCTCGTATGGACAGCTCAATAAATTACATATATAAAGCTCAAATCATAGAGAAGATCATGCATTTTTGTTAGAAATAGAACAAAGAAAAGCAAAAATAATAAATCCAAATATACAATAATATACATGAATCTTAGCCTCAAAAAAAATCAATCCCGATAAAAGGGAACATGCAAAAGCATAACTTCAACTTCTGGATTTTTCAACTCCAAAAATGGTTTTAAACAATGGCCATTCACTTTAAACACAGTACCATCTTTGGGATTCTGAATCTCAATGGCCTCGTGAGGATACATATGTTGGACTATAAAAGGACCGGACTATTTAGATTTCAACTTACCTAGGAATAGATGCAAACGAGTATTATATAAAAAGAATCTTTGGCTAGGGTGAAAAAGGATTTCCTAAGAATCTTTTGATCATGCACCCTCTTTATTCTCTCCTTGTATGATTTTGCACAGTCATAAGCATCATTCCTTATCTCTTCTAGCTCAGCAACTTGAAGTTTTCTATGATTTCATGCTTGGTCAACATCAAAATTCAACTGTCTAACACCCAAAAAGCTCTATGTTCTAACTCAACAGGCAGATGACATACTTTCTCATACTCTAAGCGGTAAGGGGACATTCCAATGGGAGTCTTTTACACAGTACGGTACGCCCACAAAGTATCTGTCAATCGGACTGACCAATCCTTCCTGTTGGGATTTATCGTCTTCTCTAAGATATACTTGATCTCCCTATTTGAAATTTCAGCTTGCCCACTAGTTTGTGGGTGGTACGCGGTTGACACTTTATGAACGGAGAAATCTCAACTTCTTTGGGGGAAGGAGAGTATGAAATAACTTATTCCAACTAGAACGGAATGAATCATTCTATTCTCGATTCCATTTCTTCAATCCAAATGTAGGCTTGTAATGGAGGCAATTCTGTTTAAATCGGGTCACTAATTTTTGTAATATAAATAGATATTTCGTGCTCCAGTTTGTCTCTCTGTTCCCTCGGTTGATTTCTGACCAATTAAATTTGTGTTGATGAACTTCACATAATCTAACATTAACCATCCAATTACTTTCAGGATGCTAATTACAAATTTTGGAATGATAATACTTCAAGACTGACCAATGGAATCCGTCTAGGATTCGATACTATACATCTAGTAAGTTTTGTGGCTATATTTTGGGTTAGAATTAACTTTTTTTCATAAATAGTAGATACTAATATTTGACACTAAAAAATTACATAATGTAGAATCCCGGGAGCCGCATCTTATGGATGGAACGTGATCAACAAGAGTTTGAACACATCAGTAATATTATTGGCTCCGTAAATTTTCGTACATTTCTTAATGCATTGTGTAATCCATGCAATTATGGTATAAATTCTCAAATGTAACTTTTAATTCCATTATGCAAAATATGCCTAAAGAGACCAGTGAACAATTAATCCGACTTCATTAAGCTGCTACACTCAGTTTCATTAATTTTAGAGCCGGTCATGTCAAAAAATTCATTTTTCTATATTACAAATTTCAATGACTATGGAGGTGCTATCCACAGTAAATAAGATTGAATCAGTACATTGTCAGCATTCACATCTATAAACAATTGCTTGAATCAACATGATTGATATGCAATTCCTGCATTTTCGAGTTCCAATTTTATAGCTTGATATACTCGATAATAAAAGAAATATTTTCTCTTTCCAATGTCATATTTACTGTGAATAGCACCTCTATAATAATAAAAATTGGTTATATAGAAAAATGGATTCTTTGACATGATTGGCTTTAAAATTAATAATGAAACTGAGGTTAACAACCGTAATAAAGTCATAAAATAGGATTAATTGTTCACTGGTATCTTTAGATAATGGACATAAAAGTTGTATTTGAGAATTTATACCATAGTTGCATTGATTGCAAAATACATTAAGAAATGTATGAAAACTTACAAAACCAATGATATTACTGATGTGTTCAAGCTCTAGTTGATCGAGTCTCATCCATAAGATGCGACTCCGAAACCCTTCATTATCTAAATTGTTAGTATCAAAAAATTAGTTTCTACCATTTATGAAAAAAAATTACTTTTAACACTAAACATAGTTAAAAAGCTTAGTAGATGTATAGTATCAAATCCCTGACAGATTCCAGCCTTGAAATACTATCATCTCAAAATTTATAATTAGCATCCTGAAAATAATTGTATTGAAAATGATAGATTATGTTTCATAATTGGTCAGAAATCAACCAACGAGAGGCAAAAACTGGAGCACGGAATATAAAATAAATTCAACAAACTGCAATTACAAGATTTCTATTTATAGTACAAAAATTATTGACTCCAACTTGAACACACCTGCCACCATTACACGCCTACATAACTGTATTACAACTAGCACTAGTCATTGTTTCATGGCAAACTTTACTTTCTCTATACACTATTACATCTCACATGATCAGGTCCCTTCCCTTTATCAACTTGACCAAAGTGAATAATTAGTGGTTTGTTTTGTAATTTACTAATTTCTAAAGAGAGAATATTTCTTTTATTACTTAGAAAATCAAACTACAAAATTGGAATCCAAAAATGCAGGATTTACATACTAACTGTGTAGATTCATTTGTAGATGCGAATGCTGACAATGTATAGATTCAATTTTATTTACTATGAATTGCACCTCTATATCCACATAACAAAATTATTTCTGCCAACTATAAAAGTGTAATCCATAGCAAATAATATTGAATCAATACCGTGTCAGCATGTCAGCATTCGTATCTATAAACAATGAATCTACAAAGTTGGTATGCAATTCTTCTATTTTCAGGTTCCAATTTTAAAATTTGATGTCCTCAGTAATAACAGAAATATTTATCTTTTCAATGCTTCAACCAGACCATAAATAAATATCTTCTCTCCACCTAGAACAAAAAAAATTAGAAATAAAAAATACAAATTTATAAATTGTTAGTCATAAATATTAGGATGACTCTTCTATAAGAGGTCATAGTTGTCTAGGCGTCCAGGTGATGAGGTAACTGACATGGCGAGGGTCGACTTGAGGCAGAGCTTTCAAGGCGCACGCCTTAGCAACTCTGGCCAAATTAAAATGTTAATGACCCATTGGCCCATGGGAATAATACCTATGACCCACCAATTAAAAATAAGATAAAAGGAGTTGGGGAGAAAGGCAAAATCTTATCAGCAGACTTCAACCCATCGCAGGTCGACTTATCGCGAATTTCTTTGCTAGATATTAAAAGTTAGTTGAGATCTGATGTAGGTGGATGGAGTTGGAATCAGATATGGATTGTATTGAAATTTTGATTGTGTTAGATGTTGTGGTGTAGAATTTTGGGTAACTAATGGTGGTGGTTATAGATGATGATAGTGGTTATGGCTAATAGTGGAGTATCTATGGTGGATCATGCGAGGAAGATGAAGATTTTTTTTTATTTAATATTAAATTGGGAGATTTAGATGATGCATGTGTTGGGGAGGTGAGAATCTGAAATGAATTCTTAATTTGAGATTTCCAGTTCTGAAAATGAATTCTTAATAGATATTGAACCTTGAAGCAATCGTTGAGATTTGCAAGACTGAAGCAGCAGCAATAGTTGTGTATATTAATTTGATTTATATTTCGCTTAACTATCTGTTATAAAATTGAGTATAATTTAATTTAATTAATTATCTAGCTCAGCTTCTCTCTCATTGTCAACATATTATGCATGTGACACATTTGCTATTAATATTTTAACGAAGTAGACGATTTTTTTGAATTTTGGAAAAAATTACAGTTCAATTAGTTGACCGTAAAAAAAATCAGTACAATGATCAATTTGTAAATTGAGGTCGAGTACAGTGGGAAAAAGTGTATTTAACCATGTAACACTCGTAACATACTATTATATAGCCTTGCTGTGTGGACCTCAATCTAGTTGCTCCGAAAGTGCCTAAATAGAACATTTCAAACTACTTGCTTATCAAAGCACAATATTTGAAATTTTGCATCCGGTTATAATGTCACAACAGACAATCTCATCTAGGAGTATGTATTATGGTCATGTCGTATTGATCTTAGTTTAGTCGTTTCACAAGCGGTTAACTCAAATTTCCAGACTACTCGTTTCTCAAGCGCCAACTTTGAAATTAATTTCGTATACGTCTACCAGTCCAAGTTAACACTCGCAACATACTATTATATAGCCTTGTTGTGCGGACCTCGGTCTAGTTACTCCGAAAGTGCCTAAATTGAACATTTCAAACTACTTGCTTATCAAAGCGCAATATTTAAAATTTTGCATCCGGTTATAATGTCACGACAGACAATCTCATCCATGAGTATGTCTTATGGTCATGCTGTATTGATCTTAGTTTAGTCGTTTAACAAGCGGTTAACTCAAATTTCCAGACTACTCGTTTCTCAAGTGCCAACTTTGAAATTAATTTCGCATACAGCTATCAGTCCAAGTTAATATAGATAATGGCATACTATATTCGGTTAATCCAAATTAATCTCATCTTGGCACATGCCAAGGCGATGTAATATTTCATTTTACTCGCTACTAAGCGTCCATTGATTGTTATCTAAAGCATCAACGCCAAAAATAAACTATCTCAACTTTGCTCGCTTTTCAAATCACCAAAAGTGATTGCTCGTGTGTGAGCCAATCAACTTGTTGACATATATCTAGTGTGCATATAAAATATGCATAATAATTGACCAAGTAAAAATAAAAATTATATTTCCAATAGTTTCGTCATCAGTTATTGAGAAGGAATATAAATTGATTCTGTCTCCAACTTATGTTTCATGACAAGAAAGTCGAGCTAATTGTGATATCTGATCCGATTGATTTTTACAAAGAGATAAGTGAAGCATGACAAAAATTAAACAAATAATAATTAGATTAGTGGCCAAACTCCCCCACCCCCCTAATTTCCCCATTTTACCTTATTGAGAGATGTAGCCTCCTGAAACATAGTACTCATGTAGAACAAGTCTTTTGCTGTCATCCCTTTGTTCGAATGGCGGCCTGATTAAGAAAAGAGATAAGAAATCATCACCAATTGACATCTGGAATGATGACGAATAAAACATTGTTGACATTAAATTTTGAACTGTCAGATACTTATTTCATACTTTAAACACAATTATGAACCCAACAAGACTAACAATCAAACTAACATCAACAATATGCCCAATTCAGCAATAAAAAGGCTTTGTTTCCACAAAACATTTCACCAGTAATGGAGATCACTCTAGTATGAATCAGTGTTAATCAATTCGTGGTTCGGGGAATGAGTCGCTAAATTATGCTAAATTTTAAATACGTAATTCGAAGAGGGTATACTTAATCGGTACAATAATTAGGGTCGGGATTCGTAAGCTCCTGATACGTCTCAATATTTATATTTATAAGTATATAAAGTACATAACCAGAAGTAACTTGTGATATGAATTTCAAATTTAAACTTTATTTTGAGTTTGTATTTATTAACAATAAGAAGTTTAATACTTTTTTATTATAATTACTGATAAGTAAAAATCTTAAAATAATACAGAACTAGAATAATAAAAAATGTCATGTTTATTATTAACATGTAGTTAATATTCAAATATAATTAATAAAACAAGATATTTTGCAACATTATTACAATATTTGTTTATTTTCAATTTAATACTTTAATTGTTACGGCTTAAATTTAGCTGATAGTTTTTGACATTCCTTCTGAAAAAGCTTATTTTTATCTTTCACAAATTACTATCAATTACCAATCAATGGTAAATATACAAGATTTATATTTTCCTTTTCAAGAGAAAAAAAAGAGAGAAAATCTAAAAAGAACCATCAGTATAAACACTCGCTACCAAAAACCAATCGCAAGTGTCTCACTCGCGCGTTGTCCCTTCTCTTCTCCCTCCACTCTCTCAGCCCGATAGTTGGGTGGAAACATGATAGTTAACCAAATCAACAGATTCCATTGAAGATGATGGTGAATACACATATTGTTAGCCAAGTCTATGCAAGGTTGATTTCATCTTTGTTTAATTACACGGTTACAACCCGTACTTTTTAGGAATTTTTTTTACCACGACGTTTTGTTAACTGAATCACCAAATATATCGATTTGGTTCGCGAACGACCCATATTTTGGGTCGTGCGAACCAATTCGTGATTTGTAGGGGGTAGAGGGGAATTAGGTAAACCTGGTATGAATACAGGGGTACGTCTCCAATTTGGGTTTCGACTTTCTAGAGGAGTATGTCTCCAATTTGGGTTTCGACTTCCGAGATAAGTAAAGCAGTCGAGTAACCTTCACGAGTATGTCTCCAATTTGAGTTAACAAATGTTTTAGTCAGCTTGCGCAACCACCTATTGAGTACTCGAACAATTTGCTTGGCTGAATAAAAAGTACTCTACTTGTTTCAGGTCAGGTCAGAGATGATTAAACGGGTCAAAGGTTTTGATTTTATATTATAATTGTCTGACTGTTGATTGTCTTGTCACCAGACCACCTGGCGAGTAATAAGACCGTGGTTAAACAAAGCTTATGCATGTAAGTACTAGGTGATACACAAGAGATGCTACTAAATGCCTATAGTGCTTCTTAATTAACTTGACTAGTTAACGACAAAGGATATTTTGGGAGCATGATTAAAAGTGAAAGGAACAGTACTACTGTTTTAAGTACTTACACTGATAGGCAACCCTCCATTGAAATCACGTATTGGAGATGGTTAATTAAGTTGGACAACAGCTGAGAGGCAATAGTGAATCGACCGGGATTGAATTCACCAATTTTACTTATTTCAACAGGTCCTGTTCGACGAGTAGTGGAAATCTTGTATTTTTGAGCAATAAATCTTAAAAATAGTCACTAGTGCTCCTTTTGCCGGTTAACACACAAAGTACATTCTGGCCTAAAGGTATGAGGCCAAATGGAAGAACATGACCTTGCAAATTTAGCAAATGCTTTTCTGGTTCGGGATTAATAAAAAAACCACCGACTTAAGATTTATAATCAAAAGCATAAATGCTTTCGGGCTTGTTCGGGAGTGACTTATTTTAAAATGACTTGTAAGTTAAAATATAAGTTTACTTATAAGTTGTTTTAAGTTGCAACTTATAAGTAAAAGCGTTTAGCTAATAATTACTTACAAGTCAGAAATTAAGTTAAAACAAGTTATGAAGTTGTTCGTCTGATAATAACTTATAAGTTATAATAAAATGTAAAGACTACTACAAAGGGCATTAAAAAAAGATACATTGATTCAATAACATATTGAAGGTTATTATGGTAAACAACTTATTTAAACAGCTTATTGGTAAATAACTTATTATTATTTAAACAGCTTATTGGTAAACAACTTATTATTTAAACAGCTTATAGGTAAACAACTTATTAAAACAGCTTATTAGTAAACGACTTATTATTTAAACAACTTAATGTAGACAACTTATTATTTAAACAGCTTATTGGTAGACAACTTATTATTTAAACAACTTATTATTAAATAGCTTATTGGTAAACAACTTATTATTTAAACAGCTAATTGGTAAACAGCTTATTATTAAAACAACTTATTAGTAAACTTGTTATTTAAATAGCTTATTGGTATACAGCTTATTATTTAAATAATTTCTTGGTAAACAACTTATTATTTAAACATCTTATTGGAGAAGAACTTATTAAATCAAGATACCCAAGATCACTCTTTCCATCAATAAACTTTCTCCCAAGTCCACCTTAATAAAAAGTTAAAAGGTGCTTCACTTTCTAGTGTGAAACGTTAAACAGTCTGGTAAGTGTTTTATTGAATAAACATAGTTGAAAATCTCTCTGTTAATTTGTGAGTAAAGACTTATTAGCCTACAAGATGATTACAATAACATATGTTAACCTCAAGGATAATTTAAAAACCAAGTTATGCAGATTAGTTCTGCATTTGCAATAACAAGGAAAAAAACACGCGATTATAAAAAAAATTAGTCAACGAGGTTAGGTTGTTAAATATTCAATAAATCATGTTTAACGGTAAGCATGACATGACATGTTTGCATTACAAATATCAAGCAGGATATATGTCGGATTAATTAAGCATATATCTTAACTAAATGTTGTTGTCTCAACATGTGAAAGTCAGCTTATTGAAGCTTAATAAGTTTTTTCAAAGACATTCAGTTAAGTATGTTAGTGTCATCTTAACTTAATACCAAATACAAGAACAGAGTCTTGACTTGGATGTAGTAATTGGCTTTACTCAAGCAGGTATATATGCTCCTATCCAATCAAAAGCTTGAACTTATATCCAGATATTTAAAAATTAATATGTAGATTTTTTTTACAAGCTCGCAACGGCTGACGCAACCCTCCTTTATTCTAGGATTTGAGCTTTTAAAATTTCTATCAAATAATTATTTCTACAAATGTTGAAGCTTCTAAGCCTTTTCTCTAATATTTAATGGCCTAAAATCCAATAGCTATGATCAACCGATTCAACTGCAAGAACATAGAAACTGCAGAAGTGTTTTTTTTTGTATAAAAAAGAAGGTATGCAGCATGGATCCAAACATTATCATTTATCAACAAACAAGAATGAAGCTATCTTTTATGTATCAGCTGATTTGCAGTTCAAATTACATATTTATTTCAGGTGCACATTATTATTTTCCCCAACAATGGTGCTCAATGAATCAATGAAGCTTTATCAAAGAAACAAGCACTAAATACACTGCAGGGAGTAAGGAACAAAATCGTGGAAAAGTTAAAAACACTAAATACACTGCAGGGAATAAGGAACAAAATTTTTGACATATTAGTTACAATTGTCACATCACCTACCTGTACAATTAATCAGATGCTTTGGGATTACTAGCCTTCCTGTCCAACCGCAAGGCTATCAGCGATCACATTTAACTTTAGAGGAATGTGTATAGCCAAAAAAACACCGGGTTGATTACATTATAAATCAACTCTTCCTTTAGTACAAATCCCCAATAGTTACTGCCATCTCAGATTCATAAGTAAGAAACAAGAGTAGGGATTTTTTTAATTTTTATTTTGATACGTAAATTTTTTATATTTGTAACTTATAATGAGAATGATATACATGTGCACATATTTGCTTTAAGTAGCACATCTACTACTTACAACAGAAATGTCCACTAAGAGAACTATACGAACGACTCCTCAGAAGAACCATTGACCATTGCAATACAATGCATTGATAATAAACAGGAATTCACAGTTGGTAATAAAAAAACTATATTTAAGGTGACAATATAAAAACCCACATAAATTAATTCAATCAAAATTAACATTTTCCTAATTAAGCAAAACCCAGTATACAACAATTCATTCAATCAAACATTTGAACCACATAAATTAACAAGAAACGGAATTGAATCGAAACCCACATGCCTTGAATTACAGTCAAAAGTTAAAGAGGTAAAGAAGAAGAAAAACCACGTGCCAAAGATTCAAACATAACATAATACACATATATACATATCAAATATTTGGTCTAGGGTTTGGTACCTAACAGCAATCGACAAAGGAGGGAGAAGCCAAGAAATTGACAGATCGAGACCTGAGAGAGAGCATGGAATCTCGAATTTCAGCCGGAAGAATTATCGTGATTCGAAGGCCTTTCCAGGCTAAACACTTGGCGAATTGCATCATGGGCTCATGTGGCCTTGAGCTGGGAATGGGATGAACATAATGAACATATTTGAACATAATGAGAGTTTTGCTCAACATTTCTCTCTCAATTTTGTTGAACATAATGAACATATTTGAGCTGGGAATGGGATGAACATAATGAACATATTTGTGGGTGAGTTTAATTTGTTGGATCACACTAGCCAAAAACGTGATAAACGTGGTCAAATACTCTTGGTTAATAGATGAAGGCGTGTTTCATGTGTGATCTTGGAAATTTACAAAAGGTAGCCTTTCCGGCAACAGAAGCAAGGAGAAAGACAAGTGACAATTACTACTCATTTTGGGCATACACTATGTGTGCAATTACAAAAGTTTAAAATAACAAAACTAATTATTTTAAAATTATCTTGAGTTTAATTAATTATTTTTCATCTAATATTAACAAAACTATAAATATTAAAATTATCTTGAGTTTAATTAATTATTGTTCATCTAATAGTCAATATTATAAATGATCTAATAAATATTATTTGATATAATTTTTTAATTTAAAATATGAAACAAATTTATATTATAATTTAAAATTTATTGCATTAATTAGGGTTAAAGATGGCATTATATTCGCATGCTTTAATCACGTCAGATTCATTTTCTGTTTTTTGGAGTACAAAACCAAAGGAAAAAGTTACTTTTTCAAGTACAAGTGTACAACCACAGGCCCACAGCAAAAAAAGAAAAAGGTTCTGCTGTAAACTAGTCAATTCAGAAATAGGCGGTCAGGATTTCAAGAGGGACGGGACGGGACGCTGCACTTCTTAGTAGGAAAAATCCAAGGGTCCATTGTAGTATTTCAAAGGAACGGTCAGGATTTCGTGTACAAGAATCTCTGTTGTATGGGGCCCGGTAGCTGATCAAGTCCATTTCGGCCCATTGTATTGTAGTATGTTTTATCCGTTAAAACGACATAAATTTGGAAGATTTTATACAAATAAAATATATGATCATTATTTTCTTTAATTATTAAAATTTTTATAAGTTTATAGTCTTTAATTTTATATTTTTAATATAAAATGTTTAATATTAGAAATCAAAAGATTGAAAGGAAAAAAAAACTGAAACCAACCTCTGTCTTCTTGATCTACTCTTGTACTGCCAAAAAACAGAAAAAGGAAATCAGAATTAATGTTATTACTGCCAAAGGGTCCTTCCAAAGGGTCCTTGTCCAAAGGGACTAAATGAAGTTCCAAGCCTGTTGGGCTTGAAGAGTTCCTAGGGAACTAGAGGAGTCCCAAGGCTGCTGGCCTTGAAGAGTTCTTAGTGAACTAAAGTCCCAAGGTTGCTGGCCTTGAAGGAATCGTAGAGATTCAGGGTGCTGCCCTTCCTTAGTGGAAATCCTGCTAGTTGAAAGCAGAAGAGTGGATTAGGAGCTTGAGTCTCTGAACCACTTAAAACCCCTTGTGTCTTTTACATTATGTCTAAACCTAAATGTTTGCATGATTATGAATATATCAATGAAGGAGGGGAATCTTTCACTTATTCCGCTATGCTTGAAAAGACTCTATGTTTGTCATATAATCTAATATGAACAATACATCATAAACCAGAAAAGTATTTTAAAAGAAAAGAATCTATTCAACCCCCCCTTCTAGATCTATTGTGCCCTCTAGGATCTAATAGAAGAGCATGAGGAGCATCTTCGCATAGTGTTGGGGATTTTGCAGAAAGAGAACTTGTATGCTAAATTCTCTAAATGCGAGTTTTGGTTTGAGCAGGTTGCATTTTTGGGCCATGTTGTTTCTGTTGATGGCTTTAAGGTGGATCCTGTGAAGGTTGAGGCTATCACTAAATGGCCGAGACCTACTACAGTGACAGAGATTAGAAGTTTCTTGGGTTTGGCAAGGTACTATAGGCGATTTGTGGAAGGGTTTTCTTTGCTTGCCTTACCATTGACCCAGTTGATGAGAAAGGGGACAAAATTTGTGTGGAATGAGGGGCGTGAGAAGAGTTTCGAAGAGTTGAAGAAACGACTTGTGACAGCTCCAATACTTACGTTGTCGTCAGTGGCAGGAGGTTACCGGATTTATAGTGATGCTTCTAAGAAGGGTTTGGGGTGTGTTTTGATGCAACACGGTAAGGTGATTGCTTATGCTTCTAGGCAGCTTAAACCTTATGAGGTAAACTACCCCACACATGATTTGGAGTTGGCAACTGTGATCTTTGCCTTAAATATTTGGAGGCATTATTTGTATGGAGAGACTTGTGATATCTTCACCGATCACAAAAGTCTTAAATACAGTTTCACTCAGAAGGAGCTCAATATGAGGCAGAGGCGTTGGTTGGAGCTTCTAAAAGACTATGATGCTAGAATTCAGTATCACTCGGGGAAGGCAAATATGGTTGCAGATGCTCTTAGCCGAAAGAGTTCAAGGAGTGTAGCAGCCCTTATTACACAACCTCAGCTTATTTCGGATATGGAGCAGCTCGAGTTGGAGTTGTATGTACGAGGTTCAGATGGGCATTTGGCAGGTATGAGAGTGGAGCCCTCTCTTATCTCGCGGGTAAAAGAAGCTCAAAAAGAAGATGGGGAGTTGTGGAGTATGACGCAGAATCTAGAGGAGGGCAAGCAGCCCGAGTTTCGTATTGATGACCATGGTGTGTTTTGGTTGGGTGAGCAGTTGGGTGTACCGTCAGATCCAATCATTCGGGAGGCTGTGCTGGCTGAGTCTCATAGTTCGCCATTTTCTATTCATCCAGGTTCTACAAAGATGTATAGGGATTTGAAGAAGAATTTTTGGTGGAATGGGATGAAACGAGACGTGGTTGAATATGTTGGGAAGTGTCTCACTTGTTAACAAGTGAAGATAGAGCATCAACGAGCTAGTGGTTTGCTGCAACAGTTAGACATTCCAGTGTGGAAGTGGGAGGATATTACGATGGATTTTGTGACTGGTTTACCAAAGACTTTCAAGAAGAATGATGCCATTTGGATAGTGGTGTACCGGCTGACTAAATCGACACACTTTTTGGCTATCCGTGAGGGTTACTCGGTGGATAGGTTGGCACAAATCTTTCAGTAGGAGATTGTTAGACTTCATGGTACTCCGGTGTCTATTGTTTCATATCGGGACCCACGGTTCACTTCACAGTTTTGGAAAGGGTTTCAACGAGCTTGGGGCCCTCGGCTCAACTTCAGTACTTCTTTTCATCCGCAAACTGATGGGCAATCCGAACAGACTATTCAGACATTGGAGGACATGTTGAGGTCTTGTGCACTTGAATGGTCGGGTAATTGGGATGATTACTTGAGCCAAGTTGAGTTTGCTTATAACAACAGCTGGCATGCAAGTATTTCGATGGCTCCGTTTGAGGCATTGTATGGTAGGAAGTGTCGGGCACCAACTTGTTGGGATGAGGTTAGCGAAAGGGCCATAGAAGGACCTGCGTTAGTCCAAATCACTACGGAGAAGGTAGCGGTGGCTAAGGAGAAATTGAAGTCGGCTCGATCACGGCAGAAGTGTTATGCTGATAAGCATAGGAGGACTTAGAATTTGAACCAGGTGAGCATGTGTTTTTAAAAGTTTCTCCTTGGAAGGGCATTCGGCGATTTGGGTTGAAAGGGAAGCTTTGTCCGCGTTATATTGGCCCATTTGAGATTTTGGAGAGGGTTGGTAAAGTTGTGTATCGGTTAGCTTTGCCTCCGCAGCTTGCTCACGTGCACAATGTGTTTCATGTGTCGATGTTGAGGAGTTATCATTATCATCCGTTGCACGTGGTGCAATATCCATTCGATAAGATTCAGGAGGATCTTACTTGTGAGGAGCAAGCTGAGGCTGTTTTGGATCGTCAAGAAAGGATTATGAGGAGGAAGACAATTCCGTTTGTTAAGGTTCTGTAGAGGAACCATTCGGAGCGGGAAGCTACTTGGGAAATGGAGGAGTCTATTCGAGCGAGTATCCGCATCTTTTTGATAATTAGGTACATTCTATTCTTTTAATTCCGGGGACGGAATTCTTTTTAAGGGGTAGGTGATGTAATACCCGAAAAAAAATAATAATATTAAAAAAGAATTATTATTATTATTTTGTTTTAAAACGTATTAATTGGACTTGGTCATTTATTTGTGTCAAACTAGTTATTTAATTTATATGGGCTAATAAATATTATTAAGTTATAGATAAATTAAATTGGTAAGATTGGGCTTTAAACTAAGTGGGTACAATTTATAATTGTATACTTTTAAAATCCTATTAAAATTTGGAGAGTTAATATATATATTAATAAAATATGTTTTAAGTGAATAAATGTCTAAAACCTAATATACTAAATATCATGCCTGATACAAGTTGGAGAAAAGAAGAGAGAAGTGGCGACATAGTGCACAAAAAGAAAGAACAAGTCGCCACTTACTGTATTGTGAGAGAAGTTGCGAACGAATTAATCAGAGAGGAGGATCAGGTTTGCTGGGTTTTTTTTTCTTTTCGCTTTGGTATTGTATGTACATCAATGATTATTATGTTGCTATCTTTTGTATACATGATTGAGTTGAGTGGTTATATATATATATATATATATATATATATATATATATATATATATATATATATATATATATATATATATATATAGAAATAGGATCAGGTCCGGACCTCCCGGACGGGAGAAAATCCGGACCCAATTTTTTTTTTTTTGTAGAACAACTAAAAAAAAATAAATTATGGAACTGAAATTTTTCCATAATACAGTGTTTTGGGTGTATTTTTCATACCTACACCAACTAATGTATGTACAGTCTGCCCAGACTGTACAGACATATTTTGTTATAGGCATCCAAATCACGCCCAAAACACTGTATTATGTAAAAATTTCAATTCCATAATTTTATTTTTTTTTAGTTATTTCAAAAAAAAAAAGCAAAAAAAAAAAAGTCCGAATTTTAAACCTGTCCGTTATAAAATATATATATAGTAATGTCCTTCACATATAGTAATCTGATAAACATTATATATATATATATATATATATATATATATAGAGAGAGAGAGAATTCGAAACTTGATTTAAGGTAAAAAAACAGGGATTCATGACATATATATATATAACAGTAATATATACTGAATTATCAATTATTAATATATTAAGGTTACGGATTTGTTAAAATATAATAAAATAAAAATGATTAGAAGATAAATTATAATTTAATTAAGGTTGTTTTGTAAAATTGATATAATTGGAGATTTAATTTCATATTAATATAAATTATAATTAATAAGTAACTTATAATTGTATTATTATTTTTATTAGATCGGACGGAGGGAAATTAAGAAGTGTATTTGGAATATACTTTGGGGTATTACATTGCTTAATTCAGGTACGGATTTCGTACTCTATCAGCGAGTCTCTTTTGTTTTTAATTTGTTCGTTTCGTTATTTGTTTCGAAATTTAGTATTGCATCTCATAATTATTCCTTGTTAATTTATTTTGATAGTTCGTTTTGGTGTTCATAGTTGGAACTCATATTTGTATTCTTTAGACAAATACAACATGTCTAAATTTATTTTGATAGTTCCGTCTTGGTATTGATACTTAGAACTCGTGTTTGTACTCTTGATCTAGTGTATCATCTTTTGTATTTATTTTGATTCTCGTAGGAAGTACATGTTAATATTTTTGGAGACTTGTGTTGATGATTCGTTTGATTTAACATGTACACGTTAGAACCCCTTTGTGTTGATATTGTGTCGCATGTGTTGTGACATTATATTTTGTTAGAATACCGTAGGGTATACCTGAGCTATAACCACCTGTGGGGGTACCACAGACATGTCCTCTTGGCACCGAGGCATGACACCTTCCGTGGCGATGTGATCAGTCTACGACGTCTCCGTTTTGTGCTTCGATGGGAGTTGGCCATTTGGTGTTTTGTTGTGGGAGGTGTATGGGTCGACCCTAGTTTTCTGTTCTGTTCTGCGGATTGGTGATGTTTATGCCAAACACACCTTCCGATTTTACATGCATTGGATTCGCGGTCCAATGTGTGTGACTTGCCTTTGTGGCATTATTTGATTTGCCTGTGTAGCATTATTTGACTTGCCTGTGTGGCAAGATATATTTCTGTTTTGTTCTGAGCTCAGTATGAAATAACACCCAGCCATTTGATTCAGCCTACTATTTCGTTGTGTTAGTTTAGTTCGTTTCGTTTCAGTTCGTTTCGTTCCATTTTATTTAATTGAATTAGTTATTTCGGTTCATTATTTGTATTCTATATCCGTACTGGGCATTTGGCTCATGCTGTGTTTTTCTTCCGGCAGGTAATCAGGGGAATCAAGGGCAAGTGTAATAATTATTTTAGATTGTGGTTTGAGACAGTTTGAGATTTATTATGGTTGACTTGTGGTATTTATCAGTTATTAAGACTATTCTTTTGTGGCTTTAAGCCTTGCTATTAAATTCATCAGTTTTGTTATGTTTTGAGTAACCTCTCTTTCTATTTCGGAAAGGGGGTGTTACATCTTTACTATTGTTACTGTCAAGGTTGGAGTAGCTGAGCAATTAATTAATGTTTAGAGTGAGCGATCACTTTAGTTTGATCATCTTGTATATTGTCATTTAATATTCCCCCAGAAGCTGGAGGGGCAAATAAATTTTGCACACTTACTTTGAAAGAGAAGCCTTTCCGGCCAATCCCTTACGCTTTGTTTCTGAGTTTTAAAATGGACAGAAAAAAAAAGAAATGGACGAAAAATTTAGGTTTTCTTTCCAATTCTTATGTTTCTGAGTTTTTTAATAAATAGAAAAGAAAAGAAATGGATAGAAAACTTGGCCACATTTCCTGCCAAAGTTTTTCGTCCAAAATTTGCCTGATTTGGACGGAAAAGAAATTGGAATAAGTAATATTTTTATAATTCTCATATAATCCTCAACTTTTAATATAAAAATTTTAAATTACAACTTATGTCCTCAATTTTAAATTTTCTATTCTTTTTTATTAAAAACTCAGAAACAATGCAAAGAAAAACTTCAAGTTTTCTATTCTTTTCTTTTCTGTTATAATTTAAGTTTTCTATTCTTTTTTTTCTATTTAAAACTCAGAAACAGAGCGTTAGTAAAAATAAATGTTGTGTTGTCTCGTGTCAAATTTTAAGTAGTATTGTACATTCTAAATACGAGATTCCTTTTTGTATTTTTTCCAAAGTACAACCACATCATTCCTCAGCTACTCCAATATGAACCACAGAAACAGCACTACTATAGAACCTTATTTTTTAAAAATTAATTTCAAACGTATTCAAATTTGAAATTAATATAAATTTATTTAATTTATGTCCATATAATTATAAATATTATAAAAATATTATTAATTATAAATTTATTATTTTCAAATTTTAAATGAATTATATTAATTTTAAATTTAAAAATATCACAAATTAACTGTTTAAAATTTAATATTGATCTTATGTAGCTACAATCCATTCAATTCTCACTTCATAAATTACTTAAAATATTAAATAAAATAAAAATTATTTTACAGTGGAATACAATTGATAAATTATAAACTCCTTTATAAATTATAAGATTATTATTAATTTTTTTAAGTCAATTTAATGCATTCTCAAACTTAATAATATATATGGGTCCTTTACAATAATATACAATATTTAAAAAGTAATTACACTATTAGTGCACTCATAAAATATTTACACAATTAATACACTTTCTATATTTATTTACAATATTAGTGCAATTATGATTCCTTAATTTAGGGAATTAGTATATGATTCAATTCATAATAATAAGGAAACCTAAAATCAAGGAGAATAACTACCATAATTAATAATTCAAATTCAAATATTTTGGATCTAACAACAAAAATAAATTCAAATTCAAAAATAATAATTAAAATTTAAATATTCAAAGTTTGGCAACCTCATCTTCCTCCTCCCCTTCGCTTCCTCATCCCCTTCGCTGCTTCAACACCTTGAAGATGTAGATCTGTAGATCTTAAAGGTGTAGACGCCATGGACGCCGATCTCCTCATCTATTACGGCCACAGCTGCCATTATGACGAAGGTAAATTAAGTCCAGAAATTAAAAGGAGAAAAGGATAAATTTTAGTGCAGTTGGTATCCAAATATTTATACAAAGGTAACCATTTTAGTTTTTGTGGGTAACCAAAAAAAATTTCAGTGCAGTTGGTAACCAAAACTTTCAAAGGTAACAATTTTAGTTTTTATTGGTTACATTTGTATTAAGGTTT
This sequence comes from Panax japonicus, assembly GCA_020205505.1. Taxonomy (NCBI): domain Eukaryota; kingdom Viridiplantae; phylum Streptophyta; class Magnoliopsida; order Apiales; family Araliaceae; genus Panax; species Panax japonicus. The sequence continues at coordinate 42,043,167 of CM035112.1, read as the reverse complement.
GGCTACCAACTGCACTATGAAAAAAAAATCTATAATAGATTTTTTATAATTAATCGGTAACCTAATAAAACTGAATTGGTTACCTTTGTATTAAGGTTTGACTACCAACTGCATTATAAAAAAAATCTACAATAGCTTTTTTTAATTAATTGGTAACCCAATAAAACTAAATTGGTTACATTTTTATAAAGTGTTAGCTACCAAATGCGCTATTAAATAAAAAAATCTATAATAGATTTTTTAAAAATAAATTAGAAACTTAATAACACTGAATTGGTTACCTTGGTATGAATGTTTAGCTACCAACTGTACTATAAAAAAATCGCAGCAACTGTACTATAAAAAGATCGCAGGTGAAGGATAACAGATTACATAGGTTGTCTGTTGTTCTCTTCTTCCTTTCAATGTTTTTGATTATTTTATCAGAAAAATTTCTTCACTTCATCCATAGAACCTGTAATTGAAATGTTGCATTTGGGCCCCTAGGTGATCATATTCGTAATATCCACTTCTCATTTGATATTGAGGTTGATACATCAATCGTTGATGCTAGTGAAATAGTTGAAGAACTGGACCTGACAGATCAAGATGTAACAGGATCGGAATTCAAATACTAAGAGGAGGAGAGAGAAATGGGTTTTCTATTTGTGCTCATGATGTTTTGAAATGAGAGAGAAATGGGTTTCTGTGCTCATGATGTTTTGAAAGGAGAGAGAAATGGGTTTCCCATTTGTCTGTTGCTCATGATGTTTTGATCCGTTGTAACAGGATCAGATCAAGATGTTGCTTTTTGATTTGTTCATGATGTTTTGATTAATATGCAGTTGTTAGATGAGGAGAGAGAGAAGAAGATATAGAGATAACTACTCCCTAAATTAAAGAATCCTAATAGCATTAATATTATAAATAAATATAAAAGTGTATTAATTGTGTAAATATTTTATGAGTGCACTATTGTTGTAATTATTTTTAAAAATATAATAGAATATGTAATTGTACCTAATATATTTTGCTAAGAATTGTAAAAATAATAAATTTTATAAGTAATAGTATTTTTTTTTCTAAATAAGTTACAATATGTATCGATTAAATTTATATTAATTTTAAATTTAAAAATATAACATACTTACTTCAAAAAAGATTAATAAATTAATATCGATTTTATAATTAAAAACAAGAGGTTGTGTATATTACATTCTATCATAAGCTCTAACGCATGAAGCCAATACAAATGTAAAATAGTTACAACGGTCAAAACATGTTTTAACGATCGGAACTTTTAAATTTAAAATCTCATTATTTAAGCAATCAATATAAAGAATTTGTTGGGTACGTAGTGAAAAAATTGAATCTCTATCTTGCAGAATGACCTAATGACAATGCAAAGTAGGGATTGAAATAAAAAAACTATTGTGAATGCTCTTAAGAACTAACTAACTAGCACGTACAATTTATTCCTCAAATTTGTACCAGAAAAAAAATCCACTTGCATCCCAAATTAAATTAAATGGAAAATATAGCATGAAAATGACACAATTTAATTTGCGGATGATCATAATCATGGTAATTGCCAGTTGAGATTATATATATTCGGTCCGATTACCTAAGCGTTATCTGTCTATAAAACTAACCACAGAGTTGATCGATGTTAAGACGCCCTTAATTATAATTAAACAGCTTAATTACTCATATTTTTCAGCGGATCGATCGAGCTAGGCATACACTTGACGCTTACGTAAATTAGAACCTAAACCTAAATGACCACTAATTGCATGACATGTTTGCACGGTTTTCATGCATGCATGCCCTAATTTTATAAAGAAATGAGTTATTAATATGGAGACAGAAAGGTGGCACTAACATGCATGGTGGTGGCCACAGCCCACAAAGGTAGGGGAGGATGAGCTTTGATTAGTTTATAGTAGTACGTTTTTGTGTACTCATGAACTGGATTCTCGTCTTTCTTAATCTCAAGTCTATAAAAAAAATGAAATAAAAAACTTTTAAAATGATAATGATTTTGAGGAACACTAGATTCGAGTTTATTTATATGGAGAATTACTTTATATGCAAACTCAACCTTCTAAAACGAATATTTGTTTTAAATATTCGAGTTTTTTGAACAATATATTCGCTTCATGGATATCTTTGTTTTAAATTCAACCTTCTACAAGTTTCTAGCGAAGTCATTAGTGCTTCAACCTCAGGCTGCGAATTACAGTAAAAGCTTGCGAATTTCCCTTTGAATTTCAGAAGCAAATTTTAGTTTTGTAAGTGTTTTCTTAGTTGTCATCTCTATAAGTATGACATTTTGTAATAATATTATATCAAGGATGCAAGTTACTTTCACAATGATGTGGTAGTTGGCTGAGTCTGATTTGCAAGTAGTCAATCTAATGAATTAAATTTCTGAAAGTATCATCATGCATGCATGACTTGGTCTAAAACAAAATTAAGTTACAACTCCAACACAGGGTTTTGGTGTTCAATAGAAACATGTTGTATTTTTTAGTGATTTGGTGAATACAATATTTAAACAATGGAAATTGTATAGAATATTAGGAGAAAAGTCTACTTGTGTCTGCTTTAGAACTCCCAAATCAAGCCTCCACTTCAAAAGAAAAACAAACAAAAGGCTTGGTCTTTAATTTCGGACACACCAAACTCTTAGGCTATTCATAATTAACAGAATGTCCACCTTCTTATTGTGCCATAAGTACTAGTAGAAACTAAACACAACCAAAACATAGAATCAAAGCTACACATACATCAAAAAACATCATTTAAACCAATGTCTGGACATTGATAAAAGAAATAAAAGAATCAAAGCTGCAATTTACTACTACTTGGTAATCCTTCTGATATTATACTAAGTTTTCAAGTAACGCCAAAAGCATACACCAAAACAAAAACAGAAGTTGGCAACATTAATTGTTCTTTTAATTAGCTCACTGCATTGGGATTGCTTCAACTAATAATAATAATAATAATAATAATACACCATATTAACAACCTAATAAAACAAAACAAGCTAATAATTATTCACCAAAACATAAACTAATTGATATTTAAGTTGAAATTCCCGTCACTGCATATCCTCCGTTGCATTGGTAGAAAAAAGAAATCAACATTGTCTGCAACATAATCATTGTGGTCAATTAGATTCATATTATAATCAAAGAGTAATTTTACCTCTTTGAGATATCGGACTCCTCCTTCCGAAAATGTACTCACGCTAACTTTTTTCCCCAATCCTCCCCTCAAAGCGTTAGCAAAGTCAACAGGAGTAGTATAAGATCCTTTCACGATCCCAGCCATTCTCAGGAGAATATTCATGAAATAAAATTCTCCATTCGGCAAGATGAAACGTTCTGCATGAGTCCTTGCCAATTCAAAATACTCTGGGATCGAAAGATGGGAATGTTGGCCGTGTTTTTTCCATTGATACTCCCAGAGAACATTATTACTAATTTCTCCGTTGACAGAATACCAAACACGTCCAAGCGCAGCACTCTGATCATTTATGAGTTCATATTGAAAATTGGAATTATTTCCACCCACGTAGTCAACAAGTTGACCACCTTCAAAATTCTTTGGTATGAGATTGTGAAGTACAAACTCTACCGATCGTGCTGGCATGGTTGTATTTAGGGAGAACGTATGAGCATTAAGGGATGAAGATTGTGAATTTAAAGTGGCGGAAGGAGTCCAAATAAAATTCATCTCATAAAAAGAAAATGATGATGTCTTTTTTAATTTTTTTTCTTGCTTTTCTTTCCTTTTCCCTTTCCCTTTCCCTTTCCCACTTCCAGAGGCTCCCCCACTTCCATAGGTGGCCATTGAAGTCATTGTGATGAGAAATAAGAAGATTGGGTGAGAAAAGAGAAGATTGGCCATTGTGGTCATAGCAAAGAAGTTTGATTGTAATAAAGCGGAAGCTAGATATATAGGAGAAGACTGAGAGTACTGGAAGATAGGAAGATGGGATGAATGAACTTTGTATTTATAGGCGTTGGAGAGAGTGAAAATGGGAGTAGTGCTAGCTGAGGAATAGAGTAGATAATTAAAAATTAAAAGATACATCCATGTCCCATGTATAAAGATATATCCATTAGGAAGATAGACAAGAATGAATTTACGTAGTAGGACCCATGAGTTTATGTAGGACACATCCATTATTGATTGTCCGTCCGGCCCATGTATATATATTTTTTTCCAACATACCTAATCTCAGTGAGCACTCATAAGTTGGTAGTATCCTTTGATAAGTTGAAGATTTTACGTTAACCGTTTGTTTAACCATGGAGTTAAAATATGGAGTATATATTTTTATAGTATAAATAAATATATATGATAAGTAAATCTGAAACGTGAAATCTATGACGTATAAGTGGTACTCCATGCAGTTTTAAAATTTGAAATTGATAGTCATCCCTAAAATTTAAGCTCAAATATTGGTGATTCTATTGATTAAAATATTTGAAATTTATTTATACAACTCAAAATTGGACTCTTTTTGTGAAGGGAGTCGGTAAAAATCAATAATTACCCTGGTTACATTGACAAATAATTTTTATGCATCCATGTGGTATTTCAAAACATAATTACGTACGTATATTTTCAATAATTAAGATAACCGTCTCTTACCTATGGTAAATCTGTTCTCTCGGGGTAAATTGCAAATGTGGCTTAGGCCTAGGCCTAGCGTAGCCTCCTAGCCAACTGACTTACACAGTCCAAACTTTTACTCCCTTATACAGTCTGAAACACTGACTTAAAGTTATTCCGGTTATCATTGTGCAAAAGTGACTCCGGTTCTTTTTTTCTGTGGCTGTCTGTACTCCATGTTGGAAAAATACGAATAATATAGGATTCAAATATAAAATAAAATAAGGGCAAAAATAAACTTATCGATTTTATTGAGCAGAGGCGTGCAGTGCACTGTCCTTAAGTAGAAATTTCGCCCCTCGGAGAACTTTTTTCTCGGTGCTAAGGTCACTGACGAAATCCTACTCCAGGATTCAACGGCTCTTCATCCAACTAACCAGCACTTGAAATAGTTGAATGACCCATGAACAACTTCTATTTTTCTTACTCAAACTCAAAATATAAAACGTGTATAAATAATAAAATATAGATATGAAAATTATTATATATATATATATATATATATATATATATATATATGTTAACAGGCTCGGTAATAATATATATATATATATAACCCTCTGATAACTAGATTAAATATATATATACTACAATCACAAGCTGTGTACTATATATATATATATTAAAACCAAAATACATGATATATATTATATAGAAAGAGACTTCCTCTTTTGCTGCTAACAAGAGATATGTATATATAAATGAGAAAAGGCAAAAAGTCTGCTATAAAAATCATATCTCTATATGATGCCTATTCCTTTTTATATAGCCAAAGTTGGCAACGGTAATATATATTAAAGGCAACAGTAATATCCCAATAATGCTATTAATATATAATAGCAGTTACAAATCTCCAATAATTAATATATATTATAACTCATTTAATTTATACATTAAACTCTATTAATGATATATCATCAAAATATAATAATATATTTATTTTTATTAAACTTTGTAATATATTATTTGTATAAAATACAACAATCCCCCACATATTACAAAGTAAAAATAAAATAAATTGAGTAAGAAATATAAGAATGCAGTGCGTAAACACTGGTGTCTTTTGGACTATGAACCAATGTATAGAGTGAATAGGACTTGATTCACAGGAATTTGGTGAAATGAAAATTTCTATGAACCTTCTTCCTTATTATGAATCAGTAATCATATTACTCACACTACAAACTCTAATTAGAAGTTGATCTACGCGATTTGGCACATTTTGGCCTTGTGCCATACCTGGAATTCATGAGCGCTCTAGAAAACCTGTCTTGTTTTCATAAGAGGCGGCCTCACCTCTACACTCATATAGGTGTTTCCATCAAATGTGTTCTACAGTTAAACACATCACCCATTAGGACTATGGAAAACATTAAGAGTATATAACTCAACCTCTAACACTGTAGATTACACTATCCTACACCATAGGGATGAACTCAAAAATTTATAAAATGGATAGTGTCTCAACCAATCAACCAATGACTTGTTGTTACCCATATGAACCTACTTCCTGGGATTACCATTCATATAGGTTGGGTTACCATCACTGTTGATTTCTGTATTAGACAGTAGTCTCATCCCCCTCGATGTATTGCTCACTAGCCTCTTGCTTAGTGGCTTTGTCAGAGGATCCGCAAGATTTAACTCTAACAAAATTAAGGGATATAATCCCATCACATAACAGCTGTCTCATAATATTATGTCTTAGGCGTATATGCCTACTCTTGCCATTATAACTCTTATTCTTAGCTCTGCCTATAGCAGCTTGACAATCACATTGTAGAGACACAGTTGGAACTGTTCTCGTCCACAAAGAAATATTTCTCAAAAATAAATTCTGAGCTACTCTGCTTCAGAACCTGCCTTCTCTAAGGCAATAAACTCAGACTCCATAGTAGAGTAGAGCGAGTTATACAAGTCTTTTTAGTATACTTCCAAGAAGCTGCTCCTCCTCCTAAGGTAAATATGTAGTCACTCATGGATTTGATCTCATCTGAATCAGAGATCCAGTTGGCATCACTATAGCCCTCAAGAACTGCATGATCACCGCAGTAATACAAACCAAATCCAATAGTATCTCACAGATACTTGAGTATTCTACATAAAGCAGTTCAATTATCCTTATTAGGATTATGAGCATATCTGCTGAGTCTATTAACTGCATATTAGCAGTTTTAGAATCAATTTTCCTTTTTAAGGGTTAGGTAACAATACCTTAGTAAGACACCCCCACACTTAAGGTATTTCAAGTTAGGTAAATGATTTTTCCAAAGCTCAAAATTTTGTTTTTCTAATTTTCACCAGCATGTAACTTTATATACACATTATGTATTGCCTAGAAGTGAAAATATGAATAGTGGAATTTGTTAAGGGTTACCAGTCTTGTGTTGAAAAAAAACTGCGGCATGTGGAACTAACTTGCATCGACGACGACCAGATCTTTTCCCAAGACAGGGAATATGGATTCCATTTTTAGTATGATAAAGGACTGTAGCAACTAATCTATCATCACAGTCTGCACCACTAATATATACTGCACTTGGTAGATCTCGACATCTTGCTGTTGGTCCAGTGTCAATAGCATCATTAGTCATAGGAACAATGCTAAGTGAAACAATTTCTCCAAATGATGAACCATATCTTTACTCAAACTTGCTTTTACTACAACTTTCTTTTATTGTTTCTCTTCAAATCAGAGGTCCATGAAATATCAAAAATTAATACATTGCCAGAGGGTCTCAACCCATCCACAGCGAACAAGCTATAGTTTCATAGTCCTCATTTAGGCCTTGCAATCAAAACAGGCCTTATAACAGGAATCTTATCTCTCACTGTGAGTACTACCTGCTGCTTTAACTTGCACTTTATACTTGCAGAAAAAAAAAAAAAACAAACTTAGCAATACTATGGTACTCGAGTTTAGCACTTCTGCATATCATATTAACAGAAAAAGTGTTGACATGCATCCTAAATTAATATTGCAACTATATATATAATATCTTTCTTAATTATTTTTATGCAAAAACAAGTTGCATTTTTATGGCCTCAAGTTATACGGTAACTTCTTTTTACCCTTTAACTATTTCTCTACCAAATTTGCAATATTACGAGAAAAGTTCAACATATAGATTTCATAAATTATCACAAGGGGCAGGTAAATTAACTCCCAATCAAAGATTCTCCAAACACAATAACAACACCCACAACAATACCTCAATTTAGCAAATTGATAACAAAACTCAACTAGAACCATAAACATTAATAAATATATAAGAATCCATGAAATTTCTACTTAAGATTGTTGGAAAAATACGAATAATATAGGATTCAAATATAAAATAAAATAAGGGCAAAAATAAACTTATCGATTTTATTGAGCAGAGGCGTGCAGTGCACTGTCCTTAAGTAGAAATTTCGCCCCTCGGAGAACTTTTTTCTCGGTGCTAAGGTCACTGACGAAATCCTACTCCAGGATTCAACGGCTCTTCATCCAACTAACCAGCACTTGAAATAGTTGAATGACCCATGAACAACTTCTATTTTTCTTACTCAAACTCAAAATATAAAACGTGTATAAATAATAAAATATAGATATGAAAATTATTATATATATATATATATATATATATATGTTAACAGGCTCGGTAATAATATATATATATATATATAACCCTCTGATAACTAGATTAAATATATATATACTACAATCACAAGCTGTGTACTATATATATATATATTAAAACCAAAATACATGATATATATTATATAGAAAGAGACTTCCTCTTTTGCTGCTAACAAGAGATATGTATATATAAATGAGAAAAGGCAAAAAGTCTGCTATAAAAATCATATCTCTATATGATGCCTATTCCTTTTTATATAGCCAAAGTTGGCAACGGTAATATATATTAAAGGCAACAGTAATATCCCAATAATGCTATTAATATATAATAGCAGTTACAAATCTCCAATAATTAATATATATTATAACTCATTTAATTTATACATTAAACTCTATTAATGATATATCATCAAAATATAATAATATATTTATTTTTATTAAACTTTGTAATATATTATTTGTATAAAATACAACACTCCAAAATGCAGAAAATGAATCTGACATGATTAAAACATGCGAATATAATGCCATCTTCAACTCTAATATAAATTTGTTTCATATTTTAAATTAAAATATTATATTAAATAATATTTATTAGATCATTTATAATCTTGACTATTAGATTAAAAATAATTAATTAAACTCACGATAATTATGATATTTATAGTTTTGTTAATTGAATTGGGAAAAAATAAAATTTTAAATGACACAATTTATGACAGCTATTACACATTTTACGTATATTATTTGCACCGAAAATATAAGAATTGTGTTTAAATATCATATCTCGAATTAAACTTAATTATACATAATTAATTTTACTTAATAAAATTTGAATATATCTATGCGCACATCAGGGACACACCTAAAGATAAAATACTGGTAAAATTTCATCCTTTACAACATTTTCTTTATCTTATTCTTACCTTTAAATGTGTCTTTGGGTGTTAAATTAGGTGTGTATATTGATATATTCATAATATATAGAAAACATATATATATGGAGAACGTGTTGTATATATATATATATATATATATATATATATACTAGCTAGGTCCCGTGCCTCCGACACTGTATGGACAATATGATTTATCTCAAATTTTGAACGACTAAAATAATTTATTGAGTGAGCGGGAAATTTAAAGTCATTTGTATTTTATTAAATTATTATTAGATTATTAGATAGATAGATGTATTTTATTAGATAGATGTATGAACGGTGGGATTTATCCCAAACTTTGGACGGCCCAGATGATTTATTGAGTGAGCGAGAAATTCAAAATCATTTGTATTTTATTAGATAGATATTTTGTATATTGTTTGGGTATGGAGTTGAATGTATACATATTGAATGAATGTACTCATAAATTTACCTATGTGATTCCATCATTATTCCTTAATTCATATAAGAATTCCAACCTTCTTTTAACCCAAATTAAAAATCTAAGTACTACACTTTTTCTTATAGTGCTAATGATTTATTAAATCTAAGTCGTTTGAGAAGTTTAAATAAGTATTAATGACTTATTTTTCAATATTACTCTAAATAATAAATATAAACTTTGGTTTTTTTATTATTTTTTATCTAATAAATAGTAATTTTTTCTTCCAATATAAGGGTAATATAGACAATATAATAAAAATGACAAACTAAATAACTGTTACAAATAATAAATATATATGCTAAAATGATATGGCACTTTGTGGTCCATATAGTAGTACTTTGTAAATAATAAATATGCTAAAATCTGTGTTATTGTACTTTGTGGTCCGTATACTACTTTGTACTACTAATACAATGATTGAATATAGTACTTTGTGGTCCATATAGTACCATAAATATTAACAGTGTTATGAAAATGACAAACTAAACTAGAGTTAAATAACTCTGGTCAACTTCCTAACTGTGGTTGTAACAAACTAAGTAACTGTTACAAATAATAAAGAGTAGTGCTACAGATAAATTATTTTACAAATATTTTACAAACTGCTGATGTGACATATTCCACCTCAGCATATTGATCAAAAAATTGCTTCAATGTAGTTTTCAGCCCCACACAATATGTTGAGGTGGAGTATGCCAAATCAACAGTTTATAAAATGTTTATAAAATAATTTGTGTCTCTAGCATTTTTCAATAATAAATGTGTTAAATGACATGGCACTAGGTCCATTTTAATTCCAATAAATTCTATAAATTATTTGGGAGTCCTAAAAAAAATTACCCAGTCACTGATCATAAATAAAAAAGGTACTAGAGTTGATTAGCTTTACTTTCCCACTATTTTATTAAAAAAAGTTTTAGTGACTTTAATTCTAATTAATGTAATAAATTTTAAATTAGGATAGAAATTTGTTTCATATTTTAAATTTAAAAATTGTATTAAATAGTAATATTTATTAGATTAAACTCACGATAATTTTAATTTTTATGGTTTTGTTAACTGAATTGGGAAGAAATAAAATTTAAAATGACACAATTTATGACTACTATTATTTGCATTGAAAATATAAGAATTGTAGTACGTGTTTAAAATATCATATCTCAAAATTAAACATATACTACTACATAATTTTTTTCTAATGAAATTTAAATATATCTATGTGAACATTCAAATGTGTGCTCGAATAAAAATACTCCGTATATCTATGTGAAGTATAGCAATTAGAAAGATAAGTCGATTCTGTTTCTGCTTTTTCAGGTACAACTGAACCGCATAAACAAAAAAGGTGCTCCGTACAAGACTTGATTAGCTTTCAGACATTACGTCATGTAAAATTCCCATGGACCACAACAACATCAGCCGAAGTAATTGGGGAGTTGTTGTACCGGTCATTAATTGATACTGTGTTATTTTTTTATTTTTATTTAAATCATAATTATCAAAATAAAAAATAAAAAATAATAGAGTAAGTTTAAATAAAAAATATATTTTTTTATTAAAAAAATACTGTTAACTGTATATTGTATTTTTTAATAAAAAATATAATTTTTTACAGTTTTTTATTCAAACTTGCTTTATTATTTTTTATTCTGATAATTGTGTTTCAAAAAAATTAATAAGAAATTTAAAAAATAACACATGTACCGGTTTCCACCAGTCACTTGAAAAAGCAGAGTAAAAACAAAACTTGTACAAACAAATGAATTCAAATTACATCAAAAATATTGTATTTTTGTAAAATTACCCGTTAAAAAAATATTATACATTTTTTGAAAATAAAAACAAAAAAATATAAATAAAATTTTGGACCGGTCACTTGAAAAAGCAGAGTAAAAACAAAACTTTTTAATTGTGATTTAAATTTCCCTTTAATTTTCATACCCATGTTTACTTTCCCTCCAGTTTACAAAAATAATTTCTATAGATTGTAATTGCTCTAATTAATGCAATAACTTTTTAATTGTGATTTAAATTTCTTTAATATTTTAAGTAAAATATTATGTTAAGTTATTGGAATAGTTTTAAATTATTTATAATATCGACTATTATATTATGCAAAATTAATTAAACTTACATTAAGTTTGAATTTTATGATTTGCCTTAATTCAGTAGGGCAAAAAGTAAAATAAAATAAAATTGCACAATTTATCACTTCTATTACACATGGTACACACATTATTTCGTAATTATTAATGTACAAATAGGTTTAATTTTTTGTGTGTAGATAAATTGATTAATTTGATATATTTATTAAATATTATACATAATAATAATTAATATGTTTAATTATTTTTTATATATTACTGACTTCAATTCACTAGCTAGGTTAATAACAGTTGACTACATTGGATCAGTCATTTATCCACCTTTACTTTTTTCGATTGAATTTGTCCAAGGAAATCATAAGGACTGTAATGAATCCAGTGGATATTACAAGTTCTTCTCTTGCCCCTTGTGATTCTCAAAAAGATTGATCCTAATTTTCAAGCTGCCAATGTTGTTTCTATGGGCCGTACGTCCATCTCAATCTCCTTGTCACTCGCATGCAGGCTAATCAGATCACTCCGAATAATGCTGGTAAAGCAGGCCACGTGATCCTTGTACTTGTACTTTGTTGATGAACCATCATGTCTAGCACCTATGAAGCCATAATTGTCGCATCTGCTTTCTTCAATGCATTGTCAAATGCATGTCCCTTGTAACCTCATGGAAAAAGGGAGGCACAGTAGTACTCCTTTTCCAGCACTGTAATTTTCTGCAACCAAAACATATATGGTAATTTCTGCAAAAATAAAGAAAAAGAAAAGAGAAACGTTTGAATGATTAGTGCCTGCATGCTTAATTTATAATCAAGTTGTAGGTATTATCACCGTCATTTTTTTATTTTTTTGTAACTTTGCTTCATCATTGGGGTGAGATGTTGACAAGGCAAGGAATACAGCTCTATATAATGCAGAACCATTACTGGCTTGTTCTACTACAAACGTGGATGTTTCAGTGTCATTTTGTTTAGAGATTAGGACCATTTTGGCTTGTTGCCGACATGGTAAATTAATATTGAAGATTTTACCCAGTTATTTGCATGTACGTAACTTTAGTTGCATGTACTTAACTAGTCATGTGATCTGTTTTGTTGTTACTGGTATTTTGGTACAAAACTAGGCATGTAATGACTTTAAAAAGTACTGCAGTAAACTAGTAATTCAGTTCGAGGGCTGTGAGGTTAGGTTTGGATTGCTGGTTCATCACCCGATGGGACAGAACACTACACGAAGTGGAAAGTTAGTAGGAAAAATCCAGTGGTCCATCGTAGTATTAATCCAAAGGAACGATCATGATTTCGTGTATAATTAAGAATCTATGTTGTATAGCTGATCAAGTGTATAGATGGATGGATGAGAAAGGATTCCTCCCAAACAGAGCCCATGTGCATGACATACTCTTTGACCGCTATTACACATTTTGCATATATTATTTGCACCAAAAATATAAGAATTGTGTTTAAAATATCATCTCAAAAATACACAATTTCACCTAATAAAATTTGAATGTATCTATGTGCACATCCAAAGAAACATTCAAGGAGAAAAATAGTATATGAGTATCTATGTACACAAGAATAATTAAAATAATTATTTTACTAATTTTGTTTAATTTTAGATAGAGCTACAAAGAAATACAAACATGCATGAAACCAGCCAAAACCTCAAGAAAATTTTCTGTACTTGATCTTGATATGCCCGTCTAAGCAAAGGAAGCAATTAAAGTGTAAGTTACCAAGTTGTAAAGATCCCACTAGCTTTGTCCTCGTGTAGATAGCTTTCAAATAAGTAAATGAAAAGTCACGTTTTACACGTTTATAAATATATATATATATATATATATATATATATATATATATATATATATATATATAGCTGTGTAAAAACTATTCTTATAAAATAGTTGTTAACGCCAAGATCTGCTGCCACGTCACAATCACGTAAGACGCTCTGATCCTGCACAGTAAACACAGTCAACACCACAAGCTTGACGGTTGTTCCGTCGGGGGATAGCTCAGGCGTGAGAATTAATATGTCTTCACAAGGTTAACAATAGAGGAATGTAATGTCTAGTGTCTAGAGAGATAATAATTCTTGATCGTGTGTGTATGGGTGAGAGAATATGAATATATCTGAAGGTGTGAGAACGTACCTGTTAGAGAAGGCTTCCTTGCTAAGTTATACTATCCCTGCATGGATTATTGTGCCAACCATTACTACCTGACACCCCCTCTGATCTGATGGGCTCTGCCGACTGCATGTAGTTTATCCACTGCCTGTTAGGTAAGGTGATTGCTTATGCTTCTAGGCATCTTAAACCTTATGAGGTAAACTACCCCACACATGATTTGGAGTTGGCACGGTGATCTTTGCCTTAAATATTTGGAGGCATTATTTGTATGGATAGACTTGTGTTATCTTCACAGATCACAAAAGTCTTAAATACATTTTCACTCAGAAGGAGCTCAATATGAGGCAGAGGCGTTGGTTGGAGCTTCTAAAAGACTATGATGCTAGAATTCAGTATCACCCAGGAAAGGCAAATGTGGTTGCAGATGCTCTTAGCCGAAAGAGTTCAGGGAGTGTAGCAGCCCTTATTACACAACCTCAACTTATTTCGGATATGGAGTAGCTCGAGTTGGAGTTGTATGTACGAGGTTCAGATGGGCATTTGGCAGGTATGAGAGTGGAGCCCTCTTTTATCTCGCGGGTAAAAGAAGCTCAAAAAGAAGATGGGGAGTTGTGGAGTATGACGCAGAATCTAGAGGAGGGCAAGCAGCCCGAGTTTCGTATTGATGACCATGGTGTGATTTGGTTGGGTGAGCGGTTGGGTGTACCGTCAGATCCAATCATTCGGGAGGCTGTGCTGGCTGAGTCTCATAGTTCGCCATTTTCTATTCATCCAGGTTCTACAAAGATGTATAGGGATTTGAAGAAGAATTTTTGGTGGAATGGGATGAAACGAGACATGACTGAATATGTTGGGAAGTGTCTCACTTGTCAACAAGTGAAGATAGAGCATCAACGAGCTAGTGGTTTGCTGCAACAGTTAGACATTCCAGTGTGGAAGTGGGAGGATATTACGATGGATTTTGTGACTGGTTTGCCGAAGACTTTCAAGAAGAATGATGCCATTTGGGTAGTGGTGGACCGGCTGACTAAATCGGCATACTTTTTGGCTATCAGTGAGGGTTACTCGGTGGATAGGTTGGCACAAATCTTTCAGTAGGAGATTGTTAGACTTCATGGTACTCCGGTGTCTATTGTTTCATATCGGGACCCACGGTTCACTTCACAGTTTTGGAAAGGGTTTCAACGAGCTTGGGGCACTCGGCTCAACTTCAGTACTTCTTTTCATCCGCAAACTGATGGGCAATCCGAGCAGACTATTCAGACATTGGAGGACATGTTGAGGTCTTGTGCACTTGAATGGTCGGGTAATTGGGATGATTACTTGAGCCTAGTTGAGTTTGCTTATAACAACAGCTGGCATGCAAGTATTGTGATGACTCCATTTGAGGCATTGTATGGTAGGAAGTGTCGGGCACCAACTTGTTGGGATGAGGTTGGCGAAAGGGCCATATAAGGACCTGAGTTAGTCCAAATCACTACGGAGAAGGTAGCGGTGGCTAAGGAGAAATTGAAGTCGGCTCGATCACGGCAGAAGTGTTATATTTTCAAATTTTAAATGTATTATATTAATTTTAAATTTAAAAATATCACAAATTAACTGTTTAAAAGTTAATATTGATCTTATGTAGCTACAATCCATTCAATTCTCACTTCATAAATTACTTAAAATTTTAAATAAAATAAAAATTATTTTACAGTGGAATACAATTGATAAATTATACACTCTTTTATAAATTATAAGATTATTATTAATTTTTTTAAGTCAATTTAATGCATTCTCAAACTTAATAATATATAGGGTCCTTTACAATAATATACAACATTTAAAAAGTAATTACACTATTAGTGCACTCATAAAATATTTACACAATTAATACACTTTCTATATTTATTTATAATATTAGTGCAATTATGATTCCTTAATTTAGAGAATTAGTATAGGATTCAATTCATAATAATAAGGAAACCTAAAATCAAGGAGAATAACTACCATAATTAATAATTCAAATTCAAATATTTTGGATCTAACAACAAAAATAAATTCAAATTCAAAAATAATAATTAAAATTTAAATATTCAAAGTTTGGCAACCTCATCTTCCTCCTCCCATTCGCTTCCTCATCCCCTTCGCCGCTTCAACACCTTGAAGATGTAGATCTGTAGATCTTGAAGGTGTAGACGCCATGGACGCCGATCTCCTCATCTATTACGGCCACAGCTGCCATTATGACGAAGGTAAATTAAGTTCTGAAATTAAAAGGAGAAAAGGATAAATTTTAGTGCAGTTGGTATCCAAATATTTATATAATGGTAACCATTTTAGTTTTTGTGGGTAACCAAGAAAAATTTCAGTGCAGTTGGTAACCAAAACTTTCAAAGGTAACAATTTTAGTTTTTGTTGGTTACATTTGTATTAAGGTTTGGCTACCAACTGCACTATGAAAAAAAAATCTATAATAGATTTTTTATAATTAATCGGTAACCCAATAAAACTGAATTGGTTACCTTTGTATTAAAGTTTGGCTACCAACTGCATTATAAAAAAAAATCTACAATAGTTTTTTTTTAATTAATTGGTAACCTAATAAAACTAAATTGGTTACATTTGTATAAAGTGTTAGCTACCAAATGCGCTATTAAATAAAAAAATCTATAATAGATTTTTTAAAAATAAATTAGAAACTTAATAACACTGAATTGGTTACCTTGGTATGAATGTTTGGCTACCAACTGTACTATAAAAAAATCGCAGCAACTGTACTATGAAAAGATCGCAGGTGAAGGATAACAGATTACATAGGTTGTCTGTTGTTCTCTTCTTCCTTTCAATGTTTTTGATTATTTTATCAGAAAAATTTCCTCACTTCATCCATAGAACCTGTAATTGAAATGTTGCATTTGGGCCCCTAGGTGATCATATTCGTAATATCCACTTCCCATTTGATATTGAGGTTGATACATCAACCGTTGATGCTAGTGAAATAGTTGAAGAACTGGACCTGACAGATCAAGATGTAACACGATCAGAATTCAAATACTAAGAGGAGGAGAGAGAAATGGGTTTTCTATTTGTGCTCATGATGTTTTGAAATGAGAGAGAAATGGGTTTCTGTGCTCATGATGTTTTGAAAGGAGAGAGAAATGGGTTTCCCATTTGTCTGTTGCTCATGATGTTTTGATCCGTTGTAACAGGATCAGATCAAGATGTTGCTTTTTGATTTGTTCATGATGTTTTGATTAATATGCAGTTGTTAGATGAGGAGAGAGAGAAGAAGATATAGAGATAACTACTCCCTAAATTAAAGAATCCTAATAGCATTAATCTTATAAATAAATATAAAAGTGTATTAATTGTGTAAATATTTTATGAGTGCACTATTGTTGTAATTATTTTTAAAAATGTAATAGAATATGTAATTGTACCTAATATATTTTGCTAAGAATTGTAAAAATAATAAATTTTATAAGTAATAGTATTTTTTTTCTAAATAAGTTACAATATGTATCGATTAAATTTATATTAATTTTAAATTTAAAAATATAACATACTTACTTCAAAAAAGATTAATAAATTAATATCGATTTTATAATTAAAAACAAGAGGTTGTGTATATTACATTCTATCATAAGCTCTAACGCATGAAGCCAATACAAATGTAAAATAGTTACAACGGTCAAAACATGTTTTAACGATCGGAACTTTTAAATTTAAAATCTCATTATTTAAGCAATCAATATAAAGAATTTGTTGGGTACGTAGTGAAAAAATTGAATCCCTATCTTGCAGAATGACCTAATGACAATGCAAAGTAGGGATTGAAATAAAAAAACTATTGTGAATGCTCTTAAGAACTAACTAACTAGCACGTACAATTTATTCCTCAAATTTGTACCAGAAAAAAAATCCACTTGCATCCCAAATTAAATTAAATGGAAAATATAGCATGAAAATGACACAATTTAATTTGCGGATGATCACAATCATGGTAATTGTCAGTTGAGATTATATATTCGGTCCGATTACCTAAGCGTTATCTGTCTATAAAACTAACCACAGACGTTGATCGATGTTAAGACGCCCTTAATTATAATTAAACAGCTTAATTACTCATATTTTTCAGCGGATCGATCGAGCTAGGCATACACTTGACGCTTACGTAAATTAGAACCTAAACCTAAATGACCACTAATTGCATGACATGTTTGCACGGTTTTCATGCATGCATGCCCTAATTTTATAAAGAAATGAATTATTAATATGGAGACAGAAAGGTGGCACTAACATGCATGGTGGTGGCCACAGCCCACAAAGGTAGGGGAGGATGAGCTTTGATTAGTTTATAGTAGTACGTTTTTGTGTACTCATGAACTGGATTCTCGTCTTTCTTAATCTCAAGTCTATAAAAAAAATGAAATAAAAAACTTTTAAAATGATAATGATTTTGAGGAACACTAGATTCGAGTTTATTTATATGGAGAATTACTTTATATGCAAACTCAACCTTCTAAAACGAATATTTGTTTTAAATATTCGAGTTTTTTGAACAATATATTCGCTTCATGGATATCTTTGTTTTAAATTCAACCTTCTACAAGTTTCTAGCGAAGTCATTAGTGCTTCAACCTCAGGCTGCGAATTACAGTAAAAGCTTGCGAATTTCCCTTTGAATTTCAGAAGCAAATTTTAGTTTTGTAAGTGTTTTCTTAGTTGTCATCTCTATAAGTATGACATTTTGTAATAATATTATATCAAGGATGCAAGTTACTTTCACAATGATGTGGTAGTTGGCTGAGTCTGATTTGCAAGTAGTCAATCTAATGAATTAAATTTCTCAAAGTATCATCATGCATGCATGACTTGGTCTAAAACAAAATTAAGTTACAACTCCAACACAGGGTTTTGGTGTTCAATAGAAACATGTTGTATTTTTTAGTGATTTGGTGAATACAATATTTAAACAATGGAAATTGTATAGAATATTAGGAGAAAAGTCTACTTGTGTCTGCTTTAGAACTCCCAAATCAAGCCTCCACTTCAAAAGAAAAACAAACAAAAGGCTTGGTCTTTAATTTCGGACACACCAAACTCTTAGGCTATTCATAATTAACAGAATGTCCACCTTCTTATTGTGCCATAAGTATTAGTAGAAACTAAACACAACCAAAACATAGAATCAAAGCTACACATACATCAAAAAACATCATTTAAACCAATGTCTGGACATTGATAAAAGAAATAAAAGAATCAAAGCTGCAATTTACTACTACTTGGTAATCCTTCTGATATTAAAACTAAGTTTTCAAGTAACGCCAAAAGCATACACCAAAACAAAAACAGAAGTTGGCAACATTAATTGCTCTTTTAATTAGCTCACTGCATTGAGATTGCTTCAACTAATAATAATAATAATAATAATACACCATATTAACAACCTAATAAAACAAAACAAGCTAATAATTATTCACCAAAACATAAACTAATTGATATTTAAGTTGAAATTCCCGTCACTGCATATCCTCCGTTGCATTGGTAGAAAAAAGAAATCAACATTGTCTGCAACATAATCATTGTGGTCAACTAGATTCATATTATAATCAAAGAGTAATTTTACCTCTTTGAGATACCGGACTCCTCCTTCCGAAAATGTAGTCACGCTAACTTTTTTCCCCAATCCTCTCCTCAAAGCGTTAACAAAGTCAACAGGAGTAGTATAAGATCCTTTCACGATCCCAGCCATTCTCAGGAGAATATTCATGAAATAAAATTCTCCATTCGGCAAGATGAAACGTTCTGCATGAGTCCTTGCCAATTCAAAATACTCTGGGATCGAAAGATGGGAATGTTGGCCGTGTTTTTTCCATTGATACTCCCAGAGAACATTATTACTAATTTCTCCGTTGACAGAATACCAAACACGTCCAAGCGCAGCACTCTGATCATTTATGAGTTCATATTGAAAATTGGAATTATTTCCACCCACGTAGTCAACAAGTTGACCACCTTCAAAATTCTTTGGTATGAGATTGTGAAGTACAAACTCTACCGATCGTGCTGGCATGGTTGTATTTAGGGAGAACGTATGAGCATTAAGGGATGAAGATTGTGAATTTAAAGTGGCGGAAGGAGTCCAAATAAAATTCATCTCATAAAAAGAAAATGATGATGTCTTTTTTAATTTTTTTTCTTGCTTTTCTTTCCTTTTCCCTTTCCCTTTCCCTTTCCCACTTCCAGAGGCTCCCCCACTTCCATAGGTGGCCATTGAAGTCATTGTGATGAGAAATAAGAAGATTGGGTGAGAAAAGAGAAGATTGGCCATTGTGGTCATAGCAAAGAAGTTTGATTGTAATAAAGCGGAAGCTAGATATATAGGAGAAGACTGAGAGTACTGGAAGATAGGAAGATGGGATGAATGAACTTTGTATTTATAGGCGTTGGAGAGAGTGAAAATGGGAGTAGTGCTAGCTGAGGAATAGAGTAGATAATTAAAAATTAAAAGATACATCCATGTCCCATGTATAAAGATATATCCATTAGGAAGATAGACAAGAATGAATTTACGTAGTAGGACCCATGAGTTTATGTAGGACACATCCATTATTGATTGTCCGTCCGGCCCATGTATATATATTTTTTTCCAACATACCTAATCTCAGTGAGCACTCATAAGTTGGTAGTATCCTTTGATAAGTTGAAGATTTTACGTTAACCGTTTGTTTAACCATGGAGTTAAAATATGGAGTATATATTTTTATAGTATAAATAAATATATATGATAAGTAAATCTGAAACGTGAAATCTATGACGTATAAGTGGTACTCCATGCAGTTTTAAAATTTGAAATTGATAGTCATCCCTAAAATTTAAGCTCAAATATTGGTGATTCTATTGATTAAAATATTTGAAATTTATTTATACAACTCAAAATTGGACTCTTTTTGTGAAGGGAGTCGGTAAAAATCAATAATTACCCTGGTTACATTGACAAATAATTTTTATGCATCCATGTGGTATTTCAAAACATAATTACGTACGTATATTTTCAATAATTAAGATAACCGTCTCTTACCTATGGTAAATCTGTTCTCTCGGGGTAAATTGCAAATGTGGCTTAGGCCTAGGCCTAGCGTAGCCTCCTAGCCAACTGACTTACACAGTCCAAACTTTTACTCCCTTATACAGTCTGAAACACTGACTTAAAGTTATTCCGGTTATCATTGTGCAAAAGTGACTCCGGTTCTTTTTTTCTGTGGCTGTCTGTACTCCATGTTGGAAAAATACGAATAATATAGGATTCAAATATAAAATAAAATAAGGGCAAAAATAAACTTATCGATTTTATTGAGCAGAGGCGTGCAGTGCACTGTCCTTAAGTAGAAATTTCGCCCCTCGGAGAACTTTTTTCTCGGTGCTAAGGTCACTGACGAAATCCTACTCCAGGATTCAACGGCTCTTCATCCAACTAACCAGCACTTGAAATAGTTGAATGACCCATGAACAACTTCTATTTTTCTTACTCAAACTCAAAATATAAAACGTGTATAAATAATAAAATATAGATATGAAATTATTATATATATATATATATATATATATATATATATATATATATATATATATATATATATATGTTAACAGGCTCGGTAATAATATATATATATATATAACCCTCTGATAACTAGATTAAATATATATATACTACAATCACAAGCTGTGTACTATATATATATATTAAAACCAAAATACATGATATATATTATATAGAAAGAGACTTCCTCTTTTGCTGCTAACAAGAGATATGTATATATAAATGAGAAAAGGCAAAAAGTCTGCTATAAAAATCATATCTCTATATGATGCCTATTCCTTTTTATATAGCCAAAGTTGGCAACGGTAATATATATTAAAGGCAACAGTAATATCCCAATAATGCTATTAATATATAATAGCAGTTACAAATCTCCAATAATTAATATATATTATAACTCATTTAATTTATACATTAAACTCTATTAATGATATATCATCAAAATATAATAATATATTTATTTTTATTAAACTTTGTAATATATTATTTGTATAAAATACAACAATCCCCCACATATTACAAAGTAAAAATAAAATAAATTGAGTAAGAAATATAAGAATGCAGTGCGTAAACACTGGTGTCTTTTGGACTATGAACCAATGTATAGAGTGAATAGGACTTGATTCACAGGAATTTGGTGAAATGAAAATTTCTATGAACCTTCTTCCTTATTATGAATCAGTAATCATATTACTCACACTACAAACTCTAATTAGAAGTTGATCTACGCGATTTGGCACATTTTGGCCTTGTGCCATACCTGGAATTCATGAGCGCTCTAGAAAACCTGTCTTGTTTTCATAAGAGGCGGCCTCACCTCTACACTCATATAGGTGTTTCCATCAAATGTGTTCTACAGTTAAACACATCACCCATTAGGACTATGGAAAACATTAAGAGTATATAACTCAACCTCTAACACTGTAGATTACACTATCCTACACCATAGGGATGAACTCAAAAATTTATAAAATGGATAGTGTCTCAACCAATCAACCAATGACTTGTTGTTACCCATATGAACCTACTTCCTGGGATTACCATTCATATAGGTTGGGTTACCATCACTGTTGATTTCTGTATTAGACAGTAGTCTCATCCCCCTCGATGTATTGCTCACTAGCCTCTTGCTTAGTGGCTTTGTCAGAGGATCCGCAAGATTTAACTCTAACAAAATTAAGGGATATAATCCCATCACATAACAGCTGTCTCATAATATTATGTCTTAGGCGTATATGCCTACTCTTGCCATTATAACTCTTATTCTTAGCTCTGCCTATAGCAGCTTGACAATCACATTGTAGAGACACAGTTGGAACTGTTCTCGTCCACAAAGAAATATTTCTCAAAAATAAATTCTGAGCTACTCTGCTTCAGAACCTGCCTTCTCTAAGGCAATAAACTCAGACTCCATAGTAGAGTAGAGCGAGTTATACAAGTCTTTTTAGTATACTTCCAAGAAGCTGCTCCTCCTCCTAAGGTAAATATGTAGTCACTCATGGATTTGATCTCATCTGAATCAGAGATCCAGTTGGCATCACTATAGCCCTCAAGAACTGCATGATCACCGCAGTAATACAAACCAAATCCAATAGTATCTCACAGATACTTGAGTATTCTACATAAAGCAGTTCAATTATCCTTATTAGGATTATGAGCATATCTGCTGAGTCTATTAACTGCATATTAGCAGTTTTAGAATCAATTTTCCTTTTTAAGGGTTAGGTAACAATACCTTAGTAAGACACCCCCACACTTAAGGTATTTCAAGTTAGGTAAATGATTTTTCCAAAGCTCAAAATTTTGTTTTTCTAATTTTCACCAGCATGTAACTTTATATACACATTATGTATTGCCTAGAAGTGAAAATATGAATAGTGGAATTTGTTAAGGGTTACCAGTCTTGTGTTGAAAATAAACTGCGGCATGTGGAACTAACTTGCATCGACGACGACCAGATCTTTTCCCAAGACAGGGAATATGGATTCCATTTTTAGTATGATAAAGGACTGTAGCAACTAATCTATCATCACAGTCTGCACCACTAATATATACTGCACTTGGTAGATCTCGACATCTTGCTGTTGGTCCAGTGTCAATAGCATCATTAGTCATAGGAACAATGCTAAGTGAAACAATTTCTCCAAATGATGAACCATATCTTTACTCAAACTTGCTTTTACTACAACTTTCTTTTATTGTTTCTCTTCAAATCAGAGGTCCATGAAATATCAAAAATTAATACATTGCCAGAGGGTCTCAACCCATCCACAGCGAACAAGCTATAGTTTCATAGTCCTCATTTAGGCCTTGCAATCAAAACAGGCCTTATAACAGGAATCTTATCTCTCACTGTGAGTACTACCTGCTGCTTTAACTTGCACTTTATACTTGCAGAAAAAAAAAAAAAAACAAACTTAGCAATACTATGGTACTCGAGTTTAGCACTTCTGCATATCATATTAACAGAAAAAGTGTTGACATGCATCCTAAATTAATATTGCAACTATATATAATATCTTTCTTAATTATTTTTATGCAAAAACAAGTTGCATTTTTATGGCCTCAAGTTATACGGTAACTTCTTTTTACCCTTTAACTATTTCTCTACCAAATTTGCAATATTACGAGAAAAGTTCAACATATAGATTTCATAAATTATCACAAGGGGCAGGTAAATTAACTCCCAATCAAAGATTCTCCAAACACAATAACAACACCCACAACAATACCTCAATTTAGCAAATTGATAACAAAACTCAACTAGAACCATAAACATTAATAAATATATAAGAATCCATGAAATTTCTACTTAAGATTGTTGGAAAAATACGAATAATATAGGATTCAAATATAAAATAAAATAAGGGCAAAAATAAACTTATCGATTTTATTGAGCAGAGGCGTGCAGTGCACTGTCCTTAAGTAGAAATTTCGCCCCTCGGAGAACTTTTTTCTCGGTGCTAAGGTCACTGACGAAATCCTACTCCAGGATTCAACGGCTCTTCATCCAACTAACCAGCACTTGAAATAGTTGAATGACCCATGAACAACTTCTATTTTTCTTACTCAAACTCAAAATATAAAACGTGTATAATAATAAAATATAGATATGAAAATTATTATATATATATATATATATATATATGTTAACAGGCTCGGTAATAATATATATATATATATATAACCCTCTGATAACTAGATTAAATATATATATACTACAATCACAAGCTGTGTACTATATATATATATATTAAAACCAAAATACATGATATATATTATATAGAAAGAGACTTCCTCTTTTGCTGCTAACAAGAGATATGTATATATAAATGAGAAAAGGCAAAAAGTCTGCTATAAAAATCATATCTCTATATGATGCCTATTCCTTTTTATATAGCCAAAGTTGGCAACGGTAATATATATTAAAGGCAACAGTAATATCCCAATAATGCTATTAATATATAATAGCAGTTACAAATCTCCAATAATTAATATATATTATAACTCATTTAATTTATACATTAAACTCTATTAATGATATATCATCAAAATATAATAATATATTTATTTTTATTAAACTTTGTAATATATTATTTGTATAAAATACAACACTCCAAAATGCAGAAAATGAATCTGACATGATTAAAACATGCGAATATAATGCCATCTTCAACTCTAATATAAATTTGTTTCATATTTTAAATTAAAATATTATATTAAATAATATTTATTAGATCATTTATAATCTTGACTATTAGATTAAAAATAATTAATTAAACTCACGATAATTATGATATTTATAGTTTTGTTAATTGAATTGGGAAAAAATAAAATTTTAAATGACACAATTTATGACAGCTATTACACATTTTACGTATATTATTTGCACCGAAAATATAAGAATTGTGTTTAAATATCATATCTCGAATTAAACTTAATTATACATAATTAATTTTACTTAATAAAATTTGAATATATCTATGCGCACATCAGGGACACACCTAAAGATAAAATACTGGTAAAATTTCATCCTTTACAACATTTTCTTTATCTTATTCTTACCTTTAAATGTGTCTTTGGGTGTTAAATTAGGTGTGTATATTGATATATTCATAATATATAGAAAACATATATATGGAGAACGTGTTGTATATATATATATATATATATATATATATATACTAGCTAGGTCCCGTGCCTCCGACACTGTATGGACAATATGATTTATCTCAAATTTTGAACGACTAAAATAATTTATTGAGTGAGCGGGAAATTTAAAGTCATTTGTATTTTATTAAATTATTATTAGATTATTAGATAGATAGATGTATTTTATTAGATAGATGTATGAACGGTGGGATTTATCCCAAACTTTGGACGGCCCAGATGATTTATTGAGTGAGCGAGAAATTCAAAATCATTTGTATTTTATTAGATAGATATTTTGTATATTGTTTGGGTATGGAGTTGAATGTATACATATTGAATGAATGTACTCATAAATTTACCTATGTGATTCCATCATTATTCCTTAATTCATATAAGAATTCCAACCTTCTTTTAACCCAAATTAAAAATCTAAGTACTACACTTTTTCTTATAGTGCTAATGATTTATTAAATCTAAGTCGTTTGAGAAGTTTAAATAAGTATTAATGACTTATTTTTCAATATTACTCTAAATAATAAATATAAACTTTGGTTTTTTTATTATTTTTTATCTAATAAATAGTAATTTTTTCTTCCAATATAAGGGTAATATAGACAATATAATAAAAATGACAAACTAAATAACTGTTACAAATAATAAATATATATGCTAAAATGATATGGCACTTTGTGGTCCATATAGTAGTACTTTGTAAATAATAAATATGCTAAAATCTGTGTTATTGTACTTTGTGGTCCGTATACTACTTTGTACTACTAATACAATGATTGAATATAGTACTTTGTGGTCCATATAGTACCATAAATATTAACAGTGTTATGAAAATGACAAACTAAACTAGAGTTAAATAACTCTGGTCAACTTCCTAACTGTGGTTGTAACAAACTAAGTAACTGTTACAAATAATAAAGAGTAGTGCTACAGATAAATTATTTTACAAATATTTTACAAACTGCTGATGTGACATATTCCACCTCAGCATATTGATCAAAAAATTGCTTCAATGTAGTTTTCAGCCCCACACAATATGTTGAGGTGGAGTATGCCAAATCAACAGTTTATAAAATGTTTATAAAATAATTTGTGTCTCTAGCATTTTTCAATAATAAATGTGTTAAATGACATGGCACTAGGTCCATTTTAATTCCAATAAATTCTATAAATTATTTGGGAGTCCTAAAAAAAATTACCCAGTCACTGATCATAAATAAAAAAGGTACTAGAGTTGATTAGCTTTACTTTCCCACTATTTTATTAAAAAAAGTTTTAGTGACTTTAATTCTAATTAATGTAATAAATTTTAAATTAGGATAGAAATTTGTTTCATATTTTAAATTTAAAAATTGTATTAAATAGTAATATTTATTAGATTAAACTCACGATAATTTTAATTTTTATGGCTTTGTTAACTGAATTGGGAAGAAATAAAATTTAAAATGACACAATTTATGACTACTATTATTTGCATTGAAAATATAAGAATTGTAGTACGTGTTTAAAATATCATATCTCAAAATTAAACATATACTACTACATAATTTTTTTCTAATGAAATTTAAATATATCTATGTGAACATTCAAATGTGTGCTCGAATAAAAATACTCCGTATATCTATGTGAAGTATAGCAATTAGAAAGATAAGTCGATTCTGTTTCTGCTTTTTCAGGTACAACTGAACCGCATAAACAAAAAAGGTGCTCCGTACAAGACTTGATTAGCTTTCAGACATTACGTCATGTAAAATTCCCATGGACCACAACAACATCAGCCGAAGTAATTGGGGAGGTGTTGTACCGGTCATTAATTGATACTGTGTTATTTTTTTATTTTTATTTAAATCATAATTATCAAAATAAAAAATAAAAAATAATAGAGTAAGTTTAAATAAAAAATATATTTTTTATTAAAAAAATACTGTTAACTGTATATTGTATTTTTTTAATAAAAAATATAATTTTTTATTCAAACTTGCTTTATTATTTTTTTTTCTGATAATTGTGTTTAAAAAAAATTAATAAGAAATTAAAAAAATAACCCATGTACCGGTTTCCACCAGTCACTTGAAAAAGCAGAGTAAAAACAAAACTTGTACAAACAAATGAATTCAAATTACATCAAAAATATTGTATTTTTGTAAAATTACCCGTTAAAAAATATTATACATTTTTTGAAAATAAAAACAAAAAAATATAAATAAAATTTTGGACCGGTCACTTGAAAAAGCAGAGTAAAAACAAAACTTTTTAATTGTGATTTAAATTTCCCTTTAATTTTCATACCCATGTTTACTTTCCCTCCAGTTTACAAAAATAATTTCTATAGATTGTAATTGCTCTAATTAATGCAATAACTTTTTAATTGTGATTTAAATTTCTTTAATATTTTAAGTAAAATATTATGTTAAGTTATTGGAATAGTTTTAAATTATTTATAATATCGACTATTATATTATGCAAAATTAATTAAACTTACATTAAGTTTGAATTTTATGATTTGCCTTAATTCAGTAGGGCTAAAAGTAAAATAAAATAAAATTGCACAATTTATCACTTCTATTACACATGGTACACACATTATTTCGTAATTATTAATGTACAAATAGGTTTAATTTTTTGTGTGTAGATAAATTGATTAATTTGATATATTTATTAAATATTATACATAATAATAATTAATATGTTTAATTATTTTTTATATATTACTGACTTCAATTCACTAGGTTAATAACAGTTAACTACATTGGATCAGTCATTTATCCACCGCTACTTTTTTCGATTGAATTTGTCCAAGGAAATCATAAGGACTGTAATGAATCCAGTGGATATTACAAGTTCTTCTCTTGCCCCTTGTGATTCTCAAAAAGATTGATCCTAATTTTCAAGCTGCCAATGTTGTTTCTATGGGCCGTACGTCCATCTCAATCTCCTTGTCACTCGCATGCAGGCTAATCAGATCACTCCGAATAATGCTGGTAAAGCAGGCCACGTGATCCTTGTACTTGTACTTTGTTGATGAACCATCATGTCTAGCACCTATGAAGCCATAATTGTCACATCTGCTTTCTTCAATGCATTGTCATGTCCCTTGTAACCTCATGGAAAAAGGGAGGCACAGTAGTACTCCTTTTCCAGCACTGTAATTTTCTGCAACCAAAACATATATGGTAATTTCTGCAAAAATAAAGAAAAAGAAAAGAGAAATGTTTGAATGATTAGTGCCTGCATGCTTGTTTTATAATCAAGTTGTACGTATTATCACCATCATTTTTTTATTTTTTTGTGACTTTGCTTCATCATTGATTGGGGTGAGATGTTGACAAGGCAAGGAATACAGCTCTATATAATGCAGAACCATTACTGGCTTGTTCTACTACAAACGTGGATGTTTCAGTGTCATTTTGTTTAGAGATTAGGACCATTTTGGCTTGTTGCCGACATGGTAAATTAATATTGAAGATTTTACCCAGTTATTTGCATGTACGTAACTTTAGTTGCATGTACTTAACTAGTCATGTGATCTGTTTTGTTGTTACTGGTATTTTGGTACAAAACTAGGCATGTAATGACTTTAAAAAGTACTGCAGTAAACTAGTAATTCAGTTCGAGGGCTGTGAGGTTAGGTTTGGATTGCTGGTTCATCACCCGATGGGACAGAACACTACACGAAGTGGAAAGTTAGTAGGAAAAATCCAGTGGTCCATCGTAGTATTAATCCAAAGGAACGATCATGATTTCGTGTATAATTAAGAATCTATGTTGTATAGCTGATCAAGTGTATAGATGGATGGATGAGAAAGGATTCCTCCCAAACAGAGCACATGTGCATGACATACTCTTTGACCGCTATTACACATTTTACATATATTATTTGCACCAAAAATATAAGAATTGTGTTTAAAATATCATATCTCAAAAATACACAATTTCACCTAATAAAATTTGAATGTATCTATGTGCACATCCAAAGAAACATTCAAGGAGAAAAATAGTATATGAGTATCTATGTACACAAGAATAATTAAAATAATTATTTTACTAATTTTGTTTAATTTTAGATAGAGCTACAAAGAAATACAAACATGCATGAAACCAGCCAAAACCTCAAGAATATTTTTTGTACTTGATCTTGATATGCCCGTCTAAGCAAAGGAAGCAATTAAAGTGTAAGTTACCAAGTTGTAAAGATCCCACTAGCTTTGTCCTCGTGTAGATAGCTTTCAAATAAGTAAATGAAAAGTCACGTTTTACACGTTTATAAATATATATATATATATATATATATATATATATATATATATATATATATATATATATATATATATATATATAGCGGTGTAAAAACTATTCTTATAAAATAGTAATTAAAGTTAAAAAATGTGTTGCATTAATTAGTGCAATTACAATCTATAGGAACTATTTTTGTAAACTAGAGGGAAAGTGTGGGCAAGGAAATCGTACCTTGCTATGGTTAGGGTTTTGTGTTGGCTGAGGATTAGAGAAATAAATGAAAAGTACGGAATTGATTAATTGATTGAAGAGGGGAGAAGAACAGGTGAACGATTACTCTAATGACACATGGCAGAACTCCTAGAATCCGAGAACCTTGTTAGGGTAGCAAGGATTCAGAGAGCATTCTTGAGTCTTCGGGTTGAGAGAGAGAATCTCCAAGTCTCCTAGTCTTCCAAAAGTTTCAAGTCCCGAGTCTGAAAAGATGTCCCTTTCCCAATGGAATGGAAGGGGTATTTATAGGGTTTTCTAGAAAGTAGTCATGTGTCAGGTACATGATTTCAGTGAAATTCCAAAAATACCCTTTAATCATTAGAGAAATGCCCATATCGTCCTGTTCTTCTAGCCACCAATCCAATCCCTCAATCAATTCCCAAAATGAGTCGCCTCCACGTGTCTTCTGCCTCGGGACACGTGAAAGATTCTCTTAGAACTTGCTTCTTTATTTTCGGCTTTTCCGTCTTTTCATTTAATCATAATGCGAGCCTTAATTTGTGCATTTAATTCAATTAGGTCAAGAGAACCCTAATTTGCACTTGGGCCCACATTTGCCCCCTGCGCGAGAGTCGCGTCTTTAGAGTGACGATTGTGCAAAATACTTTAACTCAGTGAATCCTGCTTCAAATTTCTGAAAAAATTCGCGGAGCTCGATCTTGCAAGTCCTGAAATCAGAAAATCCTTGAAGAGGGAACCCCTAAGAGAGCTCTCCCAAGATATCTTGAAAATCTTCCCCAAATCCTGCTAAATCTTTGTTTCCTTAATTTTTTTCTGGAAACTAAGATAAGATAAATCACATTAAATTTGGAAGTCATATGTTACCAAATCTAATAAAATATTTCCTCATTTTATTTTGAAAATAAGATCAAATCTTCCCAATATATATATATATATATATGTATATTATAGATTTGGTATTGTATATTAAATATTAATTAATTAATAATTTTATCCCCAAAAATTCTTAATATCATATGAAAAATATGTGGGGATATATGTATAATAGGGTATTGTGGACAAAATTCTTGGACACGGGTAGAGATTTTGTGTGCATGATATGCCACTACCACAATTTATAAAATTTGCTCAGTTAGGATATTGTCGGATGAGATATTTCTATTCAAATGCAATATATATATATATATATATATATATATATAGTCAGGGATTAGAATATCCAGCATTCCTTATATATATGCTATAATCCTTCATGGTAATATCTCTCATCCCTCCTTTAACGTCATTATCACTTTATATTATAAAATAATCATCCAATTAGGCAATTAGCCTCCCATAAATTCTTGCAAATCCAATTCTTCATACCATATTCAATTAGGCAATTTTTTTTAATGCACGGCGATTGATTGTCCTCAAAATGAAAACTAACAACTACCTCAATATATATATATATATATACATATATTATTATTATTATTATTATTATTTTTATTATATTTTTTTGGGAAACTAAATCAAGACAATTCAAATTATATATTACAAAATAAAATAAGAACTTATTTTATTTTGAAAACAAGGATCAAATCTTATATTGATCAAATGTGCAACAAAGTTTAGTTAGCCTATATGTATAGTGCATGTATACATGCATATATTCAAAGTAAAATCCTCAATCTTGGTATGATATATGCAACGAGTTTCCTATATAAATTTAGATGTTACCAATCTCCGGCATTAATTAAGGGGATAAATCAACTTTTGGTATCTGTACTGGGACACGACTTACAATTTGGTATCCGAAGTGAAAAAAGTTACAAATCGGTGATTGTATTAGAAAAATGTTACATTCCGTTAAACATTAGGGACATAAATTACAATTTGGTACCCGAAGTGAAAAAAGTTACAAACTGGTGATTGTACTCGAAAAATATTACATTCCGTTAAACAGTAGGGTTTCATCTTTATTCTGTTTGAAAATTAGAGTTCTCTTCTTCTCACCTTCTTCTTCTCTCATTCTTCTTGTCTCGATTCTCCATTGATTACTGGTTCTCATATATTTATTAAAGGGTTTTCAGCGTTTAATTGAAAGGATGAGCTCGTCTTGGAGTGGAATCGTAAATAAAATCGGGGAAGAAGATTGTAGTTCATGCAACAAAAATGAATGGATTACACCAGAGTTCCCAAGTCGGTGCCACTGTGGAACAATGGTGCGAATGTAGGAGGCAAGAAAAGATGGAACAAAACATCTAAGATCTTCTTCGCGTCGACTTCGCTTCTCTCTCTATAGGATCAATTTTAACGATTATTTAAAAAGTGGAAAATACAAGCACCAGATTACAAAATTGTTTGAGTACAATCACCAGTTTGTAACTTTTTTCACTTCGGGTACCAAATTGTAAGTCGTGTCCCTAATGTTTAACGAAGTGTAACATTTTTCGAGTACAATCACCAGTTTGTAACTTTTTTCACTTTGGGTACCAAATTGTAAGTCGTGTCCCAGTACAGGTACCAAAAGTTGATTTATCCCATTAATTAAGTGATTGCCTTACTTTCCGTCAATATCACTTGCCCCTCTAAAAGAATGCATTCCAATCCATGTCCAACTAAAGCCAATTTCGAGCTATACACATAAAGGCAATTTTGGACTTTTGTACAAGCAGAGGATTCATTGTGAGTGTAGGCGATAACTTGATCTGATTGTATTACGCCTCTATTATCCCAAGAGTGGAGAAGCAGCCGAAGCCAATCAGAAGCAAAGCGAACGACTTTCTTTTCCATTTGTGGCGAGAATTCTTTTCAATTAAATTGTGCATGTGACTCTACTTCGCACGTGTAGTGGATTCACGTCATGTGGGGGTGTTTGTCTGCTATTTCCCTCGTTGTATCAAAAGAAATAGTGACGCCCACATGTGTCACTTCCCACGTAGAGCTCGAGAGGCTTTGAGTTGGTGGCTTGCCGGCTGTGATGATTGATGATATTACACACCTTTGGCTTGTCACTGATATCTTCGCCTCTCCACACTCACCTTTTTAATTGAACCATATATGCATGTGGCTCTCCAAAGGCACTTTACAGTTTTTAGCTTTGAAAAATATTTTTAACTAATATATACATATATATATATATATATATATATATATATATATATATATATATATAGTTCGGATCAGGTCCGGACTCCCGGATTTTGTTAAAATCCGGACTTTTTTTTTTCTTTTTTTTTTGAAACAACTAAAAAAAAATTATGGAATTGGAATTTTTACATTATACAGTGTTTTGGGCGTGATTTGGATGCCTATAACAAAACATGTCTGTACAGTCTGGGCAGACTGTACATACATTGGTTGGTGTAGGTATTAAAAACACACCCAAAACACTGTATTATTGAAAAATTTCAGTTCCATAATTTTTTTTTTAGTTGTTTCAAAAAAAAAGTAAAAAAAAAAAAAAGTCTGGATTTTACTCCCGTACGGGAGTCCGGACCTGATCTATTTTTTATATATATATATATATATATATATATATATATATATATATATATATATATATATATATATATGGTGCACCTGTATTCTGGGCATTTGGATTACAAGTACAAATGGCAAAGTCAAGAAATGTGATTACCTTGTGGGTTCGGTCCTTGTATCCAACTGCTAAGGGGCTATTAGCAAAACCATTTGTCATGTTATTTAGTCTCTTATAGAGTTTTGGGTGTGTGCACCAACCATCATGTAATTCATTTTATCCATCAAAAAATAAACGCAAGTACTTCGTAGTGATGAATTAAGACCATTGATCAAGAGGTGTACGGTCTTTAAGGGACGTGAACGACGGATTTTTCCACCGCTAACAACCCCTGCTGCTAGACAAATTAAAAATATTTTCATCAGTCTTTTTATGGAATGGCTGCCAAAAATTTTCATTGTTCACTTTGAATTGTAAATGTGTTGATATTTCGCTTGTCAATTCTTCATGATTGTTTCATTTCTTTCTTTTCTTTTAAGGTAATTATAGTATTTTTTTTTTCAGACCACAACACTACAACGAGGAAGCATCTATTCCGGGCCATTTCACCTTAACAAGGATCTTGGTTCGGATATTCACGAAGAAAAAAGGCAACATCGCAACGACGAACTATCTATTCTGGGTCATTTCACCTTAACAAGGATCTTGGCTCAGATATTCTCAAAGAAAAAGTCAATAACGCAAGGAGAAAGTATCTATCCTGGGTCATTTCACCTTAACAAGGATTTTAACTCGGATATTCTCAAAGAAAAAAGGCAACATCGTAACGAGAAAAAATTTATTCCGGACCATTTCACCTTAACAAGGTTCTTGGCTCAGATATTCTCAAAGAAAAGAGGCAACACTGCAACGAGGAAGAATTTATTCCGGGCCATTTCACCTTAACAAGGATCTTGGCTTGGATATTCTCAAAGAAAAGGCAACACCATAGCGAGGAAATTTTTTTATTCCGGACCATTTCACCTTAACAAGGTTCTTGGCTCGGATATTCTCAAAGAAAAGACGCAACACTGCAACGAGGAAGAATTTATTCCGGGCCATTTCACCTTAACAAGGATCTTGGCTCGGATATTCCAGCGAAGTAGCATTTATTTCAATCAGTTGATTCAACGAGTAAGGAGAAGTTAAATGTAAGAGGGGAGAGCTCCTTAGGTGGCTAAACCTTATGGGCCAAGCCCTAGGGGGACCAACCTGGTGGCCTCCTCCTTCACATTTTTCCGTTCTTCCTTTACCATAATTTTATTTGAATGACTCCTCTACATGCACATTGGTCACTACTTGGGGGGGGGGGGGGGAATTCAGTACTCCTAATCTAGAGGATGTTTATGCCATCTACCAGTAAGTATTTTCCCCTTGCACATGAGTCACGCCTTTGGTGGAATGATCGCGCAAAATATTTCAAGTGTTGAAGTCTTGATTTAAGTTTCTAAACAATTCGCGGAGCTTGATTTTTTGCAAGTCTCGAAGACAAAAGTCCTATGAGAGGGAACCTCTAAGGGAGCAAACCCTAGGAGGGCGACCCCTAGAGGAGCTCTCCCTGGATATCTTGAAAAATCTTCAATCTAATCCTTCTTATACTCTTTTGAAATTTCTCGCTTCATCAGAATCAAGAAGTCATCAAAAAAGGCCAATGTTGGTAAAGAGGATGATGATGTTCCCATTGGGCTCTTCACGAGTCGAGGACTTGAAATAATTTAGCGACGACCTTATAGCCTTGAGTGTTGATATGTCTCCTTTTCATGTTAGGTTGGATCTCTTTATTTCCAATCATGTTGTTGCACTTTATTCGGAAGTCACTTCACATCATCATAAGAATGACTTACTTTATGTGGATCTTTAGGAGCTTCAAGATGCCATAGATAAATTGAAGACCAAGCTTTTGAGAAATTGAGTCAGTTGCCCAAGACCTTGAAGGCTCGATAGCCTCCAATATGAAGGCTCGGGGATCCACCATTGTCGACTTTGAGGCTTTAGTTATTCTCAGTTCGACAGGTAATGACCTCTAAATCATGAACTTTCTATTTGAATGATTCCTTAAAACTCAATATTTATCATTGAATCTCAAGTTATTCAGATTAATACTCCAAGACAACAATAGGTATTAGAAACAAACAAACATGAATTTTGTCAAAAACATGTATATATATATATTCCATGAACCAATGCTTGAATTCATACTTCTCTTTTTTTTTAAAAAAAAATCAAAAAAACATTTAGGTATAAGTGAAAGTTTGTCAATTCATTGATAATCAAATTGCTTTTACCGAAAATCATAACCTTTCATATAATAAATCTTGCTTTTGTCGAAGAAAGCATAACGTTCACCACTTTTAGAGATAAAGTATAACTTTTTTGGGGTTGAGGGCTTATACTCAGGCGCCTCAATTCCTTTTAAAATTGAAAGTATAACTTTTCGGGTCTGAGGACTTATAGTCAGGTGCCTCATTCACTTTTAATGATAAAGTGTAACACTCGGGTGCCTCGTCACTTGGGTCGTCCAATTTCTTGGCAAGTGTAGTCTACGAGGACTTGAAATCGGGTGCCTCGTCACTTGGGTTGTCCAATTTCTTGGCAAGTGCGGTCTACGAGGACTTCAAATCTGGTGCCTCGTCACCACTACAAGAAAAATGCCTAACAGCGACCAACCTTATCAGCGACCGAATTTCGGTCGCTGATATTACTATTCGCGACCGATATCTGCGACCAAATATTAATATAGTCGCTAATTAATTTCAGCGACCGCATGCGGTCGCTGAGAGGTTGCTAACACACATTTCCCTCTTAAAATTTGGCACGAAATGTTGGCGCCAAGGGTATCTGCGACCAATTAATATCAGCGACCGCATGCGGTCGCTGATAAATCCATGTCATTAAAAAGTAGCGACCGCATGCGGTCGCGGATAACGGTCGCTGATCAAAATAAATTTACACGGTTTCAGTCATTCGCAGAAACAGAAACGAAAAAAAAAGAGGGAGATCGAATAGAGAGAAGAGGGAGAGAAGAAAAAGGAGAAGAAGGGGAAGACGCACGCACGCACGCCACCCACCGCCGCCGCCACTGCCATCGTTGCTGCCGCCGCCCATAGGTAACCTAACTATGAAAGCACTATCTTATATTGCTACTGAATTTCTTGTACAATAGTTTGGGGCAAAGCTAGTTCATACAATAAATTATCTTATATTGCTACTGAATTTTTATTTTAAGAGTTAATTTAGAGCTATGAATTTGGGTATGAATTCTAGTAGTTCGTTGTGGTATGAATTTGGGATTATTGCATTTGGGATTACTGAAATTTATAGCTTCTTATTGAAATTGGGAATATATACTGAAATTGTTGCAAAGAGTTTTATGAGATTACTGAAATTTTTAGGTTAAATTATTTTTAGGGTTAATATGTGTTTAATATACTGAATATGTGTTTTAATATGTGTTGAAATTGGGAATATACTGAATATGTGTTTTAATATGTGTTATTCAACCTTGTGTGTTATTCAAAATTGGGTTATTTCTTGAGACTCACCTTGATTTTAGCAAAGATTTCTTATGCGTCTGTGTATCACCTAATAAGGAGCTATATTTATGGGTTACTTAATTGTAGTCGATTAGAAATTCAGTATGTTTGGGAGAGTTCATTGGATAACCTAAATAAAGAACGACAAAAAGCCATTCACAATGCCGAGATCGACCATCCAGGCCAGGGAGAAGATTATATGCACGAGCATAGCCCCTGGTGGTGCACCCAGTCCATATGGGCTGAGATGTGTGCCCAATGGAGAGCTGAGAGCTGGGTGAAAAGACGAAAGACTGCCGCCACCAACAGAGCCTCGGGTGTATCCGAAGGCGAAAAGGCTAAAGGAACATACAAGGGCGGCAGTATTTCACAGTTGCAGCATATCACTGCCAGGGTACGTATTTACAAGTTTTAATATGTTTTCAATCATGAATTGTAGAAAATATATCCCATTTTTACTTAGTAATATTGTGTTATTTTTGTATAGGAGTCTCAGTCTCAAGGTCAGCCTATCCATTGGTTGGATGTGTACGTGGCCACCCGTGATGGTCTGCCTGAGGCTATCCAGATAGCGGTAATAAATTTTAACAACTTGATCTTTAATTAATGCTTACAAAATTAATTTATTTTTAACTATTTAATTGTTAACATGATGACATGCAGGACACTTATAAGCGTTTATTGAATGAGCGCTATCCTGAAGGCACTCCACGTCCGTCTATCGATCAAGAGTTGTGGGAGAGGGCGTCTGTTGTGAAGAAGAACTACGTTAAAGGTCAAGGACAACGACGACGCCCATCCTTCAGTGGCTCATGCTGCTCTTCTACCCAGTCTACACAGTCATCTAGCCATCCAGCTGTTCATACTCCGGCTAACTGTGTGAGAGCTATATGTCAAGATCGGGATCTTCTGAAGATACTGGGCGGACATCTGGGGGCTCTGAGTGCTGAGGAGTTAGCTGAAGCAGTAGCGGCAGCAGCAGCATCACAACACGGGGATGGCGACGAGGTATAAAATTAATTTGTTGTATATTGTCGTAATATACCAATATTAACATAGTTAGTAAATATTTATAACTTGTTTTATTATTTTGTTAATATTACAGGGTGATCAAGGAGGCGGTGATGCTTGATTAGTACCTGCTTTAGATTAGTTTTATAGTTATAATATAAGTTTGTACTTGTTTCATTCTTAGGATGTTTGTATATTGTTACTTAAACAATTTTTAAAATGTTATTATATTTATTCAAAATCATATTGGTTTTGAATGGTTTATATTCTAGTTTAGTGTGTGTTATATGATGGACGATGGATGTTTATATTGTTGTGTATGCTGTTATTGTGTATGTGTGTTGGGACAAAACAGGTACAGGTTTTTGGGATTTATGCAAAAACAGCAAGATTCTGTTATTTTATTTTTTTAATATCAGCGACCGCATGCGGTCGCTGATGCCGGTCGCTGACACGTCACGTGAAACACGTCAGCTTTATCCATGGCCCATGCTGACTCAGCTTAGCGACCGGATTTGCCATTTCGGTCGCTGATATCGGTCGCTAAGTTTCGGTCGCTAATAGTGGTCGCTGATGTGCATTTTAGCGACCAGATTTTGTGCGACGCCTTTTAGCGACCGCAATCGGTCGCAGATAGGTATCAGCGACCAAAGGCGGTCGCTGATATACGGTCGCTGATAGGCTTTTTTGTTGTAGTGCACTTGGGTCGTCTAATTTTTTGGCAAGTGCAGTGTACGAGGACTTAACTACCATTTAGAGTGGACCACCATCTTGGGTGGATTTTTTTTAATTCGTTAATTTTTGTGCCTCCTCCCTTGGTCATCCAATTACTTGGCAAGGGATACTCCTGAGGACTTAAACCGCCATTTTTGGTGGACAACCATCTTGGATGAATTTTTAATTCATCTGTAGTTCAGAGTTTTTCGATGGTAGAGCCAGTATTTGGGTTCTTAACTTTCGGGACTGCACCATGGGTGATAGTTGTAAGATCCCAAATTTTATGAAATGAGAGTATTCAATTTTCTTATAATTATTATTTTATTTCGTAAATGGTTAAATTAATAAAAGGTTAAAGTTAAGGGTGATATGTGAAATTTTTTGTAAAGTAAGCAAGTTGTTATAAAATATTCGTTTGGTCGGGAAATATCCGTACGACGGCATAATCATTGGTGGACCCCATAACGGAAGTATTTTCGTAGTTAGAAAACGACAGAATTATCTTTTTATAAAAATAACGACGAAAGTGTTACCGTTAAAACTGTTGAACTACTCGGTAGTAAAAGTACAGTAATACGCGTGGTTGCATAGTAGCACACGGCATTTGTGAAACCCCAAATTTTATGAATAAAGAATTAATTTTCTCGAAATAATTTTTTAATATTATGGTGTGAATTCGAGATAATATTATAGTTGTGGGTAGTATTTATAAATTTTGCAAAGTATGCAAGTTGTTATATTATATTCGATTGGTCAAGGAATATTCTTTAATTGTGTCGGAAAATATTCGTACCACGGTACAATTATTGGTGGACCCCACAACAGAATTATTGTCGGATTGAGAAAACGACAAAAATATTTTATTGAAAATAACGGCGGAAGTTTTACCGTTGATACTGTTGAACTACTGGGTAGTAAAAGTACAGTAATACGCGTTATTGCATAGTAGCACACGGTATTGATTATTGATATTTATGTGAGAAGTCGCTCAGTTTGATTCAATTATTGTCGATTAATAATATGAATTATTATAGCGATGATGACGTTTTGTTTTATTCGTATTATTAACGTAATAAAACAGAAACATCTTTTTATATAAAACAGAATACTTTATTAAAGTTATTCTATAAATAGAATATATTATATTTTATTATGCATAGTGTTGCATAGTATTTTGTATAGTGTTGCATAGTATTTGCATAGTAAAAATCTTTTTATATAAATAGAATATATTATATTTTATTTAAAAGATTTTTCTTTAAATATGGACCGTCAGATTAAAGTAAATCAATCTGGACCGTTCATGGATTAGTTACTATGCATTCCATTTTCCTATAAATAAAAGCTCATTCCTTCATTATTTTCTTACGAATTTACGGAACTCTAGAGAGAGAAACTATAGAGAGATAGAAGAAAAGCTTTTTGCTACTTAACTTTTCTTTTCCTATATTCAGTTTCTGTTATGGTAAGGGGTGTTATTCTTTCTTATTCATGAAGAGAACTGTTGTTATTCCATTTCTTATTATTTTGTTGGAATAACCTGTATACGCGATCTACCCTATACTTGGTGACATTCTTCTATTATTCTGTTGGAACATCCTGTCTGTGTTTTATACCGGACCTGGTTCCGTCTTTATTATTATTCCGTTGGAACATCCTGTCTGTGTGTTTTACACCGGACCTGGTTCCGTCTTTATTACTATTTCGTTGGAACATCCTGTCTGTGTGTTTACACCGGACCTGGTTCCGTCTTTATTATTCTGTTAGAACATCCTGTCGGTGCAAATTTTGCCTGACCTGGTTCCGTTATTATTATTCTGTTAGAATAACCAGTCTATGCGAAGTACCGCATGCATGGTGATTTCTGTTGTTATTCCATTCTTTATTATACTCAGTTGGTTAAAGTTTTGACTTCTATACTCCATGAAATTAGTAGAATATCCTTGATATTTGTGCTTCATCCAGTATCTTTTCATGGAAATATTCTTCTGATCATTCTTGAATTTTACTCTACAAAGCAGTATCATGTGGACAATTTGGACGTTAGTAGTTCTTGGACAAATTAATTCTTGAACTTGTTTTATTGAATTCTTATATCATTGTCATCATCCTCATATTTATATTTATTGAAAGTCATCTGTGGCCTGTAATGCATAGATGGACTTGGTATGATTATGACCAGAGATTATTCGGTATAATCATGACCGAAATGTTATAAATGATGTGAAAATTAAAAGTCCTCATTGACCCGTAGTGCATTGATGGACAGTTTTTTGGTATGATTATGGCTATGGATTCTCTTCGGCCAAGGGAGCAAAGATGAATTATTTTATGGCATGATCAGGACCGTTGATGAAAACACGATTATCTTTGGCCCGTAGTGCATGGATAATTCGTGGTCGTGATATTAAAGAATATCCTTGGCCTGTAGTGCAGGGATGATTTAATGATGTGGATTATTTATTGAGCTGAGTCTCAGCGATAAAAGTGATGAAATGATTATATATAATTATTGTTTATATATAACTTCTGAAATGATTATATATTTCTTTGAGATATGAATATCTTTGGCTCGTAGTGCAAAGATGACCTGTTGTTGAATATCTTTGGCCCGTAGTGCAAAGATGACCTGTTGTTGAATATCTTTGGCCTGTAGTGGAAAGATGACCTGTTGTTGAATATCTTTGGCATGTAGTGCAAAGCTGAACTT
This sequence comes from Panax japonicus, assembly GCA_020205505.1. Lineage (NCBI taxonomy): Eukaryota > Viridiplantae > Streptophyta > Magnoliopsida > Apiales > Araliaceae > Panax > Panax japonicus. The sequence goes on along the minus strand of CM035112.1, from coordinate 42,001,560 downwards.
GTTAGTAGGATTATGAACAGGAACTGTGATTTGGTATAACCATGATCTTTGATGTTTCAGGTAAAGACATGTGATAAAAAATATCTTCGTCTTGGATGAGAAGAGAAAATTAGAACTACACTTATGATTATGAGTTATTCACATGACTGTGAACAGGATCTGTTGATTAATGTTACATTGTTCCGCTGCAGTTAAACTTGTTGTCTATTATATCCTATCAGTTGTTATACTGTTGAAGGCTAAGGATAATTTATTCTGCATTATCTTAGTCATAATATTTCTTACTAGGCTAGTTGAGCTCACCCTTTTCTTTCACTGTTCTCTTCAGGAAATGAGAATATAGTTGGAACGAGTCGGGGAATGGAGTGATGGTCCGAGATGGTGGCTATTGTAGTCCTCACTATTCTAATAAAATAGTGTGATAATAATTGTAATGAGGACTCCATTTGGTGTGGATATTGTCTAGAAGGCAATATTCTTGTTTAAACTCTCAGCTATGTTTTGTCGTATTTTACACGATGGTTGTAAAATTAAGTTTGTATTTGATTTATGTAGTGTGATATCTAGCAACTCAAGTTGGGTGATGTATACCTGTTTTGGGGGTGTCATAAATTACTGTAGCAATAATTGAGTATAACTGAGTGACTTCTTATGTAAGCATCAATAATCAATATTGTGTGCTACTATGCAACCACGCGTATTACTGTACTTTTACTACCGGGTAGTTTAACGGTAACACTTTCACCGTTATTTTTATAAAAAGATAATTCTGTCATTTTTTAACTACGATAATACTTCCGTTGTGGGGTCCACCAATGATTGTGCCGTTGTATGCATATTTCCTGTTAAAACGAATATTCCCCGACCAATCGAATATTCCCTGACACAACGAATATTTTATAACAACTTGCATACTTTGCAAAATTTTCACATATCACCCTTAATTTTAACCTTTTCTCAATTTAACCATTTACTAAACATAATATTTATAAGAAATATGAATATTTTCATTTCATAATTTTGGGATCTCACAGTTTTTAAATGATATTTCTATCGTTAATAAATTTCCTGACGTATTCTCGAAGAACTTCCTGGCCTACCACAGAGTGTGAAATCAAAGTTTGTATCGACCCCAGTACAAAACCCATTTCTAAAACCCTCAAATATTTCTTCACCTAAAATGAACGTAACATGTGCCAAAGACGTTGGCTCGAGCTGTTGAAGATTATGATTATACCATTCAATATCATCGTAGAAGAGCGAACGTGGTAGCTGACGCGTTGAGTAGAAGATCGTATGCGTTAACAAGTGCGATGTTGTTAACACAAAAATCCATTTCATATAACTTACAAATGATGAAGACAGAGTTAAAGACTCTAGGGACCCACGTGAAGATAACAAATATACGATTAGAATCGACTTTAATCGATAAAGTTAAAGCCGCTCAAGCTACACACCCGAATCTGATGAATGTGAAGAATAAGGTTCAAGAGGACGTTATTCTAGAAGCAAAAATTGAGGAAGAGAGCAAATCTGAACCCTTGATTTAATTGGCCAATTTGAAATACTTGATCGAGTAGGAACTGTGGCCTATAGACTCGTTTTACCGTCAAGTATGTTGTGTGTTCATAACATTTTTCACGTATCGATGTTACGTAAATATGTGGACGACCTGAACCACATTATTGAATTAGAACTAGACGAGATATTAGAAGATTTAACATATGAGGAGATACGTGTTAAAATCTTGGATAAGAAGGACCATATTCGACACTCAAAGGTTATACCTCAAGAGTTAGAATTTAAAATGAAGTCAAGGTATCCTCACCTCTTCGGCATACCAGGTATGTACGTAAATTTTGAGGGCAAAATTTCATAAGGAAGGGAGAAATGAAAGTATTCAATTTTCTTATAATTATTGTTTTATTTCGTAAATGGTTAAATTGATAAAATGTTAAAGTTAAGGGTGATATATGAAAATTTTTGCAAAGTAAGCAAGTTGTTATAAAATATTCGTTTGGTCGAGGAATATTCTTTTTATCGGAGAATATCCATACGACGGCATAATCATTGGTAGACCCCACAACGAAAGTATTGTCGTAATTAGAAAATGACAAAATTATCTTTTTATAAAAATAACGGCGAAAGTGTTACCGTTAAAAGTGTTGAACTACTCGGTAGTAAAAGTACAGTAATACGCGTGGTTGCATAGTAGCACACGGTATTGATTATTGATGATTACGTAAGAAGTCACTCTGTTATGCTCAATTAATTCTACAGTAATTGCTGCATCATATCTCTCATATTATTGATTCATTTATTATCGTAGTATCATATGCATAATATGTTATATTATTAAATCAATAATTAAGACGACAAAGTTATTCATATTATTATTTGCAATATTGACAATGTCTAGAAGTTATGTCAAGGAGAGGTTTGGTCACCTAATTGCGTGCCAATAAGGAGAAATCCTTATCGAAAAGTCCACTCTTTCCTGGGAACGACCTGGTTGTTAAATATTGTGAGTTATAATATTAATGATGAATAAGTTCGTGTCGATTAAAGATAAAATTGATAGTTCCATTGTGTTAGAATTATTAGTGTTAGTGAAAATTGACATTTATTTCGATAATAATTGATGTCTGGAGGTTATATTGACCAATCGGGTAATTAACCGGATAAATGAGTAATTAATTGCTATTGATTCACATGATTATAACTATTTATTCACATGTGTGTACTATTAATTCACATTCATTTACTATTAGGGGAGTTGGTGCAAGATTGATAATACTTGCATGACTAAGTTAAAAATGGAGGTATAGATGAAGGTACTATACTGTAATTAGTATTTTTATATGTCTAGAACTATTGAGTCACATGATTTACTATTAGGGGAGGTGGTGCAGATTTGATAATACTTGCAGGACTAAATTAAAAATGAGGAAAAAGAGGAAGGTATTATACTGTAATATTTTGAGCCCCAAAACGTGCAATTATCGAAACTATATTTTCCTATAAATAGAAGCTCATTCCTTCATTATTTTTCACCAATTCACTAAAGCTATAGAACAATTATTATAGAGAGAAAGAAGAAGAGAAGTCTGCTACCTCACTATTCCAGTATCCAGTTTTCTTTTGAGGTAAGGGGTATTATTTCTTTCGTATTCATGAAGAGAGCTATTGTTATTTCATCCCTTATTATTCTGTTGGAATAACCTGTATACGCGGACTACCGTATACATGGTGAAATTCTTTTGTTATTCCATTCTTTATTATTATGTTGGAATAACCTGTCTATACGAAATACCGCATGCATGGTGAAATTCTTCTGTTATTCCATTCTTTATTATTATGTTGGAATAACCTGTCTATGCGAAGTACCGCATACATGGTGAAATTCTTCTGTTATTCCATTCTTTATTATTATGTTGGAATAACCTGTCTATGCGAAGTACCGCATACATGGTGAAATTCTTCTGTTATTCCATTCTTTATTATTATGTTGGGAATAACCTATCTGTGCGGTCTATCGCATGCCTGGTGAATTCTTTTGTTATTCCATTCTTTATTATTCTGTTCGAATATCCTGTCTGTGCGGTCTATCGCATGCATGGTGAATTCTTCTGTTATTCCATTCTTTATTATTCTGTTGGAATAACCTGTCTATGTGGATTACCGCATGCATGGTGAATGATCCTTGATATTCATTCTTTATTAAATTGCGGAAATGATTTGTCTACGTGGATTACCGCATGACGGGTGAAAATCCATTTGTAGTTATGTATATTCTATTATACTCGTTTGAGATATCATTTCTTTTGTACTCGTCATGGAATATCATTTTATTTGGTATTTTTTTATGAGTTGCTATTAACGGGTTACTATTCACCCGATTACTATTCACTCTAGTATTCTTCTCTCGGGTATTCGGGGAACTTTTCGTGCCGGAGTACTATTCACGAGTTACTATTCATGGGTTACTATTCATCGATTACTATTCATCGATTAGTATTCACTCTAGTATCATTCACTCGGATATTAGGGACACTTTTCGTGTCGAGGTACTATTCACGGGGTACTATTCCCGAAGAACTATTCACGGGGTACTATTCACCCAAAAAATATATTTCTTTTCTGTCCAAATTATTTTTGGTACATGAATATTATTCTTGAATTTTACTCTACAAAGCAGTATCATGTTGACAATTTGGACGTTATTGATTTCTGGATAAATTAAATTATAAATCTTTCAAATTTATCCTTGAACTTTTTTTATTGAATTATTATATCATTGTCATCATCCTCATGCTTATATTGTGATTAAAGTCATCTTTGGCTTACGTGCATAGATGAACTTAGTATGATTATGACCAGGGATTATTCGGTATAATCAGGACCGTAATGTGACGAATGATGTGGTAAAAGTCCTCATTGGTCTGTAGTTCATTAATGGATAATTGTTGGTATGATTATGACCAGAGATTATTCGGTATAATCATGACCATTGATGATTACATGAATATCCTTGGTCGTGGTGCAGGGATGATTCGATTTTATTTATTAAGCTGAGTCTCAACGATAAAGTTGATGAAAAACTTTTTAAATCATAGAAAATAGTAGATTTTAAGCTCTACTTGACTCTTCTAATGGATTGCTTATTCCGCTGCAGTTGTTGATCTAAAACTTGTTGTCTATTGTATTCTATCAGTTGTTATACTGTTGAAGGCTAAGGATAATTTAATCTGCATTATCTTAGTCATAATATTTCTTACTGGGTTAGTTGAGCTCACCCTTTCTTTCATTGTTCTCTTCAGGAAATGAGAATATAGTTGGGACGAGTCGGGGAATGGAGTGATGGTCCAGGATAAATGACTTTAGTAGTCCTCACTATTTTATGGAATAATGTGATAATAATTGTAATGAGGACTCCATTGAGTGTGGATATTGTCTAGATGACAATATTCTTATTTAAACTCTCACCTATATTTTGTCTTATTTTTCACGATTGTTGTATAATTAAGTTGTATTTGAATTTATGTACTATATATATGGCGACTCAAGATGGGTGATGTATACCTATTTTGGGGGCGTCACAATAGTGTTACACGTTTCTTCTCCTAGTTCAATCTCCCCAGCGCCAGCTTCTCATGGTATATCCTCCGAAGACTGTAACTGTCCACAGTGGAATATCCTGCGTATTGGTGGTATACACAGAAGTCCGGTCTTCATTTCATCTCTTTCGTTTTAACCAACTGGGGCCTTGGAGGCTTCACCACTCCATGCTCAACCCATTGTTCGTACAGGCTCCTGAATGCCTTCTTGCTGCATGTAATAGCCTCCGGAACTGGTATTATGGTATACTTGTCCCTATGCTTTTCTCTGCTTCGCTCAAATTTCTCATTCTTTTCCCTCTTGCCCCCTTGTGGTTTTGACTGAGAATCCGCCAAAGCCACAGTTGTTGTCCTTTTGCCCTTCCATGTAACCATCGCATGGCTGGTGGGAAATGTCATGATTCCTCCCAAGTCTTGTGCAAAAGATGAGTGTTGCAAATGAATTACAAGCTTTGGTAATGAGGTAGGGCTTGAAGGCATCTAAAGCACCATTGTTGCATATGTTAAACAAGTTATTTTCTTCAATTGGCTCTGCACACTTCTGTGCTTGGGCCCTGAACCTATCCACGTAATCTGACAGCTCCTCGATTGGCTTCTGCTTGAATCGCATGAGCTCTACGATGGTTACCTGTTTCTGCACATAGAAAAATTTCTTAAAAAATTATAATTTTAGATCATCCCAATCATGGACTGATCCCTTCTCCAAGTTATAGTACCAACTGAAGGCATTATCCATCAAAGTCTTGTTGAATTCCCTCATCAACAAATTGTGATTGTTTTTTTCATCCTATCCTAACCATGGAGACATCGACTCCACGAACCTGGCAATGTGTTCCCTAGCATTTCCTTTCTCCCCATTGTATTTTGGAAATTGTGGGGGATGCTCGATATACCCTGTTGGGTAAGGTTGCCTCCGAATGTGTGCCGGGTAAGGTGGAGTAAAGTCTAACTCCGAGGGTCGGGATGTCTGCCTGCGAAATTGATTGATCACATCGATCATATTATCCTTTGTCACGTATTGGCTTGTGGCGTGAACTCTCTAGGGTGTTGTAATATACTGTTGTATTGGCGGTGTGTATGGTGAAGAGATTGGTTGATGTACACTTGCATTGTGCAAAGTTGGCACTGAGGGCATTTGCTGGCTCGCTCGTTGGACATGGCTTGGGACATTTGGCATCTGCACCTGTGAAAATGCTGGAAGAGCAGTTGGGATGATGTTTGTCTGAGGTTAGTTTGCTTCCAACCTAGGTTGTGGCACGTCACCACTGTTCTGGAGATCCAAGTTGATTACTGGTACCGATTGACTTTAAGTCAATGGAGGTACAATCTGGTTCTCTTTGTTGTTGCTTCCATTGTTGTTGTCCTCCACTCCTGCTTGTTCTCCCTTCGAATTGTCCGGGAACATGGTAGGGATCTGCATCAACTGCTGGTGGAGTTTATTCATCTCCTCTTGCTTCCTCTGCATCTCCAACATCATGGCCATCATCATCCCTTGTCCTTCTCGTGCTTCCTTTAATGCCTTGAGCATCTCCAGTTGCACAACATTCGTTTGCTCTTCGCTTGCATCCTCGACTTGCCTTCCTGCGTTGGTTTGTTCTTGATTAGCCATGTATAGTGATGTTGAACTTCCTTCCGAAGTGTCTTCAATAAGTGGTTAGTCAAAATCCAGATTTGCGCATTGGAAAGCTTGAGTTGTTTGCCTTGGAACTGGATTTGGTGAGCTAATACTATTTGTTGGTGAAGCAGCTCTTCCTGTAGTTCTCCCACTTCGAGTTGTGGGCATACCCTTCACGAATTCTACACCTCCCCAGCAGAGTCGTCAAAGAAATGTGGTCAAGGAAATCGAACCTTGCTAGGGTTAGGGTTTTGTGTTGGCTGAGGAGGAGAGAAATTCACAAAAAATACGGAATTGATTGATTGATTGAAGAGGGAAGAAGAACAGGCGAGCGATTACTCTAACGACATGTGGCAGAACTCCTAGAATCCGAGAACCTTGTTAGGGTAGCAAGGATTCAGAGAGCCTTCTTGAGTCTTCGGGTTGATAGAGAGAATCTCCAAGTCTCCTAGTCTTCCAAAAGGTCCAAGTCCCGAGTTTGAAGAGAAGTCCCCTTCCCAATGGAATGGAAGGGGTATTTATAGGATTTTCTGGAAAGTAGTCATATGCCAGGCACATGCTTTCTATGAAATTCCAAAAATACCCTTTAATCATCAGAGTAATGCCCAGATCGTCCTGTCCTTCTAGCCACCAATCCAATTCCTTCCCTCAATTTCCAAAATGAGTCGCCTCCACGTGTCTTCTGCCTCGGGACACGTGAAAGATTCTCTCAGGTCTTGCTTCTTTATTTTCGGCTCTTCCGTCTTTTCATTTAATCATAATGCGAGCCTTAATTTGTGCATTTAATTCAATTAGATCAACTGAACCCTAATTTGCACTTGGGCCCACAGAAAGTAAACATGGCTATGTAAATTAAAGGGAAATGATTTTGCATGTACAGATAGATTTCAAAAGTGTCAGTTTAAACTTATAGTAACAGTCGCCAACCGTCACTATAGGTCAAATTTCTAGTGGTGCAAATTGTTAGATTGCATGCACTTGTTTTATCACTTTTATGTTTGGTGCGTAGTTTTGGTTGAATAACTTCAAATACAAGTGAATTATATGGATCCCTTTTTTCTGTTTTTTCAAGTACAAATTGTTTGCCATGAATTTGAATTCATTTGTTTATACAATTTTTTTTGTCTGTTTTTTCAAGTGACTGGTGGAATAGCTTTAATCGTTTATAGTACTAAAAAGATTCCTTCCTTTTTTATTAGTACAAGAGTGGGTTATGTTACTTATGTAGGGAGAGGTTTGTTTTATTCCAATTTAGTCTCTAGGATAAAAGTCTAATTTTAATAATACATCAAATTTATTATTAATAACTAATGAAACTAAAGATTTTAAGCAAATCTTGTAGTCTCTCACTTTTTATGAAAGGGGAAGTATAATTTTAGAAAACATATGTGAATATACATTAAATTAATGTTATAGTCTCTAACTTTTTAATATACTGTTACTCGATTTTGTGCTTGAAATATATATTACTCCCTCCGTCCCAGAATAAAAGTCCTAGTTGACTTTTTGCGCATATTAAGAAAGATGATAAAATGACAAAATTGTTCATATTTAAATTCTCAGTGAATTGCATAATTTTTTTGCACATTACTATTGATGCTTCATAAATATGCATAGAGAATATAAATATAATAATTATTAATAAGGGTATTATAGACAAATTATTGTAAAAAATAGATCATTTAAGGTAAATAGACATTTAACTTGAGACTATCTGAAATAGTAATAAAGACTTTTATCTTGTGACGAAGGGAATAATATTTGTGGCTCGCACTTTGTGTGTGCATTTTAAAAAAATAAAATTTATAATATTGAGAGATGATATTTTTTGCGTAGTTATCTTTTTTGTGCAAATAATTTATGTAACATGGATAGTAGAAGTGATTCATAAAGACATGGATAGTAGAAGTGACAGACAGGATCAAGAGTAGGCCTCTTAAGTAGTAGAACTCTCTTAAATGATAGAATTTTATCAAAACGACGTAGTTTTGATAAAATGCGGTGGCATTTTTTGTAAATACCATGCCACCGCGTATTTACAAAAATGTCATCGCGTCTTATCAAAACTACGTCGTTTTGATAAAATTCTATCATTTAAGACATTCTGCTATTTAATAATTTTACTCTTGATCCTTTCTGGTAGAAGTGATTCTAGAAGTCAGTCCGTAAACTTCTTCAAGAAATGGCTCATCAAACTCCAATAACTTCAACTCCTTATAAATCTCATCCGAAATATAGATATGCAATTGAGAACTTTTTTAAGGCATTCACCAGATTTTCATTCTCAACATTGATTACTTTCATGCACTACACGACTAAACAAGTTATTGAAATCATCATCTCGGCTATTATGCTACGTTTGGATTGAAGGAATGGAATAGAATAGGGAATGAAATGATTTTTTAATATTCCATGTACATATTTGGTTGATGTTAGGAATACATCTAAGAATGAAATAAATAATTAGAAAGTGACCTAAATACCCCAAATGTTCAAATTTAACTTAAATTCAATTTATATTAAAAATTTAACACATATTTTTTTAGATTTTTTTTATAATTATATTCTTCTTTTTTTTTACTATACTTTTTCATATAATTTTTTTTTTAATTTTTTTCTTACTTGTAAGTTATCTTTTTTTTATATATTTTTTTTATTTCTCTAGAATTAACTTTATTTTAATTGATGAAATCTAAAGATAAGTAGTGTAAAATAAAATACAACCAATAAAATTAAATCAACTAGTATAACACCCCACTCAATAATATAAAGTGATGATAAAATTCAATAACATAATGCATAATTTCATTTAACAACCAACAACTTAATAAAATGTCTAATCAAGTAGTAATGCATTCCATCAAAAAATCCTAAACAAAATCCCAATATCATCGTTCAATAAGTAACATAATAAAATATCTAAATAACTAGTATAACACTCCACTCAATAAATCTTTGACGAAACCCTCTTTTCGCTCATCGGGAAGGCTAAAAAAGACCACCATCAACTCCTCCTCACGAGCAAGCTTGCACATGACCTTGTTACGCTCACTATCAGTTAGACCGGGCACATTACTCAACACATTACTGAGATTCTTCTTTTGCTCATTTAATGAAGCCTCCAATCCAAGAAAGTTAGCAAATTGAGCAAATGATTTCTCGAGTTGTGCAGCAAGAATAGTAGCAGCCCTCTCCATGGCAGATTCAGAATCAATATCGAAACTTGATTTTCTCTTCCTTTTCTTGAAACTAGAGGACGTGCTAGATATTTCCTCACTGCGAGTTGGAATCAAGTCATCATCTCCATCAATTGTTTGGATCTCTTCATCTAACTCGACCATTACCGCAACCGATAAAGCATCTTTTCCAGTTGCTCTATCCTTGCCAAATATAACACAGAGATCCAAATAATGTGGAAATGTCTTATTCTGCCACTTTGCTCTCTTTTGGTGCACCTAAAACAAGTAAGAGAAAAAAAATAACACAGTAATTAAAAAAAACTCTGATCATATATTCAAACATCTCAATCTTAAAACATAAGAATTATTCTACTGTATGAGAATTACCTTAGAAATTAAATGCTTCGAATCTTAAAAAATGACTTACCTTAAGATATGGAATTTTGACATCTTTAGAGGCTTCAAGCACATGATTTTCAACATCCCAACCAAATCCACTACTGTCTTTTCCATGCAGCATATCATATACAACTGCCCATTCAACTTTCAATGTTTTCAACCTTGACTCAATATGTGGTTTTGCCTTTATTCCTGCTGCAGGCAATTTCTCAGCCAATGCTTTCTCAATGGCCAAGTAAAACCCAGGCTTAAAACCATTATCAGTCCTATACAAAGTTCCAGTAGTATTAAATATGTCTAGCATACATTTCACAAGCTTGTCATCTTCATTTTCAACCCATTTGTGCTTACACTTGCCTGCCCCCTTTGCTTCATCATTTACTTGAGAATCCATCATAAATTGAAGTCTAGCCAAATATAAATTGAATCATAAATTGTATACTTACTACTTACTACTACTAGTATGCAGAAAGGAGTCATGAAGGCGATTCAATATATGAATTTAATTCATATATTGAATCATAAATTCAATTCATATAGTATATAAATCTACAGTTGCTCTGCCTTTTGCACCATTTGATTATACTGCTCATCAGCAAGGTAATTATCTTTCAACTACAGTAATTTTTTACACATTGATTTGAATATTTTTTTCTCTATTGAGTTTTCATTGTTATTATACTAACATTTCTCAGTATATATGATCAGTCAAAAGCCAAATCTTGAAATCTCCTCAAGTGTATGAAGCCAATTCAATATATGAAGGCTTGGGTCAAGACCACCAAATTGTGAGCACAGATGTGGGCATTGCAGGCCATGTATTGCCATTCAAGTGCCCACCACAACTGACCACTTGGGACTACTAGTATATGAATTGAATTTATGATTCAATATATGAATTTATGAGTCTGGCCAAATATATTTACTCTTAAGTCTTGACTCTGAGGCAGAAAGTTAGAAAACTGACTCGGTGAGAGAAATGAAATGACAAGAATGGCCAAAAGAGGTAAACACGGAATTTTCTTCTTGGCAAACATGTAATGTCACAGTTAAAAAAAAATGGTATCAAAGCCAACTCAATACTAGGACAGTATGGTGTTCTACAAGTCACCCATGAGAGAACATGTAAAGCAGAATTGTGGTGAATATCGTGGGCGGGGAGGTAAACAATAGAGAATACGCACACCACATCAAGGGTGATGTGGTGAGAGTAAGCCTAATTGGTTTGACAAGGTTGTCAGAGGTTTAAGTGAGAGATAATGTAATATCCATGTCCCCAATCAAAACAATCAGCAAGAATCGGGGCCGAATCATAAAAAATATTGTCAGAAAGCTGATTATAACTGAGAAATTAACTTGAAAACAAAACTTTGTAGGTAATACTATAATTCTCAGATCATAATATGTTCAAGTTCAGCTAAGATGAAGTTGGTTGTTTCAATATATTCCTTATATGCTTATAACTCTTTTTATACTGGAGTCGGTCACTTTATATTGCAGAAGTAATTCATTCCAAAAATTTAAAGGCCTGTAATTATATACAAGTACTCAGTGCCAATGTTCATCAATTCAACCACGTCAACTTATCCAAATATCACACACCCACGCATCAAATTGAAATATACATAGTGATTGCAGAACCCAGTATTAGACTTAGAAGACTAGTATACTCCAACAAAGACTCTCATGTACCATATATGGTCCACCTCATAGTAACCATCTCTATCCCTAGTAATGCTTTGGTAGTTGACATCCAGATTAAAATTCAATAGTGATTTAAATCTTCACTTATAAAACACTAGTTTATAAAGTAGCAATACAAACTCGAGAGTTCCAGTGCCAAATTGGATACATGCGATTAGACAAAATGACACTTTTCCATCATTAACATTGAAATACACCGAGACCAGACAGCACATTTTGATATATGCAGATTCGTAAATTATGATAGAAGTAAAAAATAAGATAATAGATGTGATAACCAAGTTAGGTTTTCTTTACCTATCAATAAAGAATAAGGCAAACACAAGTACTCAAGGATAGATTTTTGATAATTAATATGAATGCTAGAATTAAACAGAAACAAATGACAAAACCTTAAAATCATAATCAATGAATGGGATTTCAAAGCGAGAGAAATTCTCAAATGAAACCTCGAAGAATGAATAATTTCTTTCGCGAGAAGAGTGATGGGCTCGATGTCTTTGAGTATCTCCTCTTCTTTATCTTTCCATTTCCTATAATCTGGATCATCTATCCTCCGGTAACTGGGTCGCAAACAAATAGAGATCTGTAATCCAAACAAATAGACGAACTAGATAATAGATGGATCAATTGAATGAGATCCCAGACTCGCCTCTGCTCCTCTTTCGCACGCAGATACATTGATTGATCGATTGATCGATACATGGAATCTATTTTATTTTTAAAAGGCATATTTGTCAATTACTTAAAAATAATAGATGAAATAAGTTATTCCCGACTCCTTTTCAAGAATAAAAATTATAATGTTAAGTTAACACCTATTCCACTAGGAATATTATTTCGTTGAAATAAACAAATCAAACAACATTTTTATCATCCCAATAAAATGATTTATTCCATTATCCCTCCTATTCCATCGATTCAAACATAAACATAGCATTAGTAATTAACCTTCCTCTTCTTTGCCTTTAAAGTAGCTCCAGTTGAAGATTGTGCTTGAGTTTTCATTATTGCGGAAAACTCCTCAGTTCCATCTAAATCCACAAAATTCTCCGATGAAACTTTATTAATACTAATTGGTCAATATCGTCTATATATTCATTTCTTTCTCAGACAAGTTAGCCCATCTTTCAAGTTTTTCCTTTGTAATTCTAATTCGTTCTCCTGTTGCCCTATTCTTGGCATAAAATTCTTTCAATTTGTCAGTGGTTGATAGGTTTTGTCCTCCATTTTGATGCATGATTTGAAAAATAAATTCAACCAAAACAAAAGAACAAACTAAATTAGCAGTTGAGCTAAGAAAATTCGGTAAACATAGCTCATACCGACTAAGGCAACAGCAAACTTCGGATCTTGAAATAATAAACTTAGCAACTTGTAATATCTCTAGCGTCATTATTTCATGAAGTAGCTATTCTATTACTCTTTTTCTTGATGCACTTATTGCCTTAATACCATATATAATTATTGCAATTATACGAGTCTTCATCACCTCTTCTTTAATAGTAGTAGTCTATTATTTAAAATGAATAAATAGCAAGTAGGTAAGAATATAATATTAAATTTTACAAAACAAATTAAGATGAAACTAATATTTAATTTAATATCAATATATTCGCAAATTTTCAGAAATTTGAAAAAGTATGCATACTAATCAGGTAATTAACCACTCAAGCATATTCGAAAGAAAGTTACATAATTAAAGGAAACTTTATGAAATCCAGGGCTTACTAATCATTTAAGGCTATACTGAAAAGACTAAATAAATTTTAACTGAGAACCCGAACCTAACCCAGTCCGATTTGGTATTATCCGGATATATAATTGTACCGTTCAGAACTAAGGAGGTAAACGAAACGAATCTGTTAAGTAACCAACTCATAGATGGAGGGCCCAACAATGTTTATCATGCTAACACGCCCCCTCAAATGCAACTTGAGAGAAATTAAAGTGCATTTGCACTATTAAATTAATATAAAGATAACTGTGCAGCTGGAAAGATTAGAACACAAGACCTTGCACACCTCAGATTTGATTTATAAAATTTATCGAGTATAAAATAAGATTTGATTAAGTTTCATTTAGCTACCAAATCGAACACGATTCTGAGTCGAGCCCGAGCAGTTTGAACTTTTCAAACGAATATGATCCGAGTATCAATAAAAAATTACAATTTGAGAAGGTTCAAGTAATTTATCGAACTTTAAAATTTGCTCATATTTGACTCATTTATATTTCGAGTTTTGTTTGAATCGAACTTTTAGTCGAGCGAGTACGAATCGAGTCCAAACTGTTTGTTCATTTTACAGCCTTGTTCAGAACGGCTTGAATAGTCCGGTTCCTTCTACAAGAAATGATCATGTATTTTAAAAAAAGAAGATTGACTGCTCAGAAACAATTTTCATGCGAAGTAACCGAAATCCACAATTTAGCTAAATTGAATTATGTCAACTTTTTTAATGTAATTTAGTCTCATTATTTTTTTTCCCACTTTTGTTACTATTTTTTTGAAGTGTATTTTGAGTCGATATTTTTTTTTAAAGTGTATTTTGAGTCAATTTTTTTTTTCCACTTTTGAGAAGAAAACCAAGGAACGTGAATTCATTTTGAGATAGATATTGGAAACAAAATTTGAATTTTAAATAGAAATTATCAAATGCGTTTTTTTTGTGTGATTTGAGTAGAAAGACAATTTAATAGTCTTGATTCTTGCATGCATAATTTTTTTTCACAAACGTTACCTTTTTTTTGGATTAAGAAGAACTAAAGAAAGGAAATTAGCTTAAATATAAACTATTATCCTAAACGGTCATATTTCATTTCAGTTATTCATTTTTTAAGTTTGTCAATTAGATAATTAAACTATTAATTTTTTTTACTTCCATTTAATTGGACCGTCACTTCAGAAATTGTTAACGTGACTTGAACACGTGACATGTAAAAGCTGATGGATTTAAAAGACTAAAATTATATTGAATTTAAATCATTTTATATGAAATTAAAAGGCCAAAAATGTAATACAATATTATTGTTTAATTATAATAGCAAAAATATATATTTAAAATGGAATCATCTCTTCTACTCTGAGAAAGTGTAATCACTCAGATTACAGTTCACTTAGAACTGATTTACAACTGATTCACTAAGAATCTATCAAGTCACATAGACTTGAAATATACACAGATCACTACGATCAAATCACACAAAAATTAAAAGTTTTTACGCACTGCTAAGTAACGCTAAACTTTTTGATTATAGGACTTAGCAGCAGTTGAGATTTTTGAATCATAGAGTGAGTAGGCGATGAGCTCAGACAGACAACACTTCGACTTAATCAATTTTTATCTCTATATCTTGTTTGTTTGAGTTTGCTCACTTTTTATAGATTCACCTTAGATTTTTTTTCGTTGTGATTGGGTTGTTAATCCATTCTGTCTTGGGCACCTGTTAATTTCTAATTGTTTGATTTTAAAATGTTGTCGGCTATGACCATTTCAGGTCGTTTTCGTCGTACTCTGTCCGGTGCAGATGTAGTTGCGTGTTTTTATCCTTAGCGGAAATAGTTGTTGGTCACAATTTCAAAAGTGCATTATCTTTATCGACAACCTTTGAGAGGAGCATTCTTGGTATCTTCAGTTTGACAGAATGACGTGTCTTGAATGTTTGACTCTACGATCAGTTTTCATGCTCTACAATCTTTATAAGTATACTGAATGCTTTACAATCTCAGAATACTTTCTAATTTTTAACTCTACGAACAGTCTTCAAACTTAGCTATTGAAAAATACATTTACATTAAGGAATGAGTCTACATATCAAATTTGATTTCTACACTAAATCATTTTACATAATTTGTCTTTTTAAAAAATTTACAAAAACTATTAATTTTACAAATATACATTAATTTCTTATTTCATCATGAAATTAAACATATGCATAAATTTGAGTACTAACAAAAATAATAATAAAGAAATACATATTCTCCTTCACTATATGAATCTCAAAAACTGTGAGAGAAAAAATTTAAAAATAAATTAAATTTAGTAAATCGGTAGAGAATATCAAGAGTGTAGTATGCTATATTTTAATTGATTATATTTTGTACTCTTCTCTCTTTTATTTTTTTTGAGAACTTGTATCTAAAAGGAGTGACAACATCTCAATCACAATATAGAAAATCATGGGAAAAATCGTTGGAATTCTTCTATGAAAAATTAATATTAAGCGATTATGTATACATCATTCATCCTCTATCTCCACCAATCTCACCTCACTCCACCCCACCCACCCACCCACCCACCCACCCACCCCCCACACCCTACCCTCATTCACCCACCCACCCACCCACCCACTCACCCATCCAACAGTCCCTCTCAAAAAAAAATTATTAAACGATTATGTATACACTATCCACCCCACCCCACCCCACTCCACCCCACCACACCCTACCCTACCCTATCCTCCCTTCCCTCTCTCCCAAAAAAAATACTCACTCCGTTCTAAATTAATTGTTCAATTTTGACTTTTTAAAGTCAAATTAACCATTTTTAAAATTATTTTTTTACTATTTTTGCTAAAATATAGGTGAAAAGATTATAACAAAAAGAAAGTATATACAATTTATTACTAACTCCAATTTTTATAATTTTAGAAATATATTTATATATGCTTAATTATTAATTCTAAAAATAGTCAATTTGACTTAAAAAAGTCAAAATTAATCAATTAATTTGGGACAGAGGGAGTAATATTTTGTGATTATGTATAAATGATATATCTAATAATAATTTATTTAATTAGATCATAATAATGGTATATTTGAAATTTAAAATATGGGTCGACTTATATTTGAACCATAACCATATGGTTCTAACCAACATAACCCATATTAAAAATGGTTAATATGATTTTAGTTCTTAAATGAAACCATAACCATACTTTGAAAATCAAAACAAACCCATAACCATATTTTGTCACGCAAGTGACTAGATGTCAAAATTTAAGTGATGGACATTAGGAAGACAGGGAAAATGGAGACAAAAGATTTGCTCTCCAAATCACCGGGCTCGTAAGAGAGCAGATCCTCTATCTCCATTTTTCCTGTCCCCTTGTGTCTCCAACTTAAATATTTGACACCTAACCTTTTACTTAACATCAATTAATTTTAAAATTAAATAAGAGGTTAGGTGTCAAAATTTAAATGAGAAACACAAGAGGACATAGGACATAGGATGTGCTCTAGGACATTCAAAAATGAGCCACAATTTCCATACACATTGGGTCTTTGAAAGGCAGTGATAACCATGGCATGCTTTTAAATACCATCTGGAATGATAATTCCTTCAACTTTTCAGGGGTGAACCCTGTAAAATGGAGATAGACAAGCACAACCTTAAAATCTAAAATATTATTTATTTATAAGGATATTTTTGATAATATAAAATATTTTATTTTTACCTCCCTCTTAAGGAGAAAATGTTGAGCCAAAAATTAAATCAATTTTACCTCCAAATCCCTTCTCATTCTCTCTTAAAAAACTCACAAACATAGAATTTGGAGAGATTTTAATTATTTTCCGTTATCTTCCCTTCATTTCCCCTTAAATAAAAACTTACAAACATAGAATTTGGAGAGATTTTAATTATTTTCCGTTACCTTACCTTCCATTCCTTTCCTCTCAAATAAAAACTTACAAACACAGTGTAACACTACCTGATCAAAATTTAGAACCACTCAATCAAGTTCCAACATTATTTCAAGTGCACTATAAATGAAACAAAGACAATGACATTGTAGCTGATCTTTTATGTACTATATTTGAAACATCTAAAAGGGTCAAGCTTTTGACTTCAATGTACTATATGCATTCTATAGACACAACCCAAACGAGATACACTGCCAAAACAGGCCCCGGATTAGTTTCCAAATTTTGGAGAAAGAAAACTTTGTATTTACAATTTAAGGACTAACGCATTTAATTCATTCTTTGCGATTAAAACTTGGAGGCGACCTTATCAGCTCATTCTTTAAAATGAAAGGTCCATCCTTTACTCGTTATTAAAGTGTTTGACCATTGTAATATATATTTTGGGATAATATGGTATGAACTCTACCAGCAAAATATCAACAAACTACCCAAGTAGAGGTATCTCTTTGATGACATTGCATGATCCCCCATGTTAGTCTTTCTTTTAACAAGACTTGCAATAAATTAAACCCAAAAACAGAAAACAGTCCTCGGCAACCATAAATTTTGTTTAAATGAAAAACTATGTTATAAAGTTAACTTTAACACACGAGATGCATATCTATATTTGTCCTTAACATATGTGACCACGTCAATACTCTATATTCACTCCGTTGTCCTCCTTCCAATCATGGCCCAACCCAATAATATGCATCCATTAGGTTCTTCACGGTGGACTGTATCATATCCTTGTCAATGAATGGAAAGGCTTTACCTTCCACATTATATCTCTTCTCATTATAATTCTTGATGATTTCCTTCGCCAGAATTTGGCCGTCCTTTCCAAAAGCAACAAGCAGCAGCTCTCCATTATGGCAGTAATAAAAGGACTTGAATAAACGAGAAGCCAACTCCTTTCTGAAGTGTAAATTACTGAAAGGATGAACCAACCATGGCAAGTCTGTAATGCAGTCAATGAAGAATCGTTCATTTCCAAACAGTGACATGTAAACTACCTCAAACTCATCCTCCGTACCCTTGCATCTGTAATATTGCCTTCGAAGTGTCGACAGAAACACATTGGAATCAAAGGGTAAATCTTCTGCAAAGAGGAGGAGGACTTGCTTTTGAGAGAGTTCAGAAACATTAATATGCTGCACAATGGAATTGACACGTTAACAAGCATATACAAAGAAAAACGAAAAAAATTATATAAGGATAGTCGGTAATAAAACAATTGTTTTACACCATCAAATAGTAATACCATATATGTAGATAATATGGGAGAAAATTAAAGAATTTGAATTGTATTAAAACACTATTATGATTAATTAAACAGTTTTACCGTGCTAAATGATAATTACACATGTCAAAATAATTCAAACTTTGAAAGTTTTTCCAAATTATCTACAAGACGGTACTTTCCAACTACCTAAGTTTTGTTTAGACTTGAATAACTTCACTAGAATATTGAAAACATGTTGAATAATTGAATTTGTAATACCACGCAGGGATGATCCCATCATAAAGTATATTAAACATGCACAAATCATTGACAGAACTTCACCTGAGACACATGGCTCCCTCTCATGAGATGTCCAGTAGATTCCAGAAGAGAATCCAACCTCAGTTTCTTCAGTTTTTCAACTTCTAGCTCCGCCGCTCTGTCCCGCGTGAATGGGTATGCATCAATCCCATACCGCATCAAGATGTCAGCACCGTGTCTTTCAAAGTAACTTCCTTCCGGCCCAAATATTAGAAGGCTAGCTACTGTCCTTGGTGTGTCATCACAATACAAATCACCGGGCTCATAAGGCCTTTCGAAAATACGCCACAACTTCCTACACATTGGGTCTTTGAAAGGCAGTGCCAACCATGGCATGCTTTTAAATACCATCTGGAATGATAATTCCTTCAACTTGCCAGGGGTGAACCCCGTAAAATGGAGATAGACAAGCACAACCTCAAAATCTTCCTTATGTCTTTCATAAACCTTCCGAAGCTCCTCAGCTAATTTCTTGCAATGTTCAACATCTTTATAAAAAAAGAGTGCTACAGTCTTACTTTTAAGATTCGAAATAAGAACCTGACAAAGATACATTCTGAGAATAATAAGGTTTGAGTATATATTTAAACATATACATATATACACACATGAAATAGCAATCAGAATCAAATAGAAACTGTCTTAGACAATCAGGCAAGTTTTAAAAGTCTATCAACCAGATCCTACTCCACATCAATATATCATGTGCTATTATGGTAGAAAATACCTTTTTAAAATCATTTTCTTTTGAGAACTTTTTCTGATCATTTGAGATCAGATAATCGCGACCAGGGTATGACAAAAGTGTCACCAATGAAGTTTTATCATTACTGCTTTCTTGATCTTGCAAAGACAGCTCAGACATCCTTTCCGGGGTGAAAGGAAAAGCTTCGGCTCCATAACATTTCAAAAAATCTACACTAGCACATCTCACAACTTTGCGTTCCGGATCAAGGATAAAAAGTCTGACACTGTAATAAGGACATACACGGCATTCATGACATAAACGCCTTGCATCTTCAAAATCAGGGTACGGAATGGCAAGCCATGGCATGTGTGAAAGAAAATATTTATACTGCTCCCTGACTTTCTTAGAATCAGAACCATCATGTACTGGCACAAACACAACCTCAAAACGGTCTTTTTCGGACTCGGATAGTTGATTGTACATGTCTATCAAATTGTATGTATCACGCAACAACCAGGCTTCCATTTCAAAAAGATAGATTGGCAAGAAATAAAGGCACACGAACTTCCCTTTCAAATTATGAGCCTTGACCTAAATGACACACACAGCAGAAGTTCAAAAAAGAATGGAGTAAGTATTAAACAGTAGCCACAACATACATTAAACATCCATCATCCAACCATTTATAAGACAACATAATAAATATATTTATAACCTAGCTAATTCCCAATATTGAATTACTATGCATAATTTCATTCCTCACCTAACATATAATTATTCATCCATGTCATGTCATATCATCTCAGCATGATTCCAATTTAACAACAATACTACTACTTAACTACACATTCAAATATTCAATAATATATAACTCAAAAACTAAAAAAAAAGACCATTAGTTTCTATTGAATTATTAATTAAAACCTGGCACTGATGGACGAGAGAGGAGATTATACACACATATATATATATATACACATGTATTCACCTGTTTTCCCTGCTTGTCGATGAGGTAATCCCTCTCTTCGGTGAAGAGGATGTCTTCTAAATCAATCTTTTTTTCTTCCTCTTCCTCTTCCTCTTCCTCTTCCTCGTCCTCGTCCTCGTCCTCGTCCGGATCCTGCTCCTTTAGGTCCAGATACTTCTCCTCTAAACCGCCGCACATGTTGTTCTTCACCCTCCGTCTGACTGTTCAGCTCACAGTTCGATGCTGGAGAGGGGAAATTGAGAATTTTCGGCAGATCTCTCTATCTTTTATGTTAGTCGCCCTAGCTTCTTCTCATCATCATCTAGATGCATGCTTTTGTAAGTATTTTGGGCCACTTTATCCGTCAATATTATTATACTCAAATAGGCCCACTAAAATATCTATACAATCGAACTATAACTTTTAATGAATATTATGTGTTGGTCAATGTTTTCGTCAAAGGCCATGTCAATAGTCTTGATTGTTTAAGTAATCCCTCCGTTATTTAATATAAGTCGTTTTAGAAAAATAATTTTGTTTCTTATTTTAAGTAAGTATTAATTATTTAATTTTTAATATTATTTCAAGTATTAAATGTAAGTTTGGTTCTCTCATTATTTTTTATTCAATAAATAACAATCTCTTATTCCAATACAAGGGTAATATAGACAATTGATATTATTGTTAATGCTATACAATCATTACTTTAATACTTGTGCACAACCCTAAAACGATCTATATTAAGGAACGGAGGGGGTAAGATTTTGATTTATTTTATTAAGAATTATTATATAAGTAAAAAATTAAAAATAATTACATTTTGATTTATTTTATTAAGAATTATTATATATTTATTCTATCTTATTACATAGTCTTGATTGTAATCCAATTTTGTTATATATTTTTCGACATGTTTATCATTAAAGCAAGTTTAGTCTAAAAATTCTAAGTCAAATATTGATGTAAAAAAAGATAAAAAGGTATCTATATAATAAAACACAACCAATTTTGAATCTTAAAGTTGAGAAACCACAAGAACGGTTGTGATTGATTTTAACTTAATCTAAAGGTCAGATTTCATCCCACCCAAAAAAATTCCCGCCCAAATTTTCTCTTTCTCTTTCTCTCTCCTTTTCTCTTTCTCTCTCCTCTACTTCTTTCCCCTTTCTCTTTCCTCTCTCCTCTCTCCTCTACTTCTTCTCCCCTTTCTCTTTCTCTCTCCTCTAATCATCTTCCTCCCTTTATTTTAATATTTTATTTAATATGCATATATTTAAAATATATAATACTACAAAATCAATGATAAAAAAGCAATTACAAAATCAAAAAATTAATTTATCAAAAACAACAAATATTAATAATAATTACTACTACTATTATAATAATAATAATACTAATAATTACTACTATAATAATAATAATAATAATAATAATTACTACTATAATAATAATAATAATTACTACTACTACTATAATAATAATAATATTTACTACAACTATAATACTAATAATAATAATAATTACTACTACTATAATAATAATAATTATTATTATTATTATAATAACAATAATAATAATACTAATAATTATAACAATTATTATTATAATACTACTAATAATAATAATAATTTAATTCACTCATACACCATACTCTCTCTCATGTTCACACACATAATCTTTCTCTCTCTTCTCTTCTTCACACACACAAAAACAAATAATAATAGTACTAAAAATAAATATAATAATAATAATAATAGTACTAATAATAATTTATCAAAAACAACAAATATTAATAATAATTACTACTACTATTATAATAATAATAATACTAATAATTACTACTATAATAATAATAATAATAATTACTACTACTATAATAATAATAATAATTACTACTACTACTATAATAATAATAATAATTACTACAACTATAATACTAATAATAATAATAATTACTACTACTATAATAATAATAATTATTATTATTATTATAATAACAATAATAATAATACTAATAATTATAACAATTATTATTATAATACTACTAATAATAATAATAATTTAATTCACTCATACACCATACTCTCTCTCATGTTCACACACATAATCTTTCTTTTTCTTCTCTTCTTCACACACACACAAAAACAAATAATAATAGTACTAAAAATAAATATAATAATAATAATAGTACTAATAATAATTATAATAGTACTAATAATAGTAATAATAATAATTATTATTATTATTATTATAATAGCAATAGTAATAGAAATAATAATTATAATAATTATAATAATAATAATAAAAATAATAATAATAATAAAGATTCTGATTCATTCTAATTGATTTGAGCGGAAAAGTACAAGTACGGTTCAGATTCATTCTAATTTTAATTCAAAATAATAATAATAATAGTAATAATAATAATAACAACAACAACAATAACAATAATAATAACAATAATAATAATAATTATTGTGGTGGTGTGGTGAATTATGATAATTTTTATTAATAATTGTAAGTTTTGTAGACAAGTTTAATTTTTTCTGGATATCAATTTTTAAAGGAAAATTAATTATTGTGGTAGTGTGGTAAATTATGATAATTATTATGTCTGATTTTAAGTTGCAAAGAGTCTTTAGGTAATAAAGTATTTTTCAAATTTTAATCTAATTTTTTCGTTACGCCGTGCCTTCAGGCACGGGCAATTACTAGTAATAATATATAACATAACGGATCTAAAACACTACTTTTAAATATCACTCTCTCTTAAATAGCACTTATTTATAAAAAAAACTACGTTATTTTCGAGATTTTTTTAAAATATAAAATATTATTAAAATAGAGTGGTCCCACTTGCTTTCTTTTTATTTATAAAAATGTCACTTATTTTTTAAAAAAAATCTCTAAAACGATGTAATTTTAATAAATGAGTGTTATTTAAGAGAGAGCGTTATTTAAGAGAAGTGCTTAAGATCTGTCTTCTAATCTATCTAATAATAGACAAAATAAGTCAAAGAAAACAAATTTGGGTATAAAATGTTTATACCCAAACCACAAAATTTAGTTTTAGAGTTGAGTGATTTTTGGCTAAGTGCTTAAATCAGTTAACTATACATGACTGGTGGACTAGAATTAGCAACATTTAAATGTCATGTTTAGTTCACTAGCACACTATTAAAGTTAATTGAAATTCAAGGGACATGGCAGTTAAGTCCAATACTCGGAGGCAGTCGGAGCAGGCAAGTTAAGGCGCATGTTTCTCTAGTTCGGCATAATGGGTAGGCCACGTTCAAGTTCCTAATGCACTAGCAAAACGTGAGTTAGTGTTTCAAGGGGACGTGACTAAGGTGTTATTTGTTTATATTTGATTGTCTCTTAATGGATTATCTCGTATTCGTTAAGAGGCATGATGTTATTTGTTTATTTTTTTTGTTACCTCTGAATGCCTCTTAATCGGTAAGACAGAAAATGAAATCTTAATAATTAAAAGTTATCTCTTAATGAAATTTTTTTGATAATTTTTTTTATATAAATATATTCAACAATATTATGCACTCATTTTTATTAAATAGAATATTTAAAATTATTAAATAAAATTTTACCCTTTAAAATGGTAAAATAGTGTCATTAAGAGACAACTTACTTTTTAGTTATCAAACAAATTTTTAGATTTAGACCTCATAACCATTCAGATGATTTAATTTATTAAGACATCATAATCATTCAGATCTTAATTCTCAAGTTTATCAAACACAACCTAAGTGGACAGTTAAGTAGATGCAATAGCTTCCCAACAATTTTATAAATAGGAGAAGTCCGTTTTACACAAAGCACACACAATTAGTTTCGGCACGTTGATTAATAATTTTTTTTAACCTAAATTACTCTTTTGATTACTTATTAATTGAAGTATTTCTTCACTTTTCTATGACTCCAATAATTATTCTTTCTCACATCATTTAATTCTTTAGATACATTCTTTTTGTAACTCTCACATTCCCAATAAGTACATTAAATAGAAAGAGATGTTATAATCCATCTTTTCCTTAGTATATGTCGTTTTAGAGTTGTGCATAAGTATTAAGGAAATGATTGTATAACACTAAATATAATATCAATTGCCTATTTTGTCTTTGTATTGAAAGAAGAGAGTGTTATTTATTGGACAAAAAATAGTGAGAGAACAAAAGTCATACTACCCCATTCCTAAAATATTGTCGTTTAAGATTTTTACATATGGATTAAGAAAGTCATTTAATACTATTCCCTTCGTCCCTAATTATTTGACGTTTTAGAGGTGGACACAAGAATTAAGATAATGATTAGAAAACATTAAATATAGTACTCAATTGTCTATAATACCCTTAAATCTTTTGTTGGGATAAAGAGAGAGAGAATTTAATGAGGGGTAATTTTGGAAAAAGTATCATTAATTCTCCTAGATTTGAACAAACGTCAAATAATTAGGGACAAATGAAAAACTCTAAAACGTCAAATAATTAGGGACGGATGGAGTATCATTTAACAATTAAAATTTGTTTGAAATTTCATCATTACCCGTTTATGGAAAGTTAAAAACTATTAATACAAGGGAGAGAATTTCTTGGGACAATAAGAGAAGGTATGGGTGATATAGGAAAGTAAATAATTTATTCTCTTAGAAAGTTGTAAACGAAGATTATTATATTAGAAGGGAATAACAATTAAGGGAGGGAAGGACGTCCTCGATCAAACTTCTGGCTAGACGCTAAATAAGTACATCTATCCTTGAAATAAAATGTAGTCATAAGCTTGTTTGAAGTTTCCTTCAAAACTATTTTCTAACAAACAAAAGAATGTCTAAACCAAATAGAAAAACACATATCAACTATATTTGTTGCTCTTGTAGCTCTACTATATTAATTCAGCATTAAACAGTAAGCTCTACGATCTTCGACTGTTTCACTGTCTTGCTCTAGGGTTAATTTGTCTTTTGACTTAGTTCTATACAAATCATTTTATTCTACGAAAATGGATTAACCTAACAAATTTGATCCATAACCTAAATCATTTGATATCAATTTCATTTTAAGGTCTTTACAAAAGTTACTGGTTTACAAATATAAATTAATTTAAAATATCATCGTCAAACCTAAATCATGCATTGTACTAACATATTCAATTTCCAATAAAAGTTGAGTAAATATATTATGAGGGTATAAGAGGAAAAATATGATAAAAATATTTACTAATATATAGAAATATGATATTTATTTTGGGACATCCTAACAAGAAAATTAAGACATTTAATATGAGACTGAAGGAGTACAAGTTAAACAAACACCAAGTTCAACGAACTCTGAAACACTTGCACACAAAATTAATTGTTCAGGCACAATAGAAAATATCACAAATTAATTCTCAAAATTAAAGTCAATATAATTTGTAGTATTGAGAGAACATGTTATATATCTATTTATTCAAAACTTTGACCTAAATAATATTAGGTTTATATGATAGAAAATATATTATTCGTCAAAATAAGTAAAATGAGTTAACTTAAAAACGAATGTGAAATAAAAAAGAGTGCAAAATTATGGCTTTCAAACTATAGACGATGACTCAAAAATAAATGTAAATACTTCTTTTTATATTTGTCGTTATAGAGTTGAGCACATATATTAAGAAACCTAATTATTGCTAATTAAATATGCTATCAAATACTCAAAACACTCTTTTATTTGTATATTCACCTACTTTCTCTCTCCCCGTCTTTAATTAATATGTAATTATCCCATAAACTCAATTTCTCTCTCTATTCACGTCATCTGCTCACTCCACTTCTTTTTTATTTTATTTTTTTATTACTTGTTGCCTAAATTTTTGTTACCTCTTTTTTTGTTTTCCACTATTTTTCTTTATAATTAAAAAGTTGTTTCGTGGAGTATTTAGATTACGCATGTTCTTATAAAACTGAACAAACTAAAGTATTGTAAAAATTTCGTTTTTTAGTAAGATATAGAATAACAATATTTCTGTCTGAATCGAATGGTTGACCACTCTTTCCTTAAGACTATATTCGTCTCTTACTTTAACTACACAGGGTTACTACGAATTAGTCTCCCACGATAAGACATGTCCAAATTTTATTCTGTACCAAAATTTGTTGTGTAGGAACAAATCTAGTGCTAAACTATAAATGAAAGAAGAAAATTATAACAAGGAAAATATATAGAATAATAATTTTCTTAAGTACTTGAAAAGGATTGGATTGAATAATTTTCAGTGTGTTGAATTTGGTGGATTTCTGATCTATTTATAGGTTTGTTGTATCCCAATTTCTGATGGGTCGTATCCCAATTAATTTGGTCATATCCCAATTATGTGATATGGCGTTATGTATTTTTGAATCGTATCCCAACTCCAAATATTACCGTTGCGTATTTTTGGCCCAACTCAATTTTGGCTTTCAACTTCCAATACCTATCAAATATTACCGTTGGCTCCCAACTTCCAATTCCAATACGCGTTAATACTGTTGGCTCCCAACTTCCAACTAATATTACGGTATGTCCTTAATATTAACATTTCTCTCTTATCCAACTTAACTAATATTAATTGTTGGTTACATGGATAACATATAATATATTTATTATATACTTTTAGATAATGAAAATATCTAACAATCCTCCCCTATTTTCATAATCCTCCAATCTTTTTTCTTTGACATTCTTCTTTCTCTTATTAAATATAATATACATAAGTAATATGTGTTTTTCGACTTGAACCATTATATAGTCTATTTCACAAAATATCTGAATTTTTAGTAGCGTTAGCTTTGAACTAAAAAATCTTAAAGTGATATCTTGCTTTATAGACATATACTATATCTCTTATAGTTTAAGGACACCCAACACATTTATGGCCTTGTGTTTACCTCTTGAGTTTCGTAAGTGACTTAGAGATAAGTCTTATGTCTCGCAGAAGCGGCCCACTTCCTTCACTTACATAGGTGAATCTAATTAGATGCACTTGTATGACCTGCATCCTCCAAACCGAACATAAATTCATTAAAGGTTTACCCTACCCTCTTTGTTCTCCATACAAGCATACACTATCTTTTAGATGATTTTGAAGAATTTCTTCTTCATACTTGTCTAGTGTATAACTGGTTATTACTATAAGTATTTTTCCATTGAACTAATATATCAGATGTTACTCTAGTATTTAGTTGGGTTCCACTTATAGATTACCTCTCATTTAAAGGCTTTAAACCCATCTCCCTGGAAGTCTTACATATTACATCCTTGCCTAGGCCTTTTGTAAAAGGATCTGCCAAATTTCTCTTTGACTTAACATAGTTAAAGATAACAACCCCTTTATTGATTTGCTCCCTTACATAACTATGTCTTAAACTTATATGTCTAGACTTTCCGTTATAAACCTTGTTATAAGACCGTGATAATGCTGCCTCATTATCACAATATATTGAGATAGCTGTCATTAGTTTGGGCCAAAGTGGTATCTCAAATAATAAATCCTTAAGCCATTCGGCTTCTTTTACAACAGTTGATAATGCAACAAACTTAGATTCCATAGTTGAATGTGCTATTAAGGTTTGTTTCTTGGAACCCCAAGAAATTGTCCCTCCTCCTAAAGTGAATATCCATCCACTTGTAGACTTTATTTCATCCGAATCTGTTATCCAGTTTGCATCCGTGTACCCTTCTACCACAACTGGGTATCCTGTATAGCATAATGCATATAGTTCATTGTGCCTTTAAGATATTTAAGTATCCTTGATATTGCATACCAATGAACCTGACTTGGATTATGAGTAAACTTACTCAATACTCCTACTGCAAATGCGATATCAGGTCTAGTACATTGTATTGCATACATTAGACTACCAATTACACTTGCATATTCTAATTGAGATATGTTATTTCCTTTATTTGGAAATAACTTAATAGAATGATCATATGGGGTACAGGCTACCTTGCAATTCTCGTGATAAAACTTCTTTAACAATTTTTCAATATAATGAGACTAAGTTAAAGAAATAGTATCTTGAGACCGTACAATTTTAATACCTAAAATTACATCAGCCTCCCCCATATCTTTCATATTAAAAGTAGCAGACAAAAATGCTTTAGTTTCTAATACTACTTTTTCATTAGTACCAAATATAAGCATATCATCAACATATAAATAAATTATAACCCTAAAACTTTTATTAAACTTAGAATAAACATATTTATCCGATTCATTTATTTTAAATACATTTGAAATAATCATTTGGTCAAATTTTTCATGCCACTGCTTAGGTGCTTGTTTTAGGCCATATAAAGATTTAATAAGTTTACAAACTTTTCTTTCCTGGCCTTTCAAAACAAACCCTTCTAGTTGTTCCATATAGACTTCCTCTTCTAAATCACCATTTAGAAAAGCAGTTTTAACATCCATTTGGTGTATAACAAGTTTATTAATTGATGCTAATCCAATTAATAACCTAATGGTACTAATTCTTGCTACTGGAGCATATGTATCAAAATAATCAATTCCTTCCTTTTGCTTTAAACATTTAGCTACCAGTCTAGCTTTATACTTATTAATGGATCCATATGATTTTCTTTTCTTTTTAAAGATCCATTTACAGCCAATGGGTTTACTACCAGGAGGTAAATCCACCAAGCCCCAAGTCTTGTTACCCATGATAGAATCCATTTCATCATTTATGGCTTCTTGCCAAAAACCTGAATCTTGAGAGGACATAACTTCTCTAAAAGTCAATGGATCTCTATCACTAGAATTATGTTCAGTCACAAAAACACTAGAAGAAACAATAACATCCATGTTTCCTTCTACTAGGTACATGTAGAAATCAGGGCCATAGGATTTTTCTATCATTGTTCTTTTACTTCTTCTTGGTTCTATTTCTTCAGTAGATGTAATAAGTTTCATTTCATCATTCGTTCCATGATGAACAATTTCTTGATCCTCTTTATCAGTGTCTTCTCTTGACCTTTTTCTAAAGAAAGAATTCTCAAAGAACTCAACATCTCTAGATTCCAAAATTATATTTTGGCTAACAGAATCTGTGGATTCCATGGTCAAGAATTTATAGGTTTTGCTATTTTGTGCATAGCCTATAAAAGCACACTCGATTGCTTTAGCACCAAGTTTAGGCCTTTTAGGATCAGTTAACCTTACTAATGTTCTACATCCCCACACCCTTAAATGGTTAAGAGAGGGTTTCCTCTTTTTTCACAATTCATAAGGTGTAATATTAGTTTTCTTATGGGGTATACGATTAAGTATATAACAATCAGTCATTAATGTTTCTCCCCATAAATTTTTAGGCAAACCAGAAGTAAGAAGTAATGTATTAATCATTTCTCCAAGTATTCTATTTTTTTCTTTCTGACACTCCATTTTGTTGAGGACTATAAGGGGCTGTAGTTTGATGAATTATACCATAATTCTCACAAAAATCATTATAAGAGAAGTATTCCCCTCCTCTATCTGATCTAAGAATTTTAATTCTTTGATCTAATTAATTTTCAACTTCAGCCTTGTAGATTTTAAATTTTTCTAAAGCCTCATCTTTAGTCCTTAACAAATAAACTTGAGTGTATCTAGAACAATCATCTATAAATGTTATAAAATATCTTTTACCTCCCCTAGTTAATATGCCCTCAAATTCACAAATATTGGAATGAATTAATTCTAATAATTGTGAATTTCTTTCTACTTTTTTAAAAGGCTTCTTGGAAATTTTAGATTTAACACACATATAACATATTTTTCTAAGTCAAAAAAATTAATCTTAGGAATTAAACTAAGATTACTCATGCTACGCATACTTTTATAATTTACATGTTCTAATCTAGCATGTCGAACATTAAAAGTAAAAATCATATAAGCAAAAGATGAATTTTCATTAATAACATTTAGTTTGTACATGTCATTAGATTCATATCCTTTTCAAATATACATAGCACCCTTAGACAATACAATACAATTAGCATCAAATAAGACTTTTATGCCATGTTTGTTTAAAAGACTAACAGATACAAGGTTTTTCCTAATTTCTGGAACATGAAGAACATCATTAAGAGTAATTGTCTTCCCGGATGACAACTTGAGAACCACCTTACCTCTGCTCATCACTTTTGCAGTTGATGAATTTCCCATGAATAGTTCTTGACTATCCTTCATAGGTTCATAGGCTTTAAATATTGCTTTATTCTTTGCAATATGCTTGGTTGCTCCAGAATCGATCCACCATTTCATGTCATTTCCAACCATGTTAGTCTTCATGATCATAGCAGCAATATCCTCATTGTCTACCATATTTGCTTGGTCATTCTTTTGTTGCCTTTGTTTCAAGTACAAAGTACATTATTTCTTGAAATGTCCTGGCTTACCACACTTCCAACAAGTACCTTTTGCTTTTTTATTTCCAGAAGTGATATGTTGACCACCACGCTTTCTTTTATTGTTGCCCCTTGGTTTAAATGCATTTTCTATGACAAGAGTTTTATCACTTTTATTTTCTGTTTCCAATTTATCCAAATTTCGAGAATTTTCTTCAACTTGGAGAAATTTAATAAGTTATTGCATAGTCATTGCATCTTTCTTTTGTTTCAATTCCTTTCAACAATCTTTCCATTAAAATGGTAAACTTTGAAATGATTGTCGATACTTGAAACCCTTCATCAAGGCTATGGCCTTCCGACATAATTTGATTCATAATAATTTGAAGTTCATGTACTTGCAGCATAACATATTTGTTATCTATCATTTGATAATCAAATAATGAACTTACTAGAAATTTTTTATTTCCGGCGTCCTCAATTTTGTATTTGTTGTCGAGATCCTCCCATAATTTCCTTGCCGTCTTTTCCATGAATTTGGCTTCATACACATCCTACAACGAATTGGATAGTACATTTAAAATGTACCCTTTACACATAAAATCATCTTGTTCCCATTTTATTTGATTCTTCATTTCTGCCGGTGTCTCATTTTCCTTTTCTTCAATATTCTCTTTATTTAGCACATGAGAGATTTTTAATGCTGTTAAGCAAAAATATATTTTGCTTTTCCAACGTATAAAAAATAATCCATCAAACTTTTCAAGTTTGTTAATTTGATTCAAGCTATTTTTTGAATTGTTGTCCTCCATGATAAAATATAGTCTTAAGATTGTTGTAAAAATTTCCTTTTTTAGTAAGATATAGAACAACAATATTTCTGCCTGAATCGAATGGTTGACCACTCTTTCCTTAAGACTATATTTGCCCCTTACTTTAACTACACAGGGTTACTGCGAATTAGTCTCCCAAGATAAGACAGACCTAGATTTTATTCTGTACTAGAATTTATTGTGTAGGAACAAATCTAGTGCTAAACTATAAATGAAAGAAGAAAATTATAACAAAGAAAATATATAGAATAATAATTTTCTTAAGTACTTGAAAAGGATTGGATTGAATAATTTTCAGTGTGTTGAATTCGGTAGATTTCTGATATATTTATAGGTTTGTCGTATCCCAATTTCTGATGGGTCGTATCCCAATTGATGGGTTATATCCCAATTAATTTGGTCGTATTCCAATTATGGGATATGGCGTTCTGTATTTTTGAATCGTATCCCAACTCCAAATATTACCGTTGTGTATTTTTAGCCCAACTCAATTTTGGCCTTCAACTTCCAATACCTGTCAAATATTACCGTTGGCTCCCAACTTCCAATTCCAATACGCATTAATATCGTTGGCTCCCAACTTCCAACTTACAGTATGTCCTTAATATTAACATTTCTCTCTTTTCCAACTTAACTAATATTAATTGTTGGTTACATGGATAACATATAATATATTTATTATATACTTTTAGATAATGAAAATATCCAACATAAAGTATATTAAGTATAGATGTAGCTAATAAAAGAAATAAATTTAAATATTTTACAATTAAAAACAATAAAAATTACTTCTACTTTTTGTAGGGAGAAAACATGATTATATTAAAAATAGTTATTGGAAGAGAGAGACAGACGAGTCAAATAGGACGGATCATAGAAGAAAAAAAAGGAAGAGACTGTGTGAGATAGGGAAGGAGAAAGAAGAAAAAGAAGAGAGAGATGATAATATGTGAATTGCGGAAGTGGTTAACATGAAGTTCATTTCTGAGTAAGTTGGTCAATTGATCTATTGATACGCTGGCGAGCCTCTATATGTGTCAGCATCATATTGGCCAATTAACCAACTTATCCAAATATAAACTTCATGCTAACCGGATCCGTGAATTGCAAGTATATAATAAAGGAGAGAGGAGTATTGAAAATTGTAGATAATTATTTTAAGTGTAATTTGTGAAAAATTATAACCAATTCTTCAAGAAATCCTAAAACGTAGACCTGATAAAAAATAGATTTGGGTTGATTTTAGTTTACATAAAATAGGGTTGAGTTGGTTTTGGAACCAAAACCGTATTACCTGTATTTAATATGAGTTATGTGGTTTAAATTTAAATGATTATTGATCGAATCCAGGTCGACCTATTTTTTAAATTATAGTTTCACTAAAATCTTAGTTTTTGTTATACTAAAAGAGACTTAATTTAATTTTTTAGACCCAAATTTTAAACTAAATTTTTTAATTGATATGACTAATTTCGGTATTAAAAACATTAATTTTGTGATTATAGGCACTTTCAAAAAAAAATTTACATTAATAATAATTATGTTAATTAAAATTAATAAAATTATTGAGAATTTTATTACAATAATCAGTAAATATTTTTTTTAGGTGTATATATAATTAGTAAATATACATAATCAAAAAATAATATTTTTTTAGAGGGTGGGGAGTGGGGGGTAGGGGGCGGGGGGCAGGGGGCGGTATATATACATAATCAATAAATAATATTTTTTGGGGGACGGGGGTGAGGGGTGGGGGCGTGGGGTGGGGGTGGGGCGGATGGGGGTGGACGGGGTGGGGGTGGGGTGGGGGTGGGGGTGGAGGTGGGAGTGGGAGTGTATACATAATTAATAAATATTTTTTTAGGGGGGTAGAGGTAGGGGTGGGGGTGGGGGTGGGGGTGGGGGTGGAGGTGTATACATAATCAATAAATATTATTTGGGGGGTGAGGGGTAAGGGTAGGGGTAGGCGTGGGAGAAATTAAATTAAATTATATAATATATTATAAAACAATTTATGGAGAGAAAGAGTAAATTAAATTTAATTATATAATATAAATTATATAATTTAAATGAGTATTTTAATTAATTTAGGGAGGAGATAATAATTATTTAAATTAGTAGTTCGTTACACTAAAAGTGTTAACTTTATTATGGATTAATTCCATAATTAGTGAAATGGTTATTATACATAATTATAAATGTATAAATTACAAAAGTATGTAATATGTATATAATGTAATATGTATAATGTATGTGTTATATAAGAATGTAGTGTAATAATGCATACATGTTGATGTATTAGCTCTACAAAGTACAAAAAATTATTATAGATTAATATGGGTCAAAACTAGTTAAACTAGATCTAACCCATATTTATAATAATAATATGAAAACCAAACCAATCCATCACCTAAAAACAAGTTAACTAACTCAATAGATCCAAGTGGTTTTGATTAACTATATGGTTTTCAATTTAAATTAGGGTCCTTAACAATATACAACAATTAGAAAGTATTTACAAAAATAAAACACACACAAAATAATAACAAAACACAATATATTAGGATTCCTAAAATCACGTATCATTAACTCCTACACGTCAGTTATTTTCCTTCTATATTTGTAACTTATCGCACCTAAATTCAAGCAACTGAGAAAATCAATCGGAGAAGACAAAATCAATCGGAGAAGACAGATCAACGCCAAATCAATCGGAGAAGACAAGATCTTCTGTCGCGACACAACTCTGATATCGGAGAAGACGAAGCCTCCTGTAGCGACTAAACTCGTAATCGGAGAAGACGAAGTCTATTGTCGCGATGCATCTCTAAGATCGAAAATAGCATACAAAATCAACGTCGCCTTCAAGTTCAGTAAAAAAATACTGCAGTGATTGTTGAATACAAGATCAACATTAACTTCGATACAAAATACTGAGGTATGTGAGTTTAAAATTTATAATCATATAATTACCTATGGTTACTACGAATTACTATATTGGTTACCTTTCTTAAGTTTTTTGCACTTAAAATGGTCTCACAGTAAGAATAATAAATGTCTTGATTGCAAAATGTATTTGAAAAAATGTTGTATATTATGGTTACTAAGGTTATAAAAATTGGTTACTGTCTAATATTGTCTTGGTTACTGACTATTCTGTCTTGGTTACTGTGTAAACTGTCTATTACTGTCTTAGTTACTGTCTAATGTTGTCTTGATTACTGTGACGCTCCCAAAATAGGTATACATCACCTATTTTGAGTCGCTAAATACATGGTACAGAATTCAAATACAAACTTAAATATACAACATGAGCTGTGAGTTTTAATACAATTATTGTCTTCTAGACAGTGTATAAACTCAAAAATAAGTCCTCAATACATTTATTATCACACTGTTTCATAGAATAGTGAGTACTACTAATACTATCATCAGGACCGTCACTCCGTTCCCTGACTAGTCCCGGCTACGTTCTCATTTCCTGAAGAGAACAATGAAAGCAAAAGGGTGAGCTCAACTAGCCAGTAAGAAATATTATGACTAAGATAATGCAGGATAAATTATCATTAGCCTTCAACAATGTTAAACTGATAAAATACAATAGACATCAAGTTTAACAGCAGCGGAACAAGCAATCCATTAAAAGAGTCAGGTAGAGAATAAAATCTACTATTTTCTATGATTTAAAAAGTTTTTCATCAACTTAATCGCTGAGACTCATCTTAATAAATAAACCACATCATCGAATCCTCCTTGCACTACGGGCCAAGGATATTCATTAAATCATCAATGGTCATGACTGTAACAACCCCAAAATAGGTCCATTCCATCCAACCCATTTTGAGTCGCCAAATACATGGTACAGATAATAACTACAACTTTATTACAACTATTGTCGTGCAAAATACAACAACACATATACTGTGAGTTTGGATACAAATATATATCAGCTGTGACTCATGTCCCAACCGTGGACATCACATCATAATGACACCTTACATAAAGGTATAGTCGAAAACTGTTTTAGAAATTAAAATCTTTGGGAAGTGCTCAAGGAAACCTTCGTACATGGGAGGCCATGCGTCTAGGTTATTATAGATATCATATGGCCACAAAATTATCCTTGGTTGACCCAATAGACCCCAAAGAAAAACAAGAAGATTACTATCATATTTTTCCCAATGGCAAGTCTTCTCCTGACATATCATTATCTCCACTGTCTCTAATTGAGAGTTATATTTCAAATAGACTCCAAGATCATATAAATAGTGCTGGTAGATATACTCAGCAAGTGGATGAGCACATCCATGTCTTATGATGACACGAGGTGGTATGTCATTAGACATCTTGTATGACAGTGGCAAAACACCCTTCCAAGTTAAATTCACCTCACCCTCAACATCTATAGACCACCGTTCTATTCCCTTGTTATTCCCCCGCTCGACCCAGCTACACTCGTATTACCTGAAAAGAATTGTAAAGCAAAAGGGTGAGCACAACTAGCTCAGTAAAGAATGTCATGAATAAAGATAATTAAATTATCAATAGCCTTCATCAATAATAAATCAGAGATTTAGAACATATGGTAGATGATAAAAAATTTCAACCATAGTTGCAGCGGAACGAGCAATCCATTAGAAGAGTCAAATAAACTATAAAGTTTATTATCTTCTCCATGTTAAAAGTCCATCAACAATGTTTTATCCCTATAACATCAATCAACAATTCCTGTCCACAATCACATATATAACTCATAATCGTAATTGTTGTTCTAAATTCCTTTTCTCATCCAGGACAAAGATAATTTTTATCACCTGAAACATCAAAGATCATGGTTATACCAAATCACAGTTCATGTTCATAATCATACTAATAAATTCATCTTTGCACTACGGCCAAAGATATACATCAATAAGTCATCTTTGCACTACAGGCCAAAGATATCTATCAACAAGTCATCTTTGCACTACAGGCCAAAGATATTCATATCTCAAAGAAATACATAATCATTTCAGAATTTATATAAACCATAATTATAACCATATATGTTGATCAATTCACCTTTGCACTTAAGCTAAAGATATTCAATTATAAATTCAATGGTCATGATCATACCAGTCACAATTCAACTTTTCACTACTGGCCAAAGAGAACCCTAGTCATGATCATACCAATAATCTACCCATCTTTACACTCCAGTGAAAGAAAATTTCAACATCAGGGTTATAAAAATGTTATATATGATAATAAAATCAATATAATCAATATATAGTTTTAATCTCCAGAGTAATATTCATAAATCAACTATAATTTGGTTAGAAAAAGAAACCAATTTTGTCATGAATAATAACTTATGAATAGTAACTTCGTGAATAGTAACTCGTGAATAGTAACTCATGAATAGTAAACCCGACTCAAAAAGGTAGAAATCCCACAATAAAATTCATACCAATATTTCGATATAATGATATTGAAAGAATAATATTCATTTAAGCTTATAAACAATTTATTTTAATTGTTTACACTTTACTAAATAATGCATTTAATCATTCTAAAATGCCAAACTCATAAGATTTCATCACCAATAACCAAAACCCTCATCAAAAATCTGCATATAACTCATATATGATTCTCAAGCCATAAAATCATATTTTTCAATTTTCTTACATCACATAACATATTTAATTCATTTACTCATAACTAGAATATTTTCATGAAAAATACTAAATCAGTTCTAAAAATATTTCTTTTCTGGGATTTAGCAGAATATAGTCCTATATTGAACATATATTTTTCTCAGAATTTTTTAAAGTCATTTACTATTTTTCACATGGCCAAAACCACCGAATATTTAAACATTTATCATAAATTGTACTTTTATCCAAAAATTTCGAAATTCACAGGGTATACTGATATCATATAGATGTACTCCCAATAAAAATTTCATCAATTTTGGAGTTAACCACAAGGAGTTATAAACGATTACTTTTAAAAATAGTCTTTTCTCATAAAATCCATAACTCTTAATCTATACATCCAACAATCGCCATTTTTGGACACAATCTACAAAACTCATCAAAATATCATTTCAAATTTTTCCAGAATTTTTGAAGGTTTAGAAGAATTTCGAAATAATAACCCTTAAAATCCCTTATTATCCCTTACCTCAAAAGAGCAGTACCTCTGACTAGAATAACGCTGAACGAACTTGCACCGTATAGCAATACTCAAAGTATACTCAAAATACTCACAAGAATACGCTCGATAATATAGAGAGAGAAAACTTAAGTTTCTAGTGTGATTTTCAATTATAACCTAAGCACCCTATTTATAGGAAATTGCTTAGAACACCAAAGTAGAAAATTTATTATAATAATAATATATATTTAAATTAAGATTCCTACGCCTCTAGAAATCTGATTTCATCCATTGAACATATGCTAAATGAGGGAACAAAATAAAAAAAATGTTTTTCTTTTATAAAATAGTTTAAACTTCCAAAAACCAATTATTTCGGAGCTTCGGAACTTCAATAATTCACAATAAATAGCCCTTTTGCCAGAAAATTCGAATCTCGCAAGTTTTTATAGGAAATTCAATTATCTGCAACTTTACAGAAGGAAGTTTTTCCAAATTCTAAACAGAAATTGACCGAAATCCACGAACGGGCGATTTTATAGGCTATAATCAAATTTTCAGTCAAGAAATAGGTCTACCGACACAAAATCTGTTTTTAATATTTATTGCAACAAAAATACTCTTCTTCCACATATACTCATATATCCCACAATCATCGTAAAAAATATCATCATTATTATATTATTAAAATATAATAATATATTTAAATAAATTATTTTATCAGAAAAAGATAAAATATTAATTTTCAACAATTGTCACATTAAAAATTTTCTCCATCTATATCCACATAAAATCAATATTTTCCTCATCATATAAATCAATAATTAATTATTCACAAATAATATTACAGAATCACAATATTAACAACCAGACAATTCCCAAGAAAGAGGGGGCTTTCCAATAAGAATTTCTCCTTACTGGCGCGCAATTAGGTGACCAAACCTCTCCTTAGACAGAACTTTCTAGACATTGTCAATAATGTTATCTAATAATATTATTCAGATAATATTAATTATTGCTTTGATAATGAAAAATACTGTGTAATGACAACAACAGCAATATAAAATATCAACGGAGCAATTATTGAATCAATAAAATAAAATATTGAACAGTAATTACTGTAACCATTATTGAGTAGTGCCTTCTTACGTAAGAGTCAATAATTGGTGCAATACCGTGTGCTACTGTGCCTTAACCACCGAGTATTTTAACAGTATTAACGGTAACAACTACGCCGTTATTTTTAAACAACTTATATTTGTCGTTTTCTTCATCCAATCGCTTTTCGTTATAGGGCCCACACAAGGCTGCGCCGTCGTACGGATATTCCCGATAAAAAGAATATTCTACGACCAAACGAATATTCTCCGACAACAATGAATATTTTATAGCCACTTGCGTATTTTGTAAAATTTGCATAATTCACCCATAACTTTAAACTTTTATCAATTTAACCATTTACTGAATAATAATTATAAGAAAAAATTCAATAATTTTATTTCATAAAATTCGGGGTCTTACAATCTCCCCTCCTTATGAAATTTCGTCCCCGAAATTTACGTACCTGGTATTTCAAAGAGTTGAGAATACCTTGCTTTCATTTCAGATTCCATCTTTCCTGTCATCATAATTTCTCCAATGCTCATCTCTTGTATTTCAGATATCATTCTAGAATACAGTTTTAAAACAAGGGTTAATTGAACAAATTAACATATCACATAATATCCCGATATTATGATTGACCAACAAATAAGCTTAGGTAGGACACACTAGCGAAGGATTTACTTATCTCTCCCCTCCTAGTTCTATTTCCCGATCTCCGCCAGAGATCATATCCCTAAGCTCTTATACCAAATGTAACAACCCCAAAATAGGTCCATTCCATCCAACCCATTTTGAGTCGCCAAATACATGGTACAGAAAATAACTACAACTTTATTACAACTATTGTCGTGCAAAATACAACAACACATATACTGTGAGTTTGGATACAAATATATATCAGCTGTGACTCATGTCCCAACCGTGGACATCACATCATAATGACACCTTACATAAAGGTATAGTCGAAAACTGTTTTAGAAATTAAAATCTTTGGGAAGTGCTCAAGGA
Source organism: Panax japonicus (assembly GCA_020205505.1). NCBI lineage: Eukaryota > Viridiplantae > Streptophyta > Magnoliopsida > Apiales > Araliaceae > Panax > Panax japonicus. The sequence goes on along the minus strand of CM035112.1, from coordinate 41,961,215 downwards.
AACCTTCGTACATGGGAGGCCATGCGTCTAGGTTATTATAGATATCATATGGCCACAGAATTATCCTTGGTTGACCCAATAGACCCTAAAGAAAAACAAGAAGATTACTATCATATTTTTCCCAATGGCAAGTCTTCTCCTGACATATCATTATCTCCACTGTCTCTAATTGAGAGTTATATTTCAAATAAACTCCAAGATCATATAAATAGTGCTGGTAGATATACTCAGCAAGTGGATGAGCACATCCATGTCTTATGATGACACGAGGTGGTATGTCATTAGACATCTTGTATGACAGTGGCAAAACACCCTTCCAAGTTAAATTCACCTCACCCTCAACATCTATAGACCACCGTTCTATTCCCTTGTTATTCCCCCGCTCGACCCAGCTACACTCGTATTACCTGAAAGGAATTGTGAAGCAAAAGGGTGAGCACAACTAGCTCAGTAAAGAATGTCATGACTAAAGATAATTAAATTATCAATAGCCTTCATCAATAATAAATCAGAGATTTAGAACATATGGTAAATGATAAAAAATTTCAACCATAGTTGCAGCGGAACGAGCAATCCATTAGAAGAGTCAAATAAACTATAAAATTTATTATCTTCTCCATGTTAAAAGTCCATCAACAATGTTTTATCCCCATAACATCAATCAACAATTCCTGTCCACAATCACATATATAACTCATAATCTTAATTGTTGTTCTAAATTCCTTTTCTCATCCAGGACAAAGATAATTTTTATCACCTGAAATATCAAAGATCATGGTTATACCAAATCACAGTTCATGTTCATAATCATACTAATAAATTCATCTTTGCACTACGGCCAAAGATATACATCAATAAGTCATCTTTGCACTACAGGCCAAAGATATCCATCAACAAGTCATCTTTGCACTACAGGCCAAAGATATTCATATCTCAAAGAAATACATAATCATTTCAGAATTTATATAAACCATAATTATAACCATATATGTTGATCAATTCACCTTTGCACTTAAGCTAAAGATATTCAATTATAAATTCAATGGTCATGATCATACCAGTCACAATTCAACTTTTCACTACTGGCCAAAGAGAACCCTAGTCATGATCATACCAATAATCTACACATCTTTACACTCCAGTGAAAGAAAATTTCAACATCAGGGTTATAAAAATGTTATATATGATAATAAAATCAATATAATCAATATATAGTTTTAATCTCCAGAGTAATATTCATAAATCAACTATAATTTGGTTAGAAAAAGAAACCAATTTTGTCATGAATAGTAACTCATGAATAGTAACTTCGTGAATAGTAACTCGTGAATAGTAACTCATGAATAGTAAACCCGACTCAAAAAGGTAGAAATCCCACAGTAAAATTTATACCAATATTTCGGTATAATGATATTGAAAGAATAATATTTATTTAAGCTTATAAACAATTTATTTTAATTGTTTACACTTTACTAAATAATGCATTTAATCATTCTAAAATGCCAAACTCATAAGATTTCATCACCAATAACCAAAACCCTCATCAAAAATCTGCATATAACTCATATATGATTCTCAAGCCATAAAATCATATTTTTCAATTTTCTTACTTCACATAACATAATTAATTCATTTACTCATAACTAGAATATTTTCATGAAAAATACTAAATCAGTTCCAAAAATATTTCTTTTCTGGGATTTAGCAGAATATAGTCCTATATTGAACATATATTTTTCTCAGAATTTTTTAAAGTCATTTACTATTTTTCACATGGCCAAAACCACCGAATATTTAAACATTTATCATAAATTGTACTTTTATCCAAAAATTTCGAAATTCACAGGGTATACTGATATCATATAGATGTACTCCCAATAAAAATTTCATCAATTTTGGAGTTAACCACAAGGAGTTATAAGCGATTACTTTTAAAAATAGTCTTTTCTCATAAAATCCATAACTCTTAATCTATACATCCAACAATCGCCATTTTTGGACACAATCTACAAAACTCATCAAAATATCATTTCAAATTTTTCCAGAATTTTTGAAGGTTTAGAAGAATTTCGAAATAATAACCCTTAAAATCCCTTATTATCCCTTACCTCAAAAGAGCAGTACCTCTGACTAGAATAACGCTGAACGAACTTGCACCGTATAGCAATACTCAAAGTATACTCAAAATACTCACAAGAATACGCTCGATAATATAGAGAGAGAAAACTTAAGTTTCTAGTGTGATTTTCAATTATAACCTAAGCACCCTATTTATAGGAAATTGCTTAGAACACCAAAGTAGAAAATTTATTATAATAATAATATATATTTAAATTAAGATTCCTACGCCTCTAGAAATCTGATTTCATCCATTGAACATATGCTAAATGAGGGAACAAAATAAAAAAAATGTTTTTCTTTTATAAAATAGTTTAAACTTCCAAAAACCAATTATTTCGGAGCTTCGGAACTTCAATAATTCACAATAAATAGCCCTTTTGCCAGAAAATTCGAATCTCGCAAGTTTTTATAGGAAATTCAATTATCTGCAACTTTACAGAAGGAAGTTTTTCCAAATTCTAAACAGAAATTGACCGAAATCCACGAACGGGCGATTTTATAGGCTATAATCAAATTTTCAGTCAAGAAATAGGTCTACCGACACAAAATCTGTTTTTAATATTTATTGCAACAAAAATACTCTTCTTCCACATATACTCATATATCCCACAATCATCGTAAAAAATATCATCATTATTATATTATTAAAATATAATAATATATTTAAATAAATTATTTTATCAGAAAAAGATAAAATATTAATTTTCAACAATTGTCACATTAAAAATTTTCTCCATCTATATCCACATAAAATCAATATTTTCCTCATCATATAAATCAATAATTAATTATTCACAAATAATATTACAGAATCACAATATTAACAACCAGACAATTCCCAGGAAAGAGGGGGCTTTCCAATAAGAATTTCTCCTTACTGGCGCGCAATTAGGTGACCAAACCTCTCCTTAGACAGAACTTTCTAGACATTGTCAATAATGTTATCTAATAATATTATTCATATAATATTAATTATTGCTTTGATAATGAAAAATACTGTGTAATGACAACAACATCAATATAAAATATCAACGGAGCAATTATTGAATCAATAAAATAAAATATTGAACAGTAATTACTGTAACCATTATTGAGTAGTGCCTTCTTACGTAAGAGTCAATAATTGGTGCAATACCGTGTGCTACTGTGCCTTAACCACTGAGTATTTTAACAGTATTAACGGTAACAACTACGCCGTTATTTTTAAACAACTTATATTTGTCGTTTTCTTCATCCAATCGATTTCTTTTATAGGGCCCACACAAGGTTGCGCCGTCGTACGGATATTCCCGATAAAAAGAATATTCTACGACCAAACGAATATTCTCCGACAACAATGAATATTTTATAGCCACTTGCGTATTTTGTAAAATTTGCATAATTCACCCATAACTTTAAACTTTTATCAATTTAACCATTTACTGAATAATAATTATAAGAAAAAATTCAATAATTTTATTTCATAAAATTCGGGGTCTTACAATGACTATACCGAATAATCCCTGGTCATAATCATACCAATTATATCTCTGCACGTAAGCCAAAGATATATAATTCAATAAACAATAGTCCATCTTCGCACGTAAGCCAAAAATAACTTTCATCACCAATGATCAAATCCCTCATCAAAAATATGCATATACCTTATATAGGATTTACAAGCCATAAAATCCTATTTTCCAACTTTGTTACTTCACATAACATATTTAACTCATATGTTCATATCTAAACTATTTTCATGAAAAATAACAAATCAGTCCTAAAAATATTTCTTTTCTGGGATTTAGCAGTATATAGTCCCATAATAAACATACATTTTTCTCGGAATTTTTAAAATTCATTTACTATTTTTTAAAACTTAATTTCTAATTAATTCCTTAAGAAATTAGCTACCTCAAGTTTAACTTCAAAAATTCTCAAATCTTGGCAGAATCTTACACATGTTAATGTGAACTTCCAGTTTAAATTTCATAGTCATCAGAGTTATAGAACTCCAGTTATAACGTTTTTCATCGGAAAAACCTAAATATTGAAATGGTCATAACTTGCTCATTTTAAGTCGGAATAAGCTCATTTTTGGACAGGATGTTCTTTATACCATATACTTTCATGTCCCAAAAGGCCAAAATTTTTCTCAAAAATTAAGGGGCCGAAACTGCCCTTTTAAAAATCTGGGCAGTAGCATTTTTGATATTTGCAGCTTTTGATTCCTTTGCTAAAATCAGTCCACACGAAAATCTACAACACCTTTTACAGTGATTCCACTTGGAGATGCTACAAAACTTATAGATCTAACTCTATAACTTGACCACACTCAAAAATTCAAAATATAATAGGAGATATAGTCAATTAAATTTCATGTTCCGTTTTCATCAAAATCTGATTTTTCAACCCTTTATGATTTCTAATAAACTTTCATGTTTTCACATAATAACCAACATAACTCATCATAATACTTACTAATACTTCATATACCCATGATTTTCATCAGTCCAAAGTTTTTATTATGACTCTCATCATAATCAACATAAACAGATCTTTTCCACAATTTAATAAGGAATCAATACAAATGATCATTCATCATGCATGTGGTAATTCACATAGACAGGTTATTCTAACAGAATAATAAAGAATGGAATAACAGAATGATTCACCATGCATGCGATAGAGACCTCACAGACATGTTATTCCCAACAAAATAATAAAGAATGGAACCAGGTCAGGCGAAATTCGCACCGACAGGATGTTCTATCAGAATAATAAATAATGGAACCAGGTCCGGCGTAAATGCACAGACATGATATTCTGACAGAATAATAAATAATGGAACCAGATCCGGCATAAAATGCACAGACAGGATATTCCCACAGAATAGTAAAGAATAGAATAATAGAAGAATTTCACCATGTATGCAGTACTTTGCATATACAGGTTATTCCAACATAATAATAAAGAATGGAATAACAGAAGTTCTCTTCATGAATAAGAAATAAAATAATACCACTTACAGGTACAACAAATAATATCCCTTACCTTAGAATAAAGCTGGATACTAGAATAGAAATATAGCAGACTTCTTTTCTTCTTTCTCTCTATAGATTTTCTTTCTATAGCTTCTCTCTATAATTTCTCTCTATAATAATTGCTCTATAACTTTGGTGAATTGGTGAGAAATGAAGGAAGAATGAGCTTCTATTTATAGAAAAATATAGTTTCGATAACTGCACGTTTTGGGGCTCGAAAAATTACAGTACAATACCTCCAACTTTTCCTTTATTTTTAATTTAGTCATGCAAGTATTATCAAACTTGCACCACCTCCCCTAATAGTAAATAATGTGATTCAATAGTAAATTATATGAATCAATAGTTCTAGACATGTGAAAATACGAATTACAGTATAGTACCTCCATCTATCCTCCATTTTTAACTTAGTCATGCAAGTATTATCAATCTTGCACCAACTCCCCTAATAGTAACAAGAATGTGAATCAATAGTATACACATGTGAACCAATAGTTATAATCATGTGAAATAATAGCAATCAATTGCTCATTTATCCGGTTAAATACCCGATTCATCAATATAACCTCCAGACATCAATTATTATCGAAATAAATGTCGATTTTCACAAACATAAATAATTCCAACACAATAAAACTATTTTTATCAAAATTATAAATTTTGAAATTTTGAAGTTTGATTTTTTCCAAAAAAGTCAACTATTAACTTTTTGACCAAATAGTAAAACCCAGAAAATTTTGTGTTTATAGTCTATTTTCATTAATTTCATCGTTCCGGACTCAAATATCACGTCCGCGTTTCCAAATTCAACTCCGAACACAACTTTAATTTTAATAACATTCATCATTAATATTATAACTCACAATATTTATCAACCAGGTCGTTCCCAGGAAAGAGGAGGCTTTTCAATAAGGATTTCTCCCTATTGGCGCGCAATTAGGTGACCTAACCTCTCCTTGGCAGAACTTCTAGACATTGTAAATATTGCAATTTAATAATATGAATAAATTTGTCGTCTTAATTATTGATTTAATAATATAACATATTATGCAGATGATACTATGACAATAATCGAATCAATAATATGAGAGATATGATGCAACAATTACTGTAGCAATAATTGAGTATAACTGAGTGACTTCTCACGTAAGCATCAATAACCAATACCGTGTGTCACTATGCAACCACGCGTATTACTGTACTTTTACTACCGGTTAGTTCAACAGTTTTAACGGTAAAACTTCCACCGTTATTTTCATAAAAAATATTTTTGTCATTTTCTCAATCCGATAATAATTCCGTTGTGGTTTACACCAATGATTGTGCCGTCGTACGAATATTTCCTGTTAAAACGAATATTCCCCGACCAATCGAATGTTATATAACAACTTGCGTACTTTGTAAAATTTATAAATATTTCCCACAACTATAACGTTATCTCAAATCCACACCAAAATTTTGAAAAAAAATATTTTGAGAAAATTAAATCTTTATTCGTAAAATATGGAGTCTCACAGTTATTGCACAATATTACTAATTAATGTTGAATTGGTTACTGATTAATGCTGACTTGGTTACTATATAACATTATTTTAGTTACTGACTAATGCTGACTTACTTACTGTGTAAAATTATAATGGTTACTGACTAATGCTGACTTGGTTACTGTGTAAAATTATAGTGCTGACTTGGTTACTGTGTAAAATTATTTAGTGACTAATGCTGACTTGGTTACTGACTAATTCTGACTTGGTTACTAACTAATGTAAACTTAATTACTGCAGAGATTAATTGGTTACTATAATATTGGTTGCTGAAGCATATTAATGTACACTTCTACTTATGTGTAAGACCCCAACTTCTTATAAATAAATTAAATTTTCCTTTATTCATTATTCTAAATTAATAAGGGTTAATTTGATATAATGCTTTGATTATGGGTGAAATGTGAAAATTTTACAAAATAAGCAAGTGGTTACAAAATATTCTTTTTGTCGGGGAATATTCGTGGAATATTCTTATTGTCGGGAATCTCCGTACGATGGCGCAGTCATTTGTGGGCCCCATAACGAAAAACGGTTGGATAAAAGAAAACGACAAAGATTGAGTTTTATAAATAACGGCGTAAATTATTACCGTTAACACTGTTGGGTTACCTGGTGGTTAAAATACAGTAAGACGCGTTGTTGCACAGTAGCACACGGTATTGCACAGTATTTTGAATTATTGATCCTTACGTAAGAAGGCACTACTCAATAATTGCTACAGGAGTTACTGTTCATTATTTTATTAATTCAATAATTGATGCGTTGATATTTATATTATTATTGTTTCAATAATTGTCATTGCACAATATTTTCTATTATCAGATCAATAATTCATATTATTTGAATAATATTATCAGATAACATTATTGGCAATGTCTAGAAAGTTCTGTCAAGGAGAGGTTTGGTCATCTAATTGCGCGCCAGTAAGGAGAAATCCTTATTGGAAAGCCCCCTCTATCCTGGGAACGGCCTGGTTGTCAGTACTGTGATTCTGTAATATTATTTTTGAATAATTAATTATTGATTATTATGATAAAGAAAATATTCATTTTATGTGGATATAGATGGAGAAAATTTTTAAATGTGACAATTGTTGAAAATTAATATTTTATCTTTTTCTGATAAAATAATTCATTTAAATATATTATTTTAATAATATATTAACGGTGATATTTGTGGGATATATGAGTATAAGAGGAGGAAGAGTATTTTTGTGACATTAAATGTTTAACACATATTTTGTGTGTCGGTGGACACAATTCTTGACCGAAAATTGATTATAGACTGTAAAATTGCCCGTTTGTGGATTTCGGATAATTTCTGTTTGGAATTTGGAAAAATTTTCTTCTGCAAAGTTGTAGAGAATTGAAATTCCTATAGAAAGTCGCGTGATTCAAATTTTCTAATAAAAGGGCTATTTATTGTGAATTATTGAAGTTTCGGAGTACCGAAATAATTGATTTTTGGAAATTTTAATTATTTTATTTAAGAAAAACGTTTTTGTGATTGTTGGCACGTGGGTGACTGATGTTTTTGACCAAAGAAGGCTGCTAAAGAAGTTAAGAAAGAATATTATTATTTTATTTATTTAGTCTCATTTGGCGTTCTAACATTTTCCTATAAATAGAGGGCTAAGTTAGAATTGAAAATCACACCAGAAATAAAGTTTTCTCTCTTTCTCTCTCTATATTATCGAGCGTATTTTTGTGAGTATTTTGATATCTTGAGTGTTGCGATACGGTACAAGTTTGTTCAGCATTATAACCGATATTCCAGTCAGAAGTACTGCTGTTTCGAAGTAAGGGATTTTAAGGGTTATTATGTTTTTCAGTTTCGAAATTTTTTTGGACCTTCAAAAATTCTAAAAAATTTTGAAATGATAATTTGATGAGTTTTATTGATTGTGTCCAAAGATGACAATATTTGGATGTATAGATTAGGAGTTATGAATTTTATGAGAAAAGATTATTTTAAAAGAAAACCCTTATAACTCCTTGTGGTTAACTCCAAAGTTGATAAAATTTTTATTGGGTGTACATCTATATAAAATGAGTATACTCAATGAATTTCGGAATTTTTGGGCAAATGTACAATTTTTGATAAATGTCTAAATATTCGGCGGTTTTGACCGTATGAAAAATAGTAAATGAATTTTAAAAATTCTAAGAAAAATATATGTTCAATATGGGACTATATTCTGTTAAATCCCAGAAAAGAAATATTTTTAGAATTCATTTGGTATTTTTCATGAAAATGGACTAGTTATGAGTAAATGAATTAAATATGTTATGTGAAGTAAGAAAATTGGAAAATAGGATTTTATGGCTTGAGAATCCTACATGAGGTATATGCAGATTTTTGATGAGGGTTTTGGTTATTTGGTGATTAAATCTTATGAGTTTGGCATTTTAAGATGATTAAATGCATTATTTAGTAAAGTGTAAACAATTAAAATAAATTATTTATAAGCTTAAGAAATATTATTCTTTCAATATCATTATACCGAAATATTGGTATGGATGTTATTGTGGAATTTCTACCTTTTTCATGTCGGGGTTACTATTGACGAGTTACTATTCATGAGTTACTATTTACGAGTTACTATTCACGGGTACTATTCATGACAAAATTGGTTTCTTTTTCTAACCAAATTATAGTTGATTTATGAATATTACAATTGAGATTAAAACTATATGTTGATCATATTATTTTTATTATCATATATAACATTTTTATAACCCTAATGATGATATTTCTCTTTGACTTGAGTGGAAAGATGGGTAGATTTTTGGTATGATCATGACTATGGGTTCTATTTGGCTAGTAGTGCAAAGTTGAATTGTTGACTGGTATGATCATGACCATTGAATTTATAATTTAATATCTTTAGCTTAAATACAAAGGTGAAATGATCAACATGGTTATAATTATTGTTTATATAAATTCTGAAATGATTATATATTTCTTTGAGATAATAATATATTTGGCCTGTAGTGCAAATATGAACTGTTGATGAATATATTTGGCCTGTAGTGCAAATATGAACTGTTGAGGAATATCTTTGGCCTGTAGTGCAAAGATGAATTGTTGATGAATATCTTTGGCCCGTAGTGCAAAGATGACATGATGTTGAATATCTTTGGCCAGTAGTGCAAAGATGAACAGGCGTTGAGATGAACATGACCAACTGGTGATACAAATGAATATCTTTGGTCGTAGTGCAAAGATGAAATTATTAGTATGATTATGAGCAGGAAATGTGATTTGGTGTAACCATGATCTTTGATGTTTCAGGTAAAGATAGGTGATGAAAATTATCTTCGTCGTGGATGAGAAGAGGAATTTAGAACTACAATTATGATTATGAGTTATTCATATGATTGTGAACCAGAATTGTTGATTGATGTTATATGGATAAAATATTGTTGGTGGATTTTTAACATGGAGAAGATAATAGACTTTATAGTCTATTTGACTCTTCTAATGGATTGTTCGTTCCGCTGCAACTATGGTTGAAATTAAAGTTTTATCATCTACCATATGTTCTAAATCTCTGATTTATTATTGATGAAGACTATGGATAATTTAATTATCTTTAGTCATGATATTCTTTACTGAGCTAGTTGTGCTCACCCTTTTGCTTTACAATTCCTTTCAGGTAATAAGAGTGTAGCTGGGTCGAGCGGGGGTAACAGGGGAATAGAACGGTGGTCATCGTTTAGTAGTTATATTTGGTGAATCTAATAGGGTGAGGCGAACCCAACGTTGGAAGGGTGTTTTGCCACTATCATACTAGATGTCTAATGACATACAACCTCGTGTCATCATAAGACATGGTTGTGCTCATCCACTTGCTGAGTATATTTACGAGCACTACCTATATAATCTTGGTGTTTATTTGAAGTATAATTCTCAATTTGAGACAGTGGAGATAATGATAAATCAAGAGAAGACTCACCATTGGGAAGAATATGATAGTAATCTTCTCGTTTTTCTTTGGGGTCTATTGGGTCAACCAAGGATAATTCTGTGGCCATATGATATCTATCATAACCTAGAAGCATGGCCTCCCATGTACGAAGATTTTCTTGAACACTTTCCAAAGATTTTAGTTTCTAAAACAGTTTTTGACTATACCTTTATGTAAGGTGTCACTGTGAGGTGTTGTCCACGGTTGGGACATGTGTCATATTTGGTATATATTTGTATCCAAACTCACAGTATATGTGTTGTTGTATTTTGCACGACAATTGTTGTAATAAAGTTGTAGTTATTTTCTGTACCATGTATTTGGCGATTCAGAATGGGTTGGATTGAATGGTCCTATTTTGGGGGCGTCTCATTATGTTTTTTATATTAATGGTTACTTGTTATTTACATTGGTTATATTCTTACAAAAGCTTGTCTTTAGTTGGTAACAAACAAATTATACTGGTTGTTTTTTACTATAAAAATGCAATAAAGAATGTATTTATCTTGTGGTTACTAAATAAATATGTGTTGGTTACAATCTAAAATAGATAATTGGTTACTGTATAATGTTGTCATGATTAATGTATAATGTTGAATATATAATGCATTTTAAAATATGTTTTATACTCTGGTTACTAAATACATATAAATTGGTTACTGTTTATTATTGATTTGGTTGTTGTATAATGTTTATATGTTTGCTTTATAATTTTAAAGTTTATTCTACTAATGTTTTTTATATTAATGATTACTTATTAAATACATTGGTTACCTTCCTGCAACTGTTGGTTACTGTCTAATCTGGATTTGGTTAGTAAATAATGCTGACTTGGTTACTGTGTAAAATTGCAATGGTTACTGCATAATATTACCCCCAGTTCATGTTCTGGTTACTAACATTATGTAGTTTAGTTACTGTCTGACATTGAGTTGGTTACTTTACAGACCATACGCTAATAGTAACCAAAAACATACTAAAAGGTTACTTCATCTGATATACTGGTCGGTGGAATATCGCTTATAATCTGAAATTTGATTGACAATGTTGTTGTGTATTATACAGTTGTATGATTGACAATGCAAAATGCATTTGAAAATATATTTTATATTCTGGTTACTAAATACATATAAATTGGTTACTGTATACTATTTAATTTGTTACTGTATAATAATTATTTAGTTGTTGAATAATATTAATGTACACTTGTACTGATGTTTTTATAGTTATGGAAAGATTTGATCGAGTGGTAATTTGGTAATTTCTGTCAAGATTGGAGTGTCGGATTTTGGCGTTTTCGGAGCCTAATTTCATTGGAAACGGGCCAATGATCAAAAGTCACCAGCTTCGCTCGTGATGTATATGGTTTTTTGGTCAAATTCCACATTTAGGCCTTCAAAATGACATGTAAAAATGTTATTTATGTTCTGGTTACTAAGATTATGCAGTTTGGTTACTGTTTAATATTGATTTGGTTACTTTATAATGTTTATTCAGTTGTTAGACTGTGGAGATGATTTCAGTTGTGCTTTACTTCAATGGAACATAAACAAAAAGAGTGTAAATACAGGAATATATAATTGTTTACTGTTAGTAACCATTAACCACATAGTTGGTAACATTTTTGATGGTGTACAGTAACTAAAATTGTTATTGATTAATATTTTAATTTTTGATTCCATCATTAGTTATCAATATAAAGTAAACATATACAAGCTTTATAACAGTCTTGATACAAGTTTATAACAATCTTGATACAAGCTTATAATTATCTGGTTACTAACAAGCTTGTAACTATCTATGATAATTATCTGGTTACTAACAAGCTTGTAGATAAATAGGATACTCACACATGTACATTTAACAATTGATGTTTGTCTTGATACAAGCTTGTAACTATCTGGTTACTAATTACAGTAACCATTATGTAACATAATAAAACAGTAACCATATAATTATATAATAGTAACCAGAACAGGTTTTAATGGTAACCAAAACAGAAACATCATGTAATGAAACCCAATTTAGGCAATCTATATATACTAAACAATTACATATTAACCAGAATAAAAAAATAAAAGTATCCGAAATCCCACATTGAGGACACAATAATAGTAGCCAAACCATAAGGTAACAGTAACCAAAACATAATAAAGAAGTAACCAAATAGTTATATGAAAGTAACCAGAACATGTAAGATGTGTTTGTGGAAATGAAAGTAGAAATAGAATAGCATAAACCTTGTAGAATATATTTGAAGGAATTTATAAAAATAATACATCAATGTATACTAAGCAAATATATGATTTATTATGACTTGGGTTTATTAATTACAAAAATAATATATCCACAAACTAATGATGCCTTAAACTTCTTCAACTGTCTTGGGTTCAATTTCTTGGTAATAATGCCGGGGACTTCCATGTCACACCAATATATAACTTTTCCAATGAATTTTCTATTGCATTCCTCATAGTAAAGATTCCATAACTGCAAATAAAAAAAAATCAGATTTACACAGTCATTAATAACCAGATATAAACAATATTTATATCATAAACAGTTTACCAAACAAATACATTGTAACCAAAATAACATATAAAAGTAACCAAAATTTCAATTGAGGGAAAAAGAATGGTATCCAAATTATAAGCTAACAGTAACAAAAAATATACTAATGAAGTAACCAAACAGTTATATGTTAGTATCCAAAACATATATTAATGGTAACCAATACATAAACAACATATAAACCAAACAAAGTTTAGTCAACCCATATATTAAGCAAATATATGGTAACTAGAACAACAAAAAACAGTAAGCAAAATCCCAACTCAAGGAAACAAAAATGGAATCCAAATCAGAAACTAACAGTAACCAAAAATATACTAAAGAAGTAACCAAATATTTATATGATAGTAACCAAAACATGTTTTAATGGTAACCAATACATAAACAACATGTACACCAAAACCAGTTTAGTCAACCATGTATACTAAGCAAATACATGATAACCATAACAACATAAAAAAGTAACCAACATACCAAATCAAGGTAACAAACATGGTATCCGAATCTCAAGCTAACAGTAACCAAAACATAATGCAGAAGTAACCAAACCGTTGTATGATAATATCTATTTTTATTGCTTGACGTAGCTACAACGGAAGCATTACATCAAGCTCCCAGAAATTTATCTAGTATACTAAACATGTAGACCAAACTCAGTTTAGTCAACCAATGTATACTAAGTAAATACATTGTAACTAAAACAACATATAAAAGTAACCAAAATTCCAATTGAGGGAAAAAGAATGGTATCCAAATTATAAGCTAACAGTAACAAAAAATATACTAATGAAGTAACCAAACAGTTATATGTTAGTAACCAAAACATATATTAATGGTAACCAATATATAAACAACATGTACATCAAAATCAGTTTAGTCAACCATGTATACTAAGCAAATACATGGTAAACATAACAACATAAAAAAGTAACCAACATACCAAATCAAGGTAACAAAAATGGTATCCGAATCCCAAGTTAACAGTAACCAAAACATAATGCATAAGTAACCAAACAGTTATATGATAGTAACAATAATAAAATTTAAATTGACACACCTTTAAAAAATTTTTGTTTGGAAATAACTTCTGGCTATGAACTTGAGCTTCTTCCCATGACATTTGTCGCCATGATCTCTTTCCGAATAACATCAAGAGTGTAAGACCCCAAATAAATTAATAAATAAAATTTAATTTCCTTTAATTATTATTTTGAATAGTAAGGGTTGATTTGATTAATGTGGATAGTTATGGGTAAAATACGCAAATATTTCAAAATAAGCAAGTGGTTATAAAATATTCATTGTTGTCGGGGAATATTCGTTTGGTCGTGGAATATTCGTACTGTCGGGGAATATTCGTACGACGGCGCAGCCATGTGTGGGCCCCATAACGAAAAGCGATTGGAGAAAGAAAACGACAAATATAAGTTGTTTAAAAATAACGGCGTAGTTGTTACCGTTTACACTGTTGGAATACCCGGTGATTAAAATACAGTAATACGCGTTGTTGCACAGTAGCACACGGTATTGCACAGTATTTTGAATTATTAATCCTTACGTAAGAAGACACTACTCAATAATTGCTACATGAGTTACTGTTCATTACTTTATTGATTCAATAATTGCTGCGTTGATATTTATATTATTATTGTTTCAATAATTGTCATTGCACAGTATTTTCCATTATCAGATCAATAATTCATATTATTTGAATAATATTATCAGATAACATTATTGGCAATGTCTAGAAAGTTCTGTCAAGGAGAGGTTTGGTCATTTAATTGCGCGCCAGTAAGGAGAAATCCTTATTGGAAAGCCCCCTCTATCTTGGGAACGGCCTGGTTGTCAGTACTGTGATTCTGTAATATTATTTTTAATAATTAATTATTGATTATTATGATAAAGAAAATATTTATTTTATGTGGATATAGATGGAGAAAATTTTTAATGTGACAATTGTTGAAAATTAATATTTTAACTTTTTCTGATAAAATAATTCATTTAAATATATTATTTTAATAATATATTAACGGTGATATTTTATAATGAATGTGGGATATATGAGTATATGAGGAGGAAAAGTATTTTTGTGGTATTAAAAGTTTAACACATGTTTTGTGTGTCAGTGGACACAATTTTTGACCGAAAATTTATTATAGACTGTAAAATCGCCCGTTTGTAGATTTTGGTCAATTTCTGTTTGAAATTTGGAAAAATTTTCTTCTGCAAAGTTGTAGAGAATGGAATTTCCCATGGAAAGTCGAGAGTTTCGAATTTTTCTGATAAACGAGCTATTTTCTATGAATTGTTGAAGTTTCGGAAAATAAAATAATTTTTATTAATTTATGGGTGGGACCCACTTTTGTATTTCTTTGACACATGTGGGCTGCTGGAATTTTCAGCATTGAGGGACTGGTTTGGTCTATTTTTCATGCGTAGAAGGTTTGGTTAATAATATTAATATTTTATTAATTTAGTCTCCTTTGGCGTTCTAGCATTTTTCTATAAATAGAGGGCTAAGTTAGAATTGAAAATCACACCAGAAACAAAGTTTTCTCTCTTTCTCTCTCTATATTATCGAGCGTATCCTTGTGAGTATACTTTGAGTGTTGCTATACGGTGCGAGTTTCTGTCAGCACTATACCGAAATTCAGTCAGAAGTACGGCTATTTTGAGGTAAGGGATGTTATTTTCTTCTTAAATGATATTATTTTCTTCAATATCATTATGCCGAAATATTGGTGAACGTTTTTATCAAATTTAGAACTTTTTGTGCCGGAGTTACTATTCACGTATACGGTACTATTCACGTATACGGCACTATTCATAGAAAAATTATTTTTTTTTCGTTTCGTCCAAAATATCTATTGTGGATACTAGCTTTGATTGTATCCATGTTTTGATCATTCTTGAATTTTACACCACTATGATTATTTTTGAGGTATTTTTGGACATGAACAAAGTACGAATCCTTAATCCTTAATCCTTGTCATTTTGTTTAACTGGATTCGCTTCTTTAAAAATATTTTTTTTTTCATCTTCAGTCTTAAAGGATATTATTATTGAATATCTTTGGCCTGTAGTGCAAAGATGAATGATTTCTGATGAATATCTTTGGCCCGTAGTGCAAAGATGAACAGGTGTTTAGATGAACATGACCAACAGATGAATATCCTTGGCCTGTAGTGCAAGGATGAATATATGATTCAAGATGTGCATTGATTGATGTTACAGGGATAAAAAAATACTGTTGATTGACTGTTAAATTCATAGACATTAGTAGATTTCATCCTCTACGTAACTCTTCTATGAATTAATATTTTCCGCTGCGAATATTGATTTAAAACTTGTTGTCTATTGTATTCTATCAGATTTTTTCCTGTTGAAGACTAACGATAATTTGTTGTATATTATCTTAGTCATAATATTCTTTACTGAGCTAGTTGAGCTCACCATTTTCCTTTTTGTTCCATTTTTCTTCTCAGGAGACGAGAATATAGCGGGTACGAGTCGGGGTATGAATTGATGGTCCTTGAGAGAGTTGTTTAGTAGTCCTCACCATTTTTGTAAAATAATATATCAATAATTATTTTGAGGACATAGTTGGGTATGTATATTTACCAATAATTATTTTGTGTAGTCAATCCCGGTCGATTCACTGTCGCCTCTCAGCTGTTGTCCAGGTCAATTTACTATCTCCCAGACGTGATTTCGGTGGAGGGTTGCCTATCAGTGTAAGTACATTAAACAGTAGTACTGTTCCTTTCGCTTCTAATCATGCTCCCAAAATTTCCTTTGTCGTTAACTAGGCAAGTTAATTAAGAAGCACTATAGGCATTTAGTAGCATCTCTTGTGTATCACCTAGTACTTACATGCATAAGCTTTCTTTAATCATGTTATTGATGGATCCGGTTACCATGACTTCATGGTAAGTTGATTAATTGATCAATACAGTGCTGACACGCAGAGAGAGGTTACCTCCCGCCTGCGTGTCGACATTGTATTGGTTAATTAATTAAAGTTAACTTCATGTTAATCACTCCCCTTATTACTAGCCGGGTGGTTTGTTGACAAGACAATCAACAGTCGGGCAATTATAATATAAAATCAAAACTTTTGACCCGTTTATTAGTCACCTCTGACTTGACCTGAATTTCTTACTCATCCAAGCAATCTAAGCAAATTGTTCGAGTACTTCCTCTATAGGTTGCTGCGCATGCCGACAAAAACATTTTTTAACCCTAGTACTCATTAGTGAAGGTTACTCAACTGCTTTAGTGATTGTATTCATACCAGGGTTACCTAATTCGCCTATCCCCTACGAACCACGAATTGGTTCGCACGACCCAAAATGTGGGTCGTTCGCGAATCAAATCGCTATATTTGGCGATTCAATTAACAAAGTGTCGTGTTAAAATTTTTTACTAATAAGTACGGGTAGTAAACGTGTAACTAAATAAAGATAAAATCAACGAGTGTACCTTACGGAGATCTGACTAACAATCTGTGTATTCACCATCATCTTCAACGGAATCTATTGATTTGGTTAACTACCGTGTTTCCACCCAACTATTGGGCTGAGAGAGAGGAGGGAGATGAGAAGCGACAACACGCGAGTGAGACCCTTGCGATTGGTTTTTGGAAGCGAGTGTTTATAGTGATGGGTTCTTTTTTGATTTCCTCTTCTTTTTCTTTTGAAAAGGAAAAGATAATTCTTGTATATTTACCATTGATTGGTAATTGATAGTAATTGGTAAGATAATTTTTTATAAAGAAGGAATGTCAAAAGTTATCAGCTAAATTTAAGCCGTAACAATTTATGTATTAAATTTAAAATAAACAAATATTGTAATAATGTTGCAAAATATCATGTTGTATTATTTATAATTTAATATTAACACATGTTAATAATAAACATGACATTTTTTATTATTCTAGTTCTTTATTATTTTAAGATATTTACTTATCATTAACTTTAATAGAAAAGTATTAAACTTCTTACTGTTAATAAATACAAACTCAAAATAAAGTTTAAATTCTGAAATTCATATAAAAAGTTCCTTTTGGTTATACACTTTATATACTTATAAATATGATATCGAGACGTATCAGGAGTTTACGAATTGCGATCCTAATTATCGTTCCGATTAAGTATGCCCCCCTCCAAATTACGTATTTATAATTTAGCGTAATTTAGCGACTCATACCCCGTACCACCGTACCATGAATTGGGTAACATTGATTCATACTAGAGTACTGATCTCCAATACTGATGAAATGTTTAGCGGAAACAAAGCCTTTTTATTGCTGAATTGGGCATGATGCAGTTGATGTTAGCTTGATTGCCAGTCTTGTTGGGTTCATAATTGAGTTTAAAGTATGAAATAAGTGTATTACAGTTCAGAATTTAATGTCAACAATGTTTTTTGTCCATGTTATTCCATATGTCAATTGGTGATGATTTTCTTATGTCTCTTTTCTTAATCAGGCCGCCATTCGAACAAAGGGATGACAGCAAAAGATATTCACAACATTGAGTACTATGTTTGAAGAGGCTACATCTCTTGATAAGGTAAAATGGGGAAATTAGGGGGAAAAAAGATTTGGCCACTAATCTAAGTATTATTTGTTTAATTTTGTCATGCGTCACTTATATCTTTGTAAAAATCAGTCGGATCAGATATCACAATTAGCTTGATTTTCTTTTCATGAAACATAAGCTGAAGACAGAATCATATAATTTATATTACTTCTAATGTGATCTCAATAACTGATGCCGAACCTGTTGGAAGTATATCACTTTTATTTTACTCAATTAGACATGGCTAGTATGTGATTCTTCTTGTGTTTGTAATTCAGTTGAAATCATGAAACAAGTGTATGTTAGTTCAAAACTTGTCTAAATTCTTTTGATTGTCTGGCTTAAATGTTATTGGGGTCAAGGGGTACTCTCACGTACTAAGCTATCATTGTAAGTGCTGAACTAACATGATTAATTATCAGGGATTTGTTGAGCCACATTCTCAAATTAGAGACTCCACCACTTTTACACTTGAGATGTTAATTTCATCAAAAATTTCATATCAATTATCCTTGTCCCATTGCCTTTGTCATAATGAAAGAAATCCCATGTTTAGTTGTGTACAATATTGAGAGAGAGAGATAAATGATGAAATTATGGATGTTATTTATGAAGACGCAATGACACGGGAAAAACCGTGATTTATCCAAATTTTCTTTTACAATAAAAAGATTTTCTTTTGCATTTTTGTTCAACAATATCATCTACCAAAGTGTGTCAGTTAACATGGAATTATATTTTACTTGATCTAGATCTTTGCTTTTATTTGTTCCCATGTTATCTTCTTCTTCTGTACCACAAGTTACAACTCCTTGATTTAGGGGAGTTGTTTCGTTCGATCATCACCTCACCATTCTTATGGTGATGATTGAAATAAGAGCTGGTTGGTTATATTTGATAGAGTTGAACTTCTTTAGAATAATTCAACTTGATCTTAATGAATTATCATTGTTATGGTGTACAATCATTATCATAAAAATGATACCATGTACACATTTGCTAGAGAACTGATGTGTGTATTTATTTATTAGGGTAAAGTTCAGATAACTACTTGGGGTTTGGGCGCTTTCCCACTTAACCACCTGTAGTCAGTAAAGTTATATTTAAACTCCCGACTTTTTGAGTTGAAGTGAATAAATGCTTTCCGTCTTAACTCCGTTACTTGAGTTGGCTAAAGACTTAATTACCCTCCATTATATATATTGAAAACGACAGATGATCCTACCAAAGAAACAGAGCGTGTATATATAGAAAAGACAGGGCTTACTCAATTTAACATGTATGTAATCTCAATTTAGAGCTGTATGACAATCCTCACAAGTTCTCAAGTTCTTCACTATCCTAAACCAAGTCCCTGGCTCAGTACTCATCAGACCAAAGGCAACTGCTAGCTTTTCACTATGCCAAGCCACTGCTTGCTCTTTCTCTTCCTCCCTTAAATCAAATGAGACTTGCATTCTGTCGCCCCAGAACTTCCTTGAGTTTTTGTTCCACTTTCAATCGTGCCTCCTTGTTTGGCAGACGTGTCCAGAATAGGCCTAACAATCTGGAATATAAAAGAATCCCAATTTCAATAGAAAATAGAAGAATTCAAACAACATTTAGCTAAAAGCTTTTAAAACCATAGAAAAACATATGAAATAATTGAAAACAAACAGGAAGCATAAACAAACCCAGTAGCTGTTGGAATCATCAATATTTGGAAAACCAGTGACTGACTGTTGCCCACTTCCGGAACCATATGGCACATCATGTGAGTGCAGCTGGAATTTCATCAATAATGGAATTTCCTATCCAATATCTCAACTTTATATTTATTACAAAAATATACCCATCTTTTTCAACAATCTGAGAACTAATCCCGGCAATTAAACCCATCAATTGTGGATTTAATCATATCCCATCAGTTTTCAAAGGTCCGAACAAAATGGGCATGGGAACTCTTCCCTAATGTCATCATCTGCATCAATTTCTTCAAAACCCATGAGCATATCTGCATCAAAATCATCCATATCATTTCGATAAACGAATTCACATATAAACATGACTACAAAAACCTAGATTTAACAAAAACAGATTTTAGGGCTTGGTGAGAGAAAAGAGAAGAAGAAATTCGAGATTTGGTATAACAAGAGATAAGAGTGAGAATTAATTTGGAGACTACTTTGATTTGAGAAGAAAATTGAAAAGGCGGTTTTGTGCTCCAACCATTCTAGTAGTGTACATACCTGCAACTAATTAGAGTAATATGCAATTTGTTGCTGAAAATAAAACTTTGTTGGAGTAAATCTATGTCCGATCAGAGTTTTGCAATGGGGACTGAGAAGCAAAACTGGAAGTTCATGGTTGCAATTGAGAAGCCCGTCACCCATGGCAGCTACTGATTTTCAATTGAAAAGATAGAAGATCGGCAGCTAGGGATCACCACCATTGTTCAGAAATAGGGACTCAGAATGTTTTTTAAAAAGCAAGAGGAAGAAGAAGGGTATTTTAAACTATTTTGCTCCTTGTGATGTATATTTCTTGACACTTGCCCCGTACCATTTGACCCTTGCTTCCTAATCCTCCTTTTTATGGTTGGTTCATATTCATTGTTAGTTATTGCACTACTGTAATGTTACCTTTGGATTGCAGAAATGAGGGTGAAAATAGGAGGGTTTGTTTTTATGGAATGAAAAAAAAATATGTTTGTCAGAATTCTATAAAAAAAAATTGAAAAAAAAAAATTCAAGCAAAATTTGTGGACCCTACAAAATTTGTTAGAATTCTTCAATTGACCAATATTAAATTTACATAATATAATATAAGATAATATAAGATAATAAATTTAAATTAATTTAATAAAATATAAACAATTTAGAAGATTAGATAGTATAATATAATACAAACTAAAATAAAATAAGTAAATAAAAATTAATAATAAAGTAGAATAAAATAATTTAATTTAATTTAATAAATCAAATTTAATTTAATTTAATAAAATAAATTTAATTTAATTTAATAAAATATAATAAAAAATAACATAAAATAAAATAATAAATTAGAATAAAATAAATAAATTTAATTTAATAAACTAAATTTAATAAAATAAATTAAATATAATAATATAATACAAAATAAAACAAAACAAAATAAATTAAATTAAAAATTAATAATAAATTAGAATAAAATAAATTACTTATAATAGAATAAATTGTAATTTAATTTAATAAAATAAATTTAATTTAATAAATTAAATTTAATAAAATATAATAATATAATATAATACAAAATAAAACAAAATAACATAAATTAATAATAAAATTAATAATAAATTAGAATAAAATAAATTAATTGTAATTAATAAATTAATCAATCAATCAATCAATCAATCAATCTATTCCTTATGTTTTACTTCATTTACATCCTCAAGTCCAAGTCTCAATGAGTTCTCTATTGAGTGATGTACGTATTCACACTAAATTTGATACAATTACAACTTTCTACTGATAAGTACATTGCTATTAGTCACTATTGAATATGTGCTACTGCCTTGGATTTTCCCTTTCTCTTCATTTATTCAAATTATAAGCAGGAGGGTTACATGGCTTAGTAGTTAGTACCTTGTCTGCAAGCATGTCATTGATTCCACATTGCTATGATGTTATACTTTGCTCGAAGGCCCAAACTAAATGTGTGATTGGAAATCAACAACCTTAAAGTTATTCCCAAAATTATCTATCTTTTCATCATTCTTTGTGGTCATTAAAAGTGACATACTTTCTTTATCAAATAAAAATAAAATGTTAACAACAATTAGTCTCGACGGATGTATATAAATTGTATAATTTAAATGAGTTATTTTAATCATATAATATAAATTGTATAATTTAAATGAGTTATTTTAATTAATTTAGGGAGGCACTAAAGAAAAAGGGATAATATTCCGACAGATGTAACCTCGACAGATTATATTCCGTCACAAATAACATAATTTCGACAGAATAATTCGTTGAATATAATTCCCTCGAAAATATGCTAAGTACGACGGAATTCCGTCGGAAGTAGAAGACCCTCAATGGCGCCAAGTTTTCCGCCAGCGCGAAAACTAACTTCGACGAAATTATCGTTATATCTTAGGGAATGCCCGTCGAGGATAAGTTAACTCCGAGGGACTTATTTTCGACGGCTATTCCGTCAGAATTAACTAATAAAATTGTAAAAATATCAGATCAGCCCCAAACGCCCATTTCGTTTATTTTATCTCCATCTCTCGACTCTCAGTCTCTCCATCTCTTGACTGTCCGTCTCCAGCTCTCCATATCTCGATCTCTCAAACACCTACACTTTGCAAAGCTTCATCCCATTCCTTTCGTCCGCCTTTTCGTCCTCATTTTTTCTGGCCGTTGCTCGTGGCGGCGCTATGATGGTTTGGTAAAGCTCGTGGCGGCGCTGTGGTGGTTTGGGAAAGCTCGTGATGCCACCGTTTCCTCCTCCTCCTCTACCATTATCAGCTAGCTTGCCGACTTTAAGGTTCTGCCCTAATTTTTCCCGTGACGCCCCCAACATAGGTATACATCACCCATTCTGAGTCGCCAAATACATGGTACAGAATACAAATATAAACTTAAATATACAACATGAGCTGTGAGTTTTAATACAAATATTGTCTTCTAGACAGTATTCAAACTCAAAATAAGTCCTCAATACATTTATTATCACACTATTTCACAGAATAGTGAGGACTACTAATGCAAACACATGGACCGTCACTCCGTTCCCCGACTAGTCCCAGCTATATTCTCATTTCCTGAAGAGAACAATGAAAGAAAAGGGTGAGCTCAACTAGCCTAGTAAGAAATATTATGACTAAGATAATGCAGAATAATTATCGTTAGTCTTCAATAGTGTTAAACTGATAAAATACAATAGATATCAAGTTTAACTGCAGTGGAACAAGCAATCCATTAGAAGAGTCAAGTAGAGCATGATATCTACTAGCTTCTATGATTTAAAAAGGTTTTTCATCACTTTTATCGTTGAGACTCAGCTTAATAAATAATCCACATCATTGAATCACCCCTGTACTACGGCTAAGGATATTTATTAGTATCATGACCACGAATTATCCATGCACTACGGGCCAAGGATATTTATGTATTCATCAATGGTCATGATCATGCCAACAACTGTTCATCAATGCACTACGGGCGAATGAGGATTTTTACCACATCATTTGTAACATTACGGTCATGATTATACCGAATAATTCCTGCTCATAACCATACCAAGTCTATCTATGCACTACAGCCAAAGATGACTTTCATAACAATTAATATAAGCATGAGGATGATGACAATGATATAAGAATTCAATTAAAAGAAAGCAAATGATAAATTTTAAAGATTTATAATTTAATTTATCCAGAATTCAATAATGTCCAAATTGTCAACATGATACTGCTTTGTGGAGTAAAATTCATGAATAATATTGTAACAAAAATGATTTGGACCAAAAAGAAATCAATTTTTGTAATGAATAGTGCCCCGGGTGAACAGTACCCAAGTAAATAGTACCCCGTGAATAGTAACCCCGTGATTAATACCCCGTGACCAAAAAGAAATCAATTTTGTTTATTCGAAATATTTGCGTATTTTACCCATAACTATCCACATTAATCAAATCAACACTTACTATTTCAAAATAATAAATAGAGGAAAATAAATTTCATTTATTAATAATTTGGGGTCTTACATAATGGATTCGGATTCCTAGATTGTTTCCTCATTATTAGTTTTCATATTCTAGTTAATCAATTTTCAATCTTTATTTCTATTCGCCTAACATAGATATTAAGGATACATTAAAATTAATCTAGTCTATGTGGGTTCGACCTATACTTGTCAGTTCTTCAATTTGACACTGTGCACTTGCTGTGACGTCCCCAAAATAGGTATACATCACCCATTTTGAGTCGTTAATAATATGGTACAGAAACAACTACAACTTTATTAATACAACATATAAACTGTGAGTTTAAATACAAATATTGCCATCTAGACAATATTCACACCCAAATAGTCCTCATTATAATTATTGATATATTATTTTACAAAATTGGTGAGGACTACTAAAATAACTCTCTAGAACCATCATTCCATACCCTGACTAGAACTCGCTACAATCTCGCCTCCTGAGAAGAAAAATGGAACAAAAAGAAAAAGGGTGAGCTCAACTAGCCCAGTAAAGAATATTATGACTAAGATAATATAGAACAAATTATCTTTAGTCTTCAACACGGAAAAAAATATGATAAAATACAATAGACAACAAGTTTCAGATCAATATTCGCAGCGGAAATAATAATTCATAGAAGAGTTACGTAGAGAATGAAATCTACTATAATCTATGAATTTAAAAGTCCATCATCAATATTTTATCCATGTAACATCAATCAATATTCATTTTGAATCAAATATTCATCTTTGCACTACAGGCCAAAGATATTCATCAGTTGGTCATGTTCATCTCAACACCTGTACATCTTTGCACTACGGGCCAAAGATATTCATCAAAAATTCATTCATCTTTACACTACAGGCCAAAGATATTCAGTAATATAATCATTTAGGACTAAGGATGATGAAAAATATTTTTAAAAAAATGAATCCAGTGAAACAAAAGAACAAATATTAAGGATTCGTACTTTAAACAATCCGAGTTCAAAAATACTTCATAAATAAACATAGTGGAGTAAAATTCAAGAGTGATCAAAACATGGATACAATCAAAGCTAGTATCCATAATAGATATTTTGGACAAAAAATGAAAATTTAATTTCCCTGTGTATAGTGTCGTATTCGTGAATAGTACTGTATACGTGAATAGTACCGTATACGTGAATAGTAACCCCGACACTAAAAGACAAGAATTTCACAAGAAAAATCTTATCAATATTCTGGCATAATGATATTAGAAGAAATAATATCATTTTAAAAAAATAATATCCCTTACCTTGAAAAGATTGTACTTCTACCTGAAATACCGGATATAGTGCGGAAGGAACTTGCACCGTGTAACAACACTCAAAGTATCAAAATACTCACAAGAATATGTTCGATAATATAGAGAGATAAAGAGAGAGAAAACTTTAGTTTCTGGTGTGATTTTCAATTCTAACCTAAGCACCCTATTTATAGCAAAATGCTTAGAACACCAAAGCAGAAAATTTAATAAAATAATAATATAATTAAACAAATTCAAGCCCACCTTAGACCAATTGAATTCAGCACATTTATATCACATGTGGGATTGCAAAAAATGTTTTTCTTAAATAAAACAATTAAAACTTCCAAAAATTAATTATTTTGAAACTTTTGAACTTCAATAATTCATAATAAATAACCCTTTTATCAGGAAAAATTTGAATCTTATGTCCTTTTCATAGGAAATTCTATTCTCTACAACTTTGTAAGTTTAAGTTTTTCCAAATTCTAAATAGAAATTGATCGAAATTCACAAACGGGCGATTTTACAGGCTATAATCAAATTTCAGTCAAGAAATGGGGTCCACCGACATGTTTAACATGTTTTTAACATTTATTGAAACAAAAATACTCTTCCTCCTCATATATTCATATATCTCACATTCATTATAAAAATATCACCATTATTATATTATTAAAATATAATAATATATTTAAATGAATTATTTTATCAGAAAAGATAAAATATCAATTTTTAACAATTGTCACATTAAAAATTTTCTCCATCTATATCCACATACAATGAATATTTTTCTTATCATATAAATCAATAATTAATTATTCACAAATAATATTACAGAATCACAATACTGGCAACCAGGCTGTTCCCAGGAAAGATGGGATTTTCCAATAAGGATTTCTCCTTACTGACGCGCAATTAGATGACCAAACCTCTTATTAGACAGAATTTTCTAGACATTGCCAATAATGTTATCTAATAATATTATTCAAATAATATGAATCATTGATCTGATAATGAAAATACTGTGCAGCGACAATTATTAAAACAACAATAATATAAAATATCAACGTAGCAATTATTGAATCAATAAAATATAATATTGAACAGTAATTACTGTAATAATTATTGAGTAGTGTATTCTTACGTAAGAATCAATAATTGGTGCAACACCGTGTGCTACTGTGTTTTAACTACCAGGTATTTCAATAGTATTAACGGTAACAACTACGCCGTTATTTATAAACAACTTATATTTGTCGTTTTCCTTCATCCAATCGCTTTCCGTTAAGGGGCCCACAAAAGGCTGCGCCGTCGTACGAATATTCTCCGACAGTAAGAATATTCCACAACCAAATGAATATTCTCCGACAACAATGAATATTTTATAACCACTTGCTTATTTAAAATATTTGCGCATTTGTACCCATAACTAACCACATTAATCAAATCAACCCTTACTATTTCAAAATAATAAATAGAAGAAATTAAATTTTATTTATAATAAGTTGGGGTCTTACACTTGCAGTACATAATTTTAACACATCAATAACCTCTAACCATCTTCTTTCAATTGGTGAAAAAATAAAAATGCAAGACTGGAGTTTTCTCTGAGCGTGTTCAAGTGAAAAGTAATTTTAGAATTTATTAGAGATAATACATACATACATACACACACATGGTGCGATTTCGGTTTTATGCGTACGATTTTGGATAGTAACCAAATTAGAATCGTAAATTTAGTTATTCAACCCACCTAAAATCCCCACATACGTCGGAACCGTTGTTGCGGTTTTAATTGGTGTGGTTCGTGCACTTTTTGGCGCGATTTCGATTCCAATTTGGTTACTTGCTCAAGCTTACTTAAAATTCCCAAATCAAAAACCGTATTGCTAAGATGGATCAGGGTGTATTTCGTCAGAGTTAGAGAGAGATTAGTTGAAGATCAGTTGCCTGGTGAAGACCTGGAGGCTTTGATTTCCGTTACAAATGATGAAGATCTGGAGCATATGATGCTCAAATATGATTGGTTGTATCGTGATTCCGATAAGTCGGCGCGGATCCAGAGGGATAAATCAGAGCGCGGATTTCGGTAAGCCTGTGGCGACTACGCCAGACTTTTTGTTCGAATGGGGGATCGAAGAGGAGGGAGTCAATCGAGGAGTCTCTTTTGTAAAATCAAAACCCATGTTTTGGGAATTCATTGATTTTTGTGTACTGGGTTTGATTTTGTGTATAAACATTCACGCAAAATTACTTTTCTTGACAGGTTATAAAGAAGAGAGAGAAGAGTAGACCTGTTTTTTTGAGATCGACATCGAAGTTTTCCAGAGCTGAGTTGGAAGAAGCCGGTGACGATCACAAAGCCAGTGGTTTTGCGGCCATTGCTTATTTCTCCCTTCTGGTCTATGCTCCCTCAGTCTCTTTGTCTTAACCTTTTCTGTGAATTTTAAAAAAAAGTATTTATACATCCTCTTTAATTCATTTTCTGTAATTACGTCTTTTTCTTCTTTTCTAAATTCACGACGGAAAATATTTGACGTCTGTCCAAAAATTGGACTGAATAGTCTGATTAAATTTTTTTAAAAAAGCACAGCGAACTAATTGTATTCTTTTTAAAATACTGTGACTTAATGCTTAGAAGTCGACAAGTGCTTTTTGTCAATATAAAATTATAAAAAAAGAAAAGAAAAATAAAAGGTGGGGAGAGAAACCAGTTTTGATGCCAAAATACTCAAGGCCCATCCAGGGTCTTTCTCTCTCACACACTTTCTCCCCCACTAAAATTAATCAAATCAGGTTTGCTCTCGTTCTCTGTCATCACTCTATATTTTGTTGTGGTTTCTATATTCTTGCATTCACTTTCGCAGGTTGGTCGGTTGATTCCTCTAATTTATATTATTATTAGGATTAATTTTTTTTCTTTAATTTTGTTGCAGGCAGATTAATTGTACCTACCTACCGATTGATTATTTTTTGTCCTTTTTTTTTGTTTGATGTATATAAAAGTGTGTGTTGATGATGATTGACCTATGTAATTGGTGTTCAGGGCTAGGAAAGGATCGGTTTTTATGAATTTGATTTCAGAAGGGGTTTTAGGGTTTCTCTTGAGGATGATGATGTGATGGAGCTTTGTTTGCCTGCTTAATATTGGGAGTTCATACATGTATATTGGTAAAAACTTGTATTTTGATTTATCCGTGGTGGCTTTATTGCTAATTTCATCATTTTAATGTCCTTCCCGCAATAGATTTATCCATGGTTTTTGCTTTTCTGGCTTTTTGTCAATTGAAAAGGAAAGCATCATATTTTAGATTTTTTCTTTGGGGTTTTCTGTGATCTGGTGGAAGGAATATGAGTTTGTTGAAAATGAGTTTTTTGGGCTTTTCCTCTGCTTACAAAATAAACATGGCCTTGGATTGAGCTTATTATGATCCCCTATAGTTCTTGGAAGAATCGACTGTTTGTAATTTGGGAGGAAAGTTAGGAAGACAAATGGAGGCTAAGAAAGTTTCGATGATGGCAAGCGATTGCGAGCTTAGTTTGGAAAATGAAACTAATCCTGTTGATGAACCTCAGTGTACTGAGATGGAAACCGATGAGATTCAAACTGGTAGTGCAAAGAATGAGGTTGTAGTTTATAATTTGGAAAAAGGTGAGGCAAGCAATGGCAACGTAGTGTTTTCAAGGGAAGGTCCCCTGGAGACTGAAGAATACGCAGGAATGACTGCGGATGGTTGTATTTGTGGTGCTGCCAAAAAACTGAAATCCAGACTGGCCACATCAGAATCCGAACTCATCAATAATGAGAAAATTGGTCATGAGAAGAAATTTAGCAGGCAAGACAGGATTGAGTTGGGGCGATTGTTTCAGGGTGCTGTGAGTTCCCACGATTGGGAACTTGCAGAGAGTCTTATCTTGCTGGCAGATCCACAAACTCTTAATGATGCCTTGTGCATTTCGCTCGATTCGATATGGTTTTTGAGTACACAGCAGGAGCTGTATGGGATAACAGGACTAATTAATAAAATTATTGCTAATGGTGCTTATGACTTCACAAGAGCTGCTCTCAGAACTTCGTTCCTTGCATCCTGTGTCTCTGCTTGCCAAAGTCGGACAATGAGCCTAGCAGATACTGTGTCCGTGATGGCACAACGGTAATTCTTTGTTTATTTTTTTTGTCGGTTCCTTTTCCCCCTTTTCATACGGCTTGTTCATGTGATTTTCATTTCTTCTCTTACCATTACTTTATATGTAAAAATGAATCAAGTTCAAGATAGTGATGATAGAAATCCATTTCTAGTGACAGTGTTCTATTCATTGTGGGATTATACAGTGGTGATGAAGACGGTTTACGTGCTGCATGTTTTTATGATTTCATCCTTTAGTTGTTATCCCGAATCACCTTGGCAACTGAACATGTTTGATAGCCTTCACTGACTACCTTTGAAGTTTAGTTTCTGGTTGCAGCATTGTGGTTGTTTTTAGGATTGCAATTGGTGGGTCTATGTTTTACTACTTAATAAACTTCAGTGCTTTCTACACTTCTGCCATGAAAGACTACCATTGTATTTGTCAATACTTTAGACGTGTACCATTTGATGAATGAATTTCTTTAGATTGATTAGCTGCTTCTTTTATCATTCTTTTTTCTTGGTGTGTCTGGAGAAAAATTCCCTCTTCCATACAGTAAATTCTTCATTTTGTTCATTTAGGAATATCTTCTGTTAATTTGTGGTGTATGGACTATTATGTGTAGGGGTGTAGGTATTCATTTTTGATTTATTCTCTAAATTGAGTGACGTCGATACTGGAATAAAGTGTTGTTAATATAAAATTCCCAGACTCGATCACTTGTTGAATGTTCAAGTAAGACATTTTGGACCTATATCTCATTTGGCCTTTCAGCACTCACTTGTGATGTATATGATACATGCATTTCATGCATCAAGGAGAGTTTATATTGGGTGGTACTCCCTCCGTCCCGCAAAAACTGGCTTAGTTTGACTTTTTCAGTCAAATTGTCTATTTTATAATCAAAATTTAGACTATTTTCTTGTAGAGATAGGTGGAGAAACTATAACTATAAGAAATTTTGTTGAATTTACTATCACCTCCAATTTTCATAGGTTTGAAAATATAAATAAATATACTTAATTCTGAAATTGTTCAATTTGACCAAAAAAGTCAAACTAAGCCAGTTTTTAAGGGACGGAGAGAGTATTTGACTTGTGCATTGTACTGTTAATTTCTGCTCTTACCTTTGAGTATATTCTTTACATGGTACACAACTTGCTTGAGGTCAAGTGTCATTTTAGTGGAGCTTCGTATAACTCTTAGGACAAATAGTCAAATACTCTATGAACTTAACATCACCTATAAATAGTAACATGTGGGTCATCAATTTACCTTTTTGTGATTAAGACCCAATAGAAGTATAGAACTGAAGTGAAAGTTGTTGTCTATATTCCCCCCACCCTTCTTTCGTTGTTCTTCTTTTAGTTATATATTTCTGTCTGTTTTCTAATTTTTTGCACGGACCAATTCATTAGTTACGTGTAGTTACTCAACAACTCTTCCTGTAAATGATAGGGCAACTTGAAATGTCAGTTTTTTGCTATATAGGTTACCCTTTCTATGTGCATCTTTAAGTTTTTATACTAGCGGATCACCAACTCTTCCTGTAATTTTAAGGATAACTTAAAATGTTAGTTGTTTGCCATATAGCTAACACTTCGTTGTTCTTCTTTTAGTTATATTTGTATGATTGTTGCAGGTTGTTAGGTGTTTATTTCTTGAAGTTGATGTACCAGTTTTCCTTGTCCTTATAGCAGGTTGCACGAGCGGCTGCAAGAATGCAATGGGGATGAGGTTTTGAAGGCTGAAGCTGGTGCCAAGGTTCAGAAGTTCACTGAATGGGCTCTGAAATGTATAGGTTTTCATTCTCGTTGTCAAGGGAATAGGGATGGCATCAATCAGAACTCGTCTGTCCAGATTCAACTGCAGTTATCTGCATTCAAGTCATTTCTGGATCTTGCTGGCAACCATCTTACAGGAAAGGACTTTACGGAGGCCTTTGATGCAGCTTGTTTTCCCCTTACCCTTTTCTCTAGTTCATTTGATCCTGGTTGGGCATCAGGTATATCAGCAACTGCAATCCAAGGGTTGCTGGGCATATTGGTAGAGGGCGGTGCAGACAATGTCAACCAATGTTTTCTCGAAGCCTCTCGTTTTGGAAGCACAGAGCTTGTTCGCATCTTGTTGCAGGTAAAGTAACTTACCATGGCCATTATAAAGTCGTTTGTTATGTTTTTTCTTTGAAAGTCAATTAGAACCTTGGATGAACAGTGGTAAATATTGGTTGGCTTTTAAGTTGATGGATAATTTTGGAAATCGTTCTTGAACTGTATTTTGTCATTGTGCTCGGTTATCTTCTCCCTATGCATCATTCTTCTGCCATACATGTCCTGCGCCGCAACCTGAAGTCTAGTGGTACTTCGGTTTGGTCATCTTAGTTGCCGCAACTTAAATCGATTTTTTTTCTGCATTCAGCATGTACCTTGATTGATTTATATTCTCCATAGTTGGGGCATTGGTATACCTTTTGAGCGGAAAATAGCAAAACACAACAATATAGAAAACCTAGGAAATGGGACTGAACTCAATCTAGGTAAAATGATCCGGTTTCATAATATTTACTTATTGGCTTGCCTTATTGATAAGGGTGATATAAAGAGATGAAACTTCCTCGTTTATTAATAATTCATATTAATTTCTTTTTCACATTCATGGAAAATTAGTACCATCCAAAATGAGAGGGATGTTGAAAGCATAATACTGACTTTCTTGTTGACTATTTATTTTGCATTATAGAGTAAATTACAAGGGAAATAACTTAAATCCCCTGGTCTTGTTATTTGAATACATGAAGAAGTTATATTTATCAAATCTGAAACGCATCTGCTCCTTTTCCCCGTAATTGATTTCCTACTGTTTTTAGGCTCAAGTTCTGTAGCAATACTGCTTATGTTTGTTTGGCTATTTGGGATGCATTTTTGTAGATTGCTCAAAGGAACAGCTTGGATGTTGATGTTGATCTGGCTTTGGGCTTCGCTTCCCATTATGGCAAGATTGGAACTATGGAATGTCTAGTTGAAGAAGGGAATGCGATGGCTTTCTTGGGTCCCTTAATGAGAGCTGCTGAGAGGGGTTGCCTACAGGTTGTTCAGTGGTTTGTGAAGAGAGGCTGCCGAGACATGGAACTTTGTCTAGCTCTCACAGCTGCCACTTCCAGCAGTAAAGTTGAGATTGCTGCCTATCTCCTTCCTCATGTCCCTCATCATGTTCTTGCAGCTCTTAGCATTGAGATTCTTAAGGCTGCTGGTGAACGAAGCGGTGGGTCCCTTGACGGTGTAGCATTTCTCCTTCAGTCCAACTTTCTTGGAGATCCTGCTGCTACTTATGCTGTGGCAGACAGCATTTCTAGGTCTGATGACGAGGCAGTTGCTCCTCAGCTCAGGGATTTTCTTCGGGAGCACTGGTCGGAAGTAGCTTTCTTGAATGGGTTGACGCAAGGACAAGAGCACTACTTAAACTTGACTAGAATTTTGAAGTGGGGTGAATCTCCTATTTGCTTGAGGGATCTCCCAGCCCCTTTAAGGGTGGCAATAGCATACCTGCCGCTGTATAGAGAATCTGTCAAGGCAGGTGGCTGTTTGTTATCACAAAGACTAAGGGGACAACTTGTGGAAGCGGCAAGAAGGCTTGGAGGCAAGACATTGGAAGAGGCAGGGCAGCGAAGAGAACTTTTGGCTGTTTTGGAACATCATCTTCCTCCATTTTTGCTTTATTCGCCAAGTGTTGCTTAGCCAAGATATATAATGTCTGAAAATTTTGAACTCTTTACGATTCCATCTGCCTCCTTTCTGTCTCTCACCCTTGGCGTAAGGTGATGGAGCTCCCAAGGCTTATTTATAGAGCTTATTGATTGAAAATGTACCTCAAGGCTTCGCTGCTTTTTAATGTGTAACCTAATGTTCATTGCATATGCATGTTAAATCTATTATGTAAGATATATAACAGCATTCACCAAGGCTTCTGAAATGTAAACTTTAGACTCAACAGCATGAGGGGTACTGTTGGCCAGTTGCTTTTTCTTCCAGGTTCATTCTACAACTAAATTAGCAAGAACCTTGTTACACCAGGTAAAGTTGCATACAAAGAATGATGAATGTACAGCTGTTAGAAAATAACCCTTCATAGGTTCATTACACCTGGTAAAAGTTCCATACAAAGAATAATGTATGTACAACTGTAAGACAATAACTTTGACAAGTTTACCAGAGCCAGGACAAATGAAAGCTGATACATTGAACTCAACTTACATTGAAGTATTTTCAAAATAATAAATAGGAAACTGGTACACATGATTTTTTTTGATATTTTCACATGAAAACCGTCGCTATAGAAAAACCGTTGCTATACATTTATAGTGATATTTAACATGTATAAATATAAAAAAGTCACGTAAAAATATCAATTTCCTAATAAATATAAAGTAAAATTAACCCTAATGCCATCTTGCAAAAGGCCTAATTTCTGTGGCTTTTGCTTTTTGATCTTTTCAGATTGTGGTCGCATAAGATACCATGCCAGTCTGTTACAATGTCGATGGAAAAAATAAACAAGGGGGGAATACAGAATGTAGATGAAAATATTTTTATTTTAAGATATGATAATATGAGCTTACAATGTGTCACAACACTATGCACCAAACCCTATATTGGTTTGGATATCATAACTACACAAGTGCTATAACATTGCCATGAAACTCAACTGGTAAGAAATGAAATAACCTGTAATTTCCTTTAAATCAGAGTAAACAAGAATTGTAATATGGGGTGCAAGCTTCTCTCTGCTTAACACCCCCATTTACACTTATGCATAAGTAACATCTCGGACATTAGAGGGCATGAATGCTAACAATACGAGTACTACTAGTAAACAAATCGGAAGCAGCAGCAGCATGAAAGGCGGGGGCGGTAATGGGGGGAGTATCAGCGGCAGAACCAGCAACGAAGCCGTCAGACAGATTAGTATAAATAATGACTCTAAGCTAAAATAGCTTTTGGAGGAGAACATTTTCCTGCCATGCCCTTGTGAGAAAGACCTTTGATACTCTATCTTTCTACTTTCAACAAATGTAGTTGTAGTATGAGGACCCTTTCTTGGAAATGGAGGAGAATATGAATTGTTCATTGTTCTTGCATCCATCATTGCTCTTCTTGAATGGTGGTCTTGCAGATTAGTCGAACGTTTTGGCAATATTAATTGTTCTGCTTCAAGGGGTTTCAAAGCACATTTAAGCAACAAATGGGAATGGAAGTTTTAGCTCAAATCCTTTTGAGGTAATTAAAAGGGTTGCAAACCTCAGAATACTTGCAGCAGATGTGCAGCCGAGACTATACCGGATTACGGAGTATTTACAAATTGTGCAATGGGAAGACTATCTAGTAAGAAATCCAAGATTTACAAATTAAAATCTTGTTCAACACCCGATTCTCATAAATTCCTTTTGACTTACAGATGAAGCAATAATAGAGAGAGAGATCTTGTGCAAACCCTTCAGACCAATGCAAGTACACAAATCCTATAATGTGGGTTCAAGGAATATGAACAGGGTTCAAACCCATATCTGGAAGAACAATATACAACTCCTAAGCCACAAAACAAATTCTATTCCCAACTCCCAAGATTAATGTAAATTTCAATTCTAGATTTGTGTCAACAAATTTAGGGATGTCTTCAAATGCTAAGCAAGCACCTTGTCCTCAAATTATACAACTGTTACAAAATACATAACAATTTGAAAGATCAGATTAAATTGCAGTAGTACAAAATATAATGTTCAATTCATATAATTAAAAATATTTTTTAAACAAGAAGCACCCCACAACATGACAGGAAGAAAGAGAGGGAAAATTGAGGAATCACTATAATCTTTACATTAACCTTAAAAACTACAAGAAGATATATTAATGGACAATTAATCACCAAGACACACATAGCAACTATTTACAATCTAAATGGTGCAAAACTTTACCAGGGCTCATAAAGATTCAAACTTTTGAAGACCTTAATTATATTTTAACACTGCCTAGTGGTATTTGCTTAGTTAGCTTAATCAATTCTAAAACATAAGAAATATAATAAAAGGAGAATAATACCCAGTTCTTAAAACAAAGTTTATTATTTGGGATCAAGAAACTTAACAGTTAGAGAAGATCAAACAAGTAACAGAGCTAGATATTTAGGTGGATTTTTTACCTGAGTTTGTTGATAAAGATGTTGGAGGCTTTGGTGGGTACTCTTCAATTCTTTGGTTTCTGGCTTTTCACTTTAAAACAAGGCCAAGAAAATAGAATACAAGAAATGGGTCAGTATGCTTTTGAGATTTGGTAAGAGAAAAGGGGTTTTTGATGATGGATGAATGAATGAAGATGAAGGTTTTGATGGTGATGTTTGATTTTGGTATTGTTTCGGTCCGTGTGTTTCCTTGGTATGAATGGAATTGATTTTTGCAAGAATGAAATTGGTAGGAGTTAAATATCGAAAAAGGAGTGGAAAAGAGGGGTTGGATTCAGTGAATAGGGTTTATCAAGTGGGGCTGCTGTCTGCTGACCAGGCAGGCAAGGCAAGTTGATGGTTTTGGAAAAAATAGGGTATGGAAGAGGGCAGGGGTGTGTTTCCCAAGGTTCTTCGCCCCTGCCCAACTCTTTTATTTATCGCAATCTACCTCTGTAGAATGGCCTAACCAGTCAACAAGCATCTCTCTCTCTCTCTCTACTTTTGATAACTTTTTTGCCCTAAAATGTGAACCTATTTCCATTTTTTTTGTATTTTATCAAAATAAAATCTCTAATCGGGATATAATTAAAAGGATTACGCATCGTCAAGATTCTCATAAAGAAAAATATTAATCACTTTTAATTTTATTTGTCTTAGTTTAAAAATACATGTTTATTAAAAAAAATTATCCTTAATTACCCAATAAAATAAAAGAGATAGGGGAAACATGTGTGTGATTGTGTTTTCAATGTCAAAATTTATAGTGTTATTTTTTTTATTTTTTTATGTATATTATGTGTTTTCAATGATTTTTTTTATAAAATTAAATGAGAATAGTATTGAAAGAATTAAGTCAAAAATAGTATTAAAATAGAAATATAACAAATAAATTTGGACAAATCAAAAAAAAATATGACAAATATATATATATATATATATATATATATATATATATATATATATTAGAAGGAGGGAGTATTATATGTAACGACAAGTTCATCATGATATTAAATAGGAAATTATTAAATCCACAACAAAAAATATTATTTCCACAACAAAAGTGTCGCTATAGATCCTATAGCGACGATTTTTATTGTCGCTATATATCTACAGCGACACTTTTGTTATAAAAATAACAAAAAATATTATGAATTTAACAATTCTCTATTAAATAACGACGTATGTGATATATGAAATAACATAGTGTAAGTAAGGGACATACATATTTTTGTTCTTGTTCCACGCTTCAATTCTCATTTGATATAAATTTAGTCGATATATAAAAAGAATTGATTTCTACATTAAAAAAACAATATTTTCACATGCTCTCTTTCGTATGAATATTGAGTAGGTTCCACATACGTCGATACGAGTAAGACTCGTGTAAAAATATTATTTTTTATATAAAAATATTAGTTTCCTATATATATAATTAAATTGTTTTTATAAAAGAAAGTGTTATTTGCGAAATTAAACTAAAATGAACCTATTGGAGAATTGTACAAAAATAAGTATATTATTTGCTTGCATGCGTTTGCTTATAATAAACTAAAAAAAAATTATGCTTAAAATTTTATTAGAAAGAAAGTGTTGATGCTTAAGACCATTATCTATTTATCTTGGCGAATAAAGAGTAAATTAAAGTCTAAAACTTTACGTGCATGTCATGCTAATTTAGAATACCCTTTTAAAATTAATTAATTAATTCACACGCCTCGGCTTCTTCATTATGATGTATGTATGCATGTATTTGTGTGTATATAAACATCAAATTCAGACCAAACATATGAGGAATTTTTACACGTACTTTGCCGCGGGCTTTAGCTACCGTGTGACCATCACTCCTTGTAGTTGTTGTTATGTAGGAGTATAAGAATCTATTTAATAAAATACAAATGATTTTGAATTTTTCGCTCACTCAATAAATTATTTGGGCCGTTCAAAGTTTGGGATAAATCCCACCGTTCATACATCTATCTAATAATCTAATAATAATTTAATAAAATACAAATGACTTTAAATTTCCCGCTCACTCAATAAATTATTTTGGTCGTTCAAAGTTTGAAATAAATCATATTGTCCATACAGTGCCGGAGGCACGGGACCCAGCTAGTATATGAATATTTTATGAAGTTGGAATTATAAAGATAAGGGATTCGATTATTATAAAATTAACTTTATGATAAGTTGGTCAATTGATTTAACACACAGAGAAAAATCACCTTCTAGCATACGTGTCGACACTATATTGATTAATTGTCCAAAATTAATTTCATGCTAATCACTCTCGAACTTGAGACCTAAAGGTTACCGTACTTTAGTTTTAGATTTTATCGGTTTAAAATGTGTTCTCTCGTACTTGTGAGACCCACTTATATGTTAGTAATTTGACAAAAATCTTATTGAAATACTAAATTTAGCTAGTAATTTATGCAAGCATGGTATATTTTGGTATAGCTTTGACAAGAGCTAGTCAAATGATGAATTGTATTTGTTCCTCTTTCTATTAAACTATTAAAGTGAGACTAAAATCATGTTGCTATAACATAAAATTTCATGC
The DNA here is from genome assembly GCA_020205505.1 of Panax japonicus. Classification (NCBI taxonomy): domain Eukaryota; kingdom Viridiplantae; phylum Streptophyta; class Magnoliopsida; order Apiales; family Araliaceae; genus Panax; species Panax japonicus. The sequence continues at coordinate 41,922,510 of CM035112.1, read as the reverse complement.
ACCTTTTATACAATTAATCAAATCATGTATTAAAAACTTATAATTAATACACCTACATTTGTAAGTAAATTTTACCATAGGTAAATTATGCCCCGTTTCTTACGTCTCACTTTTCTCCTAATTTTCAGCCTGCTCCCATTAGGACAAAAAGTTGGTAAAAAAAATAATAGTAATTCTTTTTCCTTGATCTAAAATAGGGTAGAAACATAAGGTTTAATTTCTCAGATTTTAAAAAGAAAAAGTATATTAGGTGGAGGTAGCCAATCAGAAAGTGCTGATTTGAGACATGCATGATGCATAAACATCGAGTGCATTTTCTTGATGTTGGGAAGGAGGGGTTCCAATTGGCCAATATCTCATGTTATTTTTCCTAGTCTGACCATGATGTCAAATGGGTTTGCATGTGGACCAAGTTGATGTCCTCAACCAATGACATATGCATTAAAAATATATATATATATATATATATATATATAATTAATAGTGTTTTTGGTATTTCATAATTTTCATATTTCGCCAATTTATCGATTAAAACTATCTCGTATTAGGTGCCAAACACACAAGTTTAAGCGTCTAACATACATACTCTATTTTCCATAGGAAAATGATCCGTAGAATACGCTAGTTATTAATTCTGTTTCAACTAACGTTCATCCAGCCATCCAAAATTAGAATTAATGGCTGAGATGAGCGCTCAGCCGCTAGAGGGAGTAGCGGCTAGCAAATTTCATTTATGCTGGCCGCTACTCCCTCTAGCGGCCAGTCAAAACGACGTGTTTTGACTGGCCGCTAGAAAGAGTATAAAGATAATTACTAATTATCCTTATAATTATTTATTATTTTATTTTATTTTACGAGAATAATTAGGATAATCAGTAATTAAGCCAAATTCTTTTATGTTGGCCGTTACTCCCTCTAGCGGCCAGTCAAAACACGTCGTTTTGACTGGCCGCTAGAGGGAGTAGCGGCCAGCATAAAAGAAATTTGCTGGCCGCTACTCCCTCTAGCGGTTGGGCGTTCATCTCAGCCATTAACTCCAATTTTAGACTGCTGGATGAGCGTTAGTTGAAACAGGGTTAATAGCTAACGTATTTCACGGATCATTTCCTTTTTCCATATATATAGCAAGGATCAAGAGCATTCTCCTTAAATAGTATTTCTCCTTAAATAACACTCCTTTATTAAAACTATGTCGTTTTGGAGAATTTTAAAAGAGAGTGGTCCCACTTACTTTCCTTTTATTTACAAAAATGCCACTCACGGCCCTACTTGTTTTTTAAAAAATTCTCTAAAATAACGTAATTTTAATAAAGGAGTGTTATTTAAGGAAGAATGTTATTTAAGGGGAATGCGGATGGTTATATATATAACCTTAATGAATAAAAAAAACCCTTGAACTCCACACCTTTTTTCATGATAACCTATGAGCTCTTTTTATTTCACAAAGAAATTGGAATTCTAATAAGGGCTAAATATGAAGTATCATCATATTTATGATTATACTCTCAAAAAATTTGGGCTTACAGTTTACTACATCAAGTGTCTAATTTGATACAATTTAGCCCTCAATTTCAGAATCCTGCCAAAATTGTTCGGATTATCTAATTTTCCAGCCAGATACCGTATACAATACGGGCTAATAAAACTTATGTTACATCAAGTACCATCAAATTCACAATTTATTACATCAAGTACCTAATTCGTATAAAATTTGTATAAATACTTATAAATAATTATTATATATTAAATTATTAAATTTAAATATTAATACAAAGATTACCCAATATAATTTTTTTAATTTAAAATTTTAAAAATAGACTTAATTACCAAAAAAATTAATAAACTTTTAAACATACAAATTATTTTTAACACGAATAACATTAAACTTTTAAACAATTGACAAAAGTGTCTAAAATTTAATCAATTAAATAATACCCTTTTTTATTAGAAGATCATACAAAAGGAAGAGAAAAAAATTGGAAAAAATGACTCATGTTCTTTCTTCACTCTCCCTCTTCCTTAATCCTTCAAATTATTTTGTTCTTTCAAATTTAGAAATTTTAACAAATTGTACGTATAAATTTACAACTTAAATCTTGCAAATTATAAATTATATCATAAATTATAAATTTTATGTCTTAAATTTTACAAATTGTATGTACAAATTTTACAACTTAAATCTTGAAAATTATAAATTATATCATAAATTATAAATTTTACTTCTTAAATTTAACAAATTGTATGTATAAATTTTAAAACTTAAATCTTGAAAATTATAAATTATATCATAAATTATAAATTTTACATCTCAAATTTTACAAATTATATCACAACTTAAATTTTATAAATTGTATTTGTGACGCTCCCAAAACAGGTATACATCACCCATCTTGAGTCGTCAAATACATGGTATAAAATTTAAATACAACTTAATTATACAACAGTTGTGTAAAATATGACAAAACATAATCTAAGAGTTTTAATAAAAATATTGTCATCTAGACAATATATACACTCAATGGAGTCCTCATTACATTTATTGTCACACTATTTAACAGAATAGTGAGGACTACTAATATTATCATCTGGACCGTCACTCCGTTCCCCGACTAGTCCCAGCTATATTCTCATTTCCTGAAGAGAACAATGAAAGCAAAGGGTGAGCTCAACTAGCCCAGTAAGAAATATTATGACTAAAATAATGCAGAATAAATTATGCTTAGCCTTCAACAGTATAACAACTGATAGAATATAATAGACAACAAATTTTAGATCAACAACTGCAGCGGAATAAGCAATCCATTAGAAGAGTCAAGTAGAGCGTAAAATATACTATCATCTATGATTTAAAAAGTTTTTCATCAACTTTATCGCTGAGACTCAGCTTACTAAATAAAATTGAATCATCCCTGCACCACGGCCAAGGATATTCATGTAATCATCAATGGTCATGATTATACCGAATAATCCCTAGTCATAATCATACCAACAACTGTCCATCAATGAACTACAGGCCAATAAGGATTTTTACCATATCATTCGTTACATTACGGTCATGATTATACCGAATAATCCCTGGTCATAATCATACCAAGTCCATCTATGCACGTAAGCCAAAAATGACTTTCATCACAATATGAGCATGAGGATGATGACCATGACATAACAATTCAATAAAACAAGTTCAATTCAAGGATAAATTTTAAAGATTTATAATTTAATTTATCCAGAAGTCAATAACGTCCAAATTGTCAACATGATACTTCTTTGTGGAGTAAAATTCAAGAATACTCAGAAGAATATTTTTATAAAAAGATATTGGATGAAGCGCAAATATCAAGGATATTCTACTAATTTCATGGAGTATAGAAGCCAAAACTTTAACCAAATGAGTATAATAGAATATATGAAATTACAAATGGATTTTCACCCGTCACGCGGTAATTCACGTAGACATATCATTTTCACATTTTAATAAGGAATGAATACGAAGGGTCATTCACTATGCATGCGGTAGTCCGCGTAGACAGGTTATTCCAATAGAATAATAAAGAATGGAATAACAGAAGAATTCACCATGCATGCGGTAATCCGCGTAGACAGGTTATTCCAACAGAATAATAAAGAATTGAATAACAGAAGAATTCACCATGCATGCGGTAGTCCGCGTAGACAGGTTATTCCAACAGAATAATAAAGAATAGAATAACAGAAGAATTCACCATCCATGCGGTAGTCCGCGTAGACAGGTTATTCCAACAGAATAATAAAGAATGGAATAACAAAAGAATTCACCATGCATGTGGTAGTCCGCGTATACAGGTTATTCCAGCAGAATAATAAAGAATGGAATAACAGAAGAATTCACCATACATGCGGTAATTCGCATAGACAAGTTATTCCAACAGAATAATAAAGAATGGAAAAACAACCCTTTCAAGTATTAAAAGAAAATAACTCTCTTCATGAATACAAAAAAAATAATACCCCTTACCTTAGAAGAAAACTGGATAACTGAAATAGTGAGGTAGCAGACTTCTCTTTTTCTTTCTCTCTATAATTTCTCTATAATAATTGCTCTTGTGAGACTTAGTGAATTGGTGAGAAATGAAGGAAGAATGAGCTTCTATTTATAGAAAAATATAGTTTCAATAATTGCACATTTTGGGACTCGAAATATTACAGTATAATACCTTCCTCTTTTTTTTTATTTTTAATTTAGTCCTGCAAGTATTATCAAACTTGCACCACCTCTCCTAATAGTAAATCATGTGAATTAATAGTTTATTCATATGACATAATCATGTGAAAAAAATAATTACAGTATAATACCTTCATCTATACCTCCATTTTTAATTTAGTCATACAAGTATTATCAATTTTGCACCAACTCCCCTAATAGTAAATCATGTGAACACATAGTTATAAACATATGAATTAATAGCAATTAATTGCTCGTTTATCTGATTAATTACCCGATTGGTTAATATACCCTCCAGATATCAATTATTATCGAAATAAATGTCGATTTCCACTAACACTAATAATTCCCACACAATGGAACAATCAATTTCATCTTTAATCAATACGAACTTATTCATCATTAATATTATAACGCACAATATTTAACAACCAGGTCGTTCCCAGGAAAGAGGGGGCTTTCCGATAAGGATTTCTCCCTATTGGCGCGCAATTAGATGACTTAACCTCTCTTTGACAGAACTTCTAGACATTGTCAATATTGCAAATAATATGAATAACTTTGTCGTCTCAATTATTGATTTAATAATATAACATATTATGCAGATGCTACTGTGACAATAATTGAATCAATAATATGAGAGATATGATGCAGCAATTACTGTAGCAATAATTGAGTATAACTAAGTGACTTCTTACGTAAGTATTAATAATCAATACCGTGTGTTACTATGCAACCACGCGTATTACTGTACTTTTACTACCCGGTAGTTCAACAGTTTTAACTGTAACACTTTCGCTGTTATTTTTATAAAAAGATAATTCTGTCGTTTTCTAACTACGACAATACTTCCGTTGTGGGTCCACCAATGATTGTGCCGTCGTACGGATATTCTTCGATAAAAAGAATATTTCCCGACCAAACGAATATTTTATAACAACTTGCATACTTTGCAAAATTTTCACATATCACCCTTAACTTTAACCTTTTATCAATTTAACCATTTACGAAATAAAATAATAATTATAAAAAAATTAAATATTTTTATTTCATAAAATTCGGGGTCTTACAGTATTTATAATTTTATTTATAAATATTTTTTATTTTAAATTGTATAAATTGAAAAAGAAAAAAGAAAAAAAATGACTCATTTGTTCTCTCTCCTCTCTCCCTCTTCCCTAATCCTTCAAATTGTTTAGTTCCTTCAAATTTAGAAATTTTAACAAATTGTATGTATAAATTTTATAAATTATATCACATCTTAAATTTTACAAATTTTATTTATAATTTTATTTATAATTTTATTTATAATTTTAATTTTATAAATTGAAAAAGAAAAAAAATACTCATTTGCTCTCTCACTCTTCTCTAATCCTTCAAATTGTTTTATTCCTTCAAATTTGGAAATTTTAACAAATTGTATGTATAAATTTTACAAATTAAATCTTGCAAATTATAAATTTTATGTATTAAATTTTACAAATTGTATGTATAAATTTTACAAATTAAATCTTGCAAATTATAAATTTTATGTATTAAATTTTACAAATTGTATGTAAAAAATTTACAACTTAAATCTTGCAAATTATAGATTATAAATTTTATATCTTAAATTTTACTAATTGTATGCATAAATTTTACAATTTAAATCTTGCAAATTATAAAATATATCATAAATTATAAATTTTACGTCTTAAATTTAACAAATTATATGTATAAATTTTACAACTTAAATCTTAAAATTATAAATTATATCATAAATTATAAATTTTATATCTTAAATTTTACAAATTATGTCACAACTTAAATTTTACAAATTGTATTTGTAATTTTATTTATAAATTTAAATTGTATATATAAGTTTATACCTTATTTCTACGGTATTAGTTACTTTTTATAAAGGGCTTAAAAAATATTATATTTATAATTTTAATTTTTTTCTTTGGGGGTCGAATCATGAATATGGTGGTACTTGATGTAACGGAACTGTAAATAACCCTTTTTAAATTAAGTCAAATTATAAACTGCATATTTATTCGGTCAACTAATATTAAATACACAAAACCCGATCGGATTCTTGGGCGAATCGGGTATTCTGACCAATTTTGGTCGGATTCGAAAATTGGGATCTAAATTGTATCAAATTATGTACTTGATATAGTAAAGTGTAAGCCCAAATTCTTTGGGGGTCAAATTATAAATTTCATGATACTTCATGTAACAGAAGTGTAATTAGCCCTTCTAATAATTAGGCAAAAAAATACCCTTAAAACCAAACCATTGTTAACTGAGGATGAGCTGTCATGATACATGGCATATAATATAATGTGTATAAAGAACTATTTATATAAAAAATGCCTTTTAATTTTTTAAAACAAACTATGTATATATACATATAAATTATACAAAGTATATTATGTCACTAAGTCAAATAAAATATATAAATTCAAATTATGTAAAAAAATTTATAAAAATTAAATACTTCATTAAAAAAAGATATGATGGAATTTTTTTTTTAAAAAAAGTACTGTTCCATCCCCAACTCATCTAAGTTCCAATACCCTTAAATTTTCGCCCTAGTCTAGACCTGGCAAACAGGTCGGACTGGCCCAAATGAATCGGACTATGGTCGAATCGAGCCTTTAGCGGATCGGGCCAAAACGGTCCGGGTTTGGGCCGGCTAAAAAAGTTAATCCCGCTTTTTGACGGCCGGACCGGTCCGCGGGCCTAGATTGATCTAGGACCAATTTTTAACATATTTTTGGCCTAGCCTAAACGGGCCGGACCATAACGGCCCGAATTTTGATGGGCTGAAAAAATGAGGCTCAAAGCCCATTTTTTGACGGACGGGCCGGCCCACGGACTTGGACCAATTTTGCCAAGTTTACCCCAGGTCCAGCCCCAGCCCCAGCCCCCAAACCTTACCAGATTTCTTCATTGTCTTTAGCTATCCACCGAAAATTTCCACGGCGACAATTCTAACGAGATTAATATTTTTAGGCTTTGTTTGTTTGTAAAAAATAAGTTTGGGATTGAATAATTTTTTTTAATTTAACACTATTTTGAACTATTTTATCGTATGATGGAGGATTAATAGTTCTTTAAATTATCATATGAACTATTTTTTGTCATTCATAAGACTATTTATGAGGGATTTGTTATAAAATTATAACATATATATTTATGGATGTCTATATTTTATATTTAATTGTAATGATCTTTGGTATTATGGAACTCTCATGTTCATTAAGTTTTAAAACTCATGACTTTTGAGTTTTGTAACTTTCAAGTCCATATATCTATAAATAAGAGCATTGTAAAAGAGATTAATGTGATATACAAAATATAATGAGAATGCTCTCTTTCTTCTAATTATATTTGTTCTTAATTTTAGTAATCTTTTATAACAGGATTATATAATCTATGAATGTGAGATTAATAGTCCTCTCTATTTTAAGCTATCAAATAGTTTTATGAGACTAAAAGTCACACATCAAGGGACTAATAGTCCGTCATAGTCGAAGGATTAAATAATTCGAAATAGTGTTAAATTAAGACAAATAATTCAACTCTAAACTTACTTTTTGCAAACAAACATTAGCCTTATGATATTTTTTTGGTAGTAAGAAATTAAGATTTTAATTAAATTTTAGAAAGTTTTTTCTTTTCCCTTTTCATCAAGTCTTATTTTATTCTTTTATGAAACATAATTTTCTTTTTATAGATTTTATCCTAATACATAACTTTAGTTTTATATATTTTATTATATTTTAACAATTAAATGTCATTTTTTTTATAATTTTTTTAAAAATAATAAAAAAGAAGTTAGCAAAACAATAATGTTTGAAATATTGTCATGACAACTCATCCTTAGTTAACCATGGTTTGGTTTTAAGGACATTTTTTGCACAAATATTAGAATTCCAAGGTTTGTTTGTGAAATAAAAAGAGCTTATGGGTTATATTGAAAAAAGTGTAGAGTTCAAGGGTTTTTTGGGTCATTAAGTATATATATACATATATATTATTGGATTATCGGATGGACGCTCACGATCTGTTAATATAATGACAACGTTAATTGTGGATCAGTTCCCATACATGTATGTTAACAAAGTTAAAAAATTAGGCAAATTGAGCATGTGATGCGGAGCTTTCTGTTGGAATTCAATGAATTTCCAAGCAAACTTGCATGTTTTAAATTCCTCGTACAACTCTATTTTAATTTTGGAACCCCATAAGATATTAAAAATAATAATTTTGATGAGATTCATGAATATGGCAAAATGGCTTTTTGAATTTTACACGATAGAGCTCTGGAATTGCTAGTCAAATAATGGCTCTTGTTTTGTTCTAATTTCCTCATCTTAAAAGTCAATTTGCTTAATCCATAGGCGTGTTCTGATATACTCTTTTGAAAATTTTGTTTAGCTGTCCCTTTGTTTCAAAATGAATGCTAACTAGCCAAGTATGAAATTAGGAAATAATTTCATGTTAGGATCGGATCACATACACGGATATAACAGTAAAAATTAACACAGTAATTTATATGATTTTCCAAAATCGGAGCGGCGAGAGAAGCTGTATTATTTATGATCTCAGTCCATTCGCTTCCCTCACTTCCGCTCCGCTTCGTTCGGCATTGGCCTTTATCAAGAGCTTCTCAATTATGAGCACAAGTTCCAATATTTCATGATAAAGTTGAACTGCGACTAACATGAAATTTTAAGAGATTAGATGGAATAATAATACATGAGTTCCTCTTTAATTCTTACATATCTTATGTATTCATATAGGTTGATATTTTTTATCGATCACATATAGCTGGACTATGAAATTATATCGTCTTTTGAAATATATATATATATATATACACACACACATACACACACACCACGGCAAATTCGGACCCTATTTTTTTTATTTTTTTAAAACAACAAAAAAATTTAATATTTTATGGAACTGAAATTTTTCCACTGTTTTGTTATACGGTATCCAAATCACATCCAAAACACTGTATTATATAAAAATTTCAGTTCCATAAAATATTAAAAAAAAATTAGTTTTAAAAAAAAGCAAAAAAAATACGTATTTTAAGAAAGTATCCGGACTCTCTCTCTCTCTATATATATTTCAAATTAACCTTCTAACTCATTTCTTAATAAGTTTTTTAATCTCTTTCTATTGATAATAAACTTGAGTACAATTTTCTACTATGTCAATATCTAAGCCATTTAAGATAATTAAATGTTAGTTTCAGAATGTTTCCTGTCACTCATAATTAAATGTTACCCCCTCCGTTCTTTAATATAGATCGTTTTAGAGTTGTACATAAATATTAAAGAAATTATTGTAAAACATTAAATATATTATTAATTGTCTATATTGCCCTTGTATTGAAAAAAAAGAATATTATTTATTAGGCAAAAAATAGTGAAAGAATCAAAGTTATATTTATTACTTAGGGTAATATTGAAAACTAAGCAATTAATGCTTACTTAAAATTCTCAAACGACTTATATTTAGAAATAAAAATATTTTTTTAAAACAACCTATATTAAAAAACGAAGAGAGTAGTTTCAGAATGTTACATTGGGATTTTCCGTTGACTTTTTAACTTAAGTTTTATGTCACTCATACTAAAATTTGTTATAAAAAAATATATATTAATCCATATTAATTTTTAAGGCTGAAATTATTATCAAAACAAATAACTGAAAACCTCACAATAAGGAGTAAAGAAAATCCCATAATAGCTAGGAGAAATATAAAGTGCATGCATCGGGTAATAAAAAGGCCGTGGGAAAGATCCATAACAAATACATCCTTAACTGTCCATATGAGATCTGCAGTGTAAATTTAAAACAATTAATCCTTCCGTTACTATAGTAGCGGATAAACTATATTTTTCTTATGGATGGTTAGATATATATTTGAATAGTGTCGTATCAAGCATTTACTATAAATCACTCGTGTGTGTGTGTATATATATATATATATATATATATATATATATATATATATATATATGGGTCTGGTTCTTGTAAGGGCTCCCTTACTTTATTAAAATGCGGATTTTTTTTTAGTTTTTTTTAAAACAATTAAAAAAAATTTAATATTTTATGAAACTGAATTTTTTTCATAATACAGTGCTTTGGATGTGATTTGGATACGTATAACAAAACAGGTCTGTACAGTCTGTGCGGACTGTACATACATTTTTTGGTATAGGTATCCAAATCACGCCCAAAACATTGTATTATGGAAAAATTACAGTTCCATAAAATATTAAAAAAAAATTAGTTGTTTTAAAAAAAAAAAAAGTCCGCATTTTAACAAAGTAAGGGAGCCCTCACGTGATCGTTTCTGTATATATATGTATATATATATATATGACATATAGGAGGGAGGGAGGGAGGGAGGGAGGGAGGGAGAATATTTACTTATTTCATAAAAAGGAATTCAATGAAACTATTCATGCTAAAGATAGTCAGAATTGAGGGGTGGAAGAACCCAAAAGAAGACTGAAAACCAAGTCCTCTTCATAATACAACTGATCGATCCTCAGGTGCTTTCAAAGTCCTCATCATACTCAAAGGCTTTGTACTGAAACTCATACATCCGATCCCAAGGAGTTCCCTAAATCCCTATCATACTAAAATGCTTGACAAGAAGTTTTCCAACTTATTTTAGGATGCAGTCATAGTCACATTTTCACTGATTTTTTTTCGACTTTCTAACCTATTATTTCCTTTGAAGCTTGTTAGGATAGGATCACACATGTCGTCACGATTTGCGTGGTTCTCTAATTTGGGTACGTCCACGGAAGTAACGAGAGAAATTGTTTTATTTATGATCTGAGTGCATAGGAATAGAGAGTATAAAACTATTACTTCTATCCCAACTATAAATTACATTATAGTCTAAATACCGTAAAATCGTACCAAACTGTGGGGGCTACGTCCCCCAAACACCCCCAAACCTTCGGTCCAACCCTGAGCCAGTGCATCGCTTTGCACTTGGCCTTTTTCGATAGCTTCTCAGTTATGAGCCACAAATTCCAACAAACCAAAGCTCTTTCAAGAATCTAACATATTCAAAACCCCCCAAAAAAGGTTAATTTAGTGATAGCGAGCCTAATGAATAAGTGTATAAAATACTGCAGACAATGACTTCATTTGGAGCCACCCAAAGAAAGTTTACTACAAATTTACCTATTGTGCCTGAGGGTGCGGTGCAATGTTCAGTCCTGTCAATTATGTATAGATATCGCAGATTTCATATGAGAGCATTCATCAATTATGTATCAGATATCGCAGATTTCATATGAGAGCATTCATCACACATGTACACTGAGTCTTCATTTAACATTATTGTTTGTAATGCAGAATCATGAATAATAATTATTAACAAAACCATCGCCATAACACTGATGTTCAATACCTGGATTCATTTGTAACACCAAAATGGCTACTTGACAAAAATCAAGTGCCAATTCCCTTATCAACCACATAACACACATATAAGTACACACAAATATAATCTTTAACGTTTGAAATTGATACCCCAAGCTTAAACCTCTAATATATTTAAGGTCTTGAACATCCACCAACCAAAGATAACCAAGAACCATCTAGTCACAGCAGTAGTCCCGCCAAATACTGGTCTCTAGTCCTGCATAAGGTGAAAGTGGAATTTTGAATTACTGGAAAATAAATAATAGTTTATATACTATAGCTAGTATATAGTTTATATACAATAATAACTGTAGTAAAGGTTGCTGAACAAGGACCATTGTTCATTTTAGCCATACCATTTAAGGTTCATATGGCATGCATGTATACAGTAATAATATAAAAAGATAATTAAGTTTAGTAAAGGAAAAGTTAATGGAGTGATTTGGAATTTACTCGTCTATTCTCATCAGATTGACATGCAGAAGGAAACAAATAAATATAAAGTATAAACTTGCCCAACTCCTATGCTACAGATTGAAGGAATGGAATGATTCATTCCATTCTAGTTGAAATTAATTATTCCATACTCTCCCTCGCCCAAAGAATAAAATTCATAAATTTGGGAGAAATAAGAATAGTTCAATCCATTACAATCACAACCAAACACAATTTTTTTCATTCCATAGGAATGGGTCATTCCATTCCTACCTTCATTACCCAAATCCAAACGTAGCACTAGTGTTAGGCAAGAAGCACAACTACTTTCCATAAATATCCCTATTCCTTTCCAAGACACAACCTTATCCAATCACCAGCTTCAAGTCAAGCAATAAACAAGCTAATTTGTTTTTACTCAAAAATTAAACTGTACTTTGATGCTCATAGTAAGCTAATCAAGTAATAGACAAACTATTCTTCTTAAACTCATTTTAACGAGACTGTAATTGATACTCATACTTTTCTTGATATGATGCATGAAAATCATACAATGCTATTCCACATTTACATTGATAGTGCTTTGATATCTTCAATTTCGAGGCATTTATAACAACCACCCAAGGCCAAAACACACGCACAAACACAAAAACATGCACAAGAATATATACACACACAACAAACGTAAAGCCAGCTCCCTCCATCATGGGCTAAAAGGTCCAACGTCCACCTTCGATCCAGTACATGTAGTCTAGTCATATTCTTACTAATATATTTATCCTTAATCAAACATTAACAAAAAAACATTTACCATTTTTGTAAGCAATGTATATAAAACGAAAGTGTAAAATGCAAGACAGTAAGTCATCATAAAAATTAAGCACATGATAATTGTGCCTCAGATTCTCACCAATTCCCATGGTGAAATGATGATTGGGATTTTTTTTAATTGCTAGTTGGCTATTCAATTCTTTAGCCACATTATAGAACTCAAAAACGATTACATGATTAACAGACAGCTCAAATAGTCAGAAAGCAGCATGGTCAGTGTACCTCATCATCATCATCATCATCATCATCTCCCCTGTCTTCTTTGTTCTTTTTGAGGCGTGTTGTACCACCCTCCTTGCTGATGGGCAACTTCATTGCTCCAAAGGGTGTGTCCACATCGATGTTTCCTTTCATGGTGTAACCAGTACCTTTTCCTCTAATCATATCCCAAAGAGCTGACCCAAAATCCTTAGGCCTGAAGGTAATGGGAATATCAATGTAAGTGATGCCACTTTTCTCAATCTTAGCAGATTTGGAGAGTTCTGCACCTCCGATGCTCACATCAGAGAGCCAAACCTCATACTCTAGTGCATTGAGTGCCAAGTCAAAGTCATTTTTGTTCTCCAATTTCAAATGAAGTGTTGCAACAGTTTCTTCAAAAGAGAATCTTTCAAATTTGATTTTCTCAAGATCAATATCAGGTTTATAAGGTATGGGGATCTCTCCTGTTTTCTCAAGCGGAAAAGTTAGCCTACCAAAGATGGGCACATCCACAATGAGGTCAACCTTGATCTTGTAAGGAATGATGCTTCCTGGATGTATATCATCATAAGTATTCTTAATATCATCATATATAAGACAAATTGGTATTTTGACAGTCTCTGAACCATGCGCATGGATAGTTCCAGCATCGGGTATCAAACCAGAAACTAACTTCCTTCCATCACTCTCAACTAAGTAGTTTATATCAATGAGAGGGATTGGAATCGGATTTGGATTCTTTACAAGCACATCAACAACGATATCAGCCTTTTCAAGATTAATTTTTGGAAGGTGAATTGCTGCAACATCTGCAGTTGGCTTCCCAAATCCTATTGTTTCCTCAATCTTCTCTCCTATATCGTGGATAAAATCCTTCACCTTGTCAATAAATCCACCCTTTCCTTCATCTTTGTCCTCTTCTTTGTCCTTCACACCCCTTTCAACTATCTCTGGCTTATCAGATGACGACATAACTTACGGGCAACACATCCAGAAGATTAAATAAATAAGTAATAAAACAAGTTGTGTCATTTAAAAAATATTATCGCTCAAAGACACTGAAGAAAACAGACCCAAATGCCAATAAGAACCAGATTCGTGAGCTGCGATCTAATAAACAAATACTCCAACTACTACACTTTCATTTGCAAGTAATCATGAGGATCTCTATCATATGTGCAATTTATATTACTAACAGATAGAGATGTTATAACCTGCTTATTCCATCTTTCTCAATCACTTAAATGAAAGTGAAATTTCTACATCTGTGTTCTCTCAATTTGTTCAAGAAAAAGATGAGTTTAATCTGCATTGTATTATTTGTATATCTTTATACTTTTTGGTGACTCACTGCAAAAGCTGCAGTTGGAATGGATCAGTGGGTCAAAGCTGCCTTGGTTGAGGATTAATAATCTAAGCATAAAAGAACAGAGAAACTAAAATTTATTGCAATAAGACTAGACAAACAGTGAGAATCAACCCTGTCAGCAAAAAGAAAGAAAAATGATACTCCTGTCCTCCATTCCAAATTATTATAAGATCATTATTGACTTTTGAAATTCAATTTGAGATATTTTAAAAAATTAATAGTACCTTCTAAATAGTATACAATATTCATCATTGTGTATTGACTAAAATTGAATGAACCGAAGTCAATTTTGATTCGAATATCTTAAATTGACTTCAAGTCAATAATGATGATCTTATATTATTGACTTCAAGTCAATAATTATCTTATATTTTGGAAGTATTTAAAATTGATTTTTCCACAAGGTCCTCCCTCCGAGTGTGTACCCACTTACTAATCATGCAAAGAGGACTTTGTGGAAAAATCAATAAGAAAAATCAGTTACATAGAAGTAAGAATGCCCATTAAACAACTAAAATTTGATTAGAATAAAATAAAATCACAGACATCTTAAAAGGTCAAACCATCATTCTTATGCGCCAAATCAATCTAATCTACAAACTCCAAATCAGTAAAGTTATGGTGAAATTTGGACTCAATAGATAGAGATAAATGCCCTATTGGCTATGGGTCAGAAACAAGAATATCCAAATTTTATTGTTCTTATTGAAATCTGGAAATTGGAGTCATTGATTGAGTAAGGTAAACTTAGATCAGCCTGAAACAGAAAGATCAACTGATATACATCAAATATACACATGATTTCATTTACTTCACATAAATTCAACATAAACTACAAAGACATAAGCTAAATCAGCAAATTTTCTACCTGATATTCATGAAACTTTAAAACAAAAAAAATCAAAAATTTAATTTTCCTCTTGAAATCAGGAAACTAGAATGACCAAGTGAGTTTAACTTGGATCAACCTGAAAGAGAAAGATCAATGGATATGCTTCTAATTTCATAACATAAACTAAAAAGAGATGAGCGAAATCAGCAACATTTAGCAACTTTCCTACCTGATATGATGGAGAAGCAAAAACCCAAAATTCGTATGTTGTTCTTTGGGAGAAAATCGGAGCTGGAAAAGGGTTTTGAAGAGTGAGCCTAAAGAAGAGAAAGTTGAACGGATTGTCAATCAACAGTCAGTATTAAAGGCCTCGTCTGTCTTCTTCTTGTTTATGATTATTGTATTTGTATTTAATTTATTTTATTATTATTATTATTAACGAAAAAACCGTTCATATACATGGGCCATACCAACCGATAAGACGGATATCGGGATATGTGGTGGCCTAATTTGTGCAAGACACTCGCAAGTTAGTGAGAACTTTTTTTTTTAAGAAAAAAATATAAAAACGTGTAAAGAAATTAATTTCTTATTAAAAAAATATAAATGATGTAAGTAAATTAAATTTAAAAACACATAGTAATGTAAATAAATTACATTAATGTAAGAGAAATTAAACCAAAAAATTCAAATTATGTAAATAAATTAAATTTGAATCTTTTAAATAGTGAATAATGTTTGTTTGAGGATTGAAGGATGAATATTTGACAAAAAAATAGTTTTAGTTTTGTTCAATAAATATATATTTAATCACGTAAATAGATTTCTTTATTTTAGTTCATTTTAAATCGAAAACTCTCATACTTTCCCTCCTTCTATATGTAGGGGAGGACGCATAATTTTTTTCAGGCATATTTTAATTAATTTTTTTTGTTGAAATTAAATAATAAAAAATTCAAATAATTATAATCATATTTGCAAATTACAATGTTATCCTCCTAGACTCCATACAAATTAATTAAATATATTCTTACTTATCATTTGCTTCTAAGGTCATCACAAAGTAAAATTTAAATATAACTTTTCTTCTTGAAGTATGTTGAATTCCCTATAATCTTGACTAGAATACAATATACATTAAATCCTTAACTTTAGCTCAATTGTGCTCGATTTATCTTTCCAAAACAATAACCGTAAGACCCCAATTTTTATGAATAAAGATGAATTTTCTATAATTATCATTTTTGAATATTATGGAATAAATTTGGTATAATGTTATAGTTGTGAGTAATATTTATAAATTTTGCAAAGTACGCAAGTTGTTTATAATATTCGATTGGTCGGGGAATATTCGTACGACGGCACAATCATTGGTGGACCCCACAACAGAATTATTGTCGGATTGAAAAAACGACAAAAATATTTTTATGAAAATAACGGCGGAAGTTTTACCGTTGATAAGCTTCGCAATTGTAATTCGGCATAAATTTACGCAATACATAGCTGAACTCTTTATTCAAAACCTCATAAAGAACATTACTTTTGGTAGTCAGCTCATATTTCAACTCTAGAGTATTATAGCAAATCCAATGGTAATGTCAAAATGGCTATAGCCATTGCTATATTTTGGCACCAAAAAGTGCTTTTTGGTGCTAAAATAGAACCCAGTCTCCGATGGTTGGTTCTATTTTAGCACAAAATTGTTTCAAATTTATCTAGATTTCTCATTTTACTATTATTTTATTATTATTATTATTATTATTATTAAAATTATTATTACTATTATTATTGTAATAAATTATTATTATTAAAATTATTACTATTATTATTATTATTATTATCATTACTATTATAATTATAATTATTATTAGTGTTATTATTATTTTTATTTTTATTACTACTACTACTACTACTACTACTACTATTATTATTATTATTATTATCATCATCATCATCATTGGTTCTATAAGATGACTATAGTCATCCTTGGTTCTATATTTAGAACCAAGTATAGCATTTTGCTATTTTAGAACTAATTATAGAAGTGGGTTGGATTTGAGTTTTTGACATTTGGTGCTATAATTTGACTATAGAACCAATTATAACACCCCCATTGGATTTGCTCTTATGAGTTAAGTTTCTTAGGTTTTATCCATCTCTTGTTTAGTTTCTGAGTTGCTGCTGTCAGTAATAATCTAACAAACCAACTTGTTTTAGCAGGGAGATCAACAAGGCATTCTGTGGCTTTATTGATCAATGTAAATATCAGCTGCATCATAAACTGTTTTCTGATGATGGATATTATGGAGGTCAGCCTGGTCAGGAAGTTGAAATTTGCAATAGCATGCCTGAGAATAATCATTTGGTATGAGTTACATTAATATTTTAAGATCTCTCTCTCTCTCTGCCTCTCTCTCACACATGCAGACTCACTCTCACACACCCTTCCCACCCTCTCACAAACACACACGCACACGTTTACTTTAGAACTAGAAACGATGGTTCAATTTTTTGGATAAGATACCTCATTGTCTTTGGTGGGTTCTTTAGAGAGAAATTGCAGATACTTTGAGGATAGGGAAAGGTCCACTTTGCATAAGAAGTTCCTTTTCTGAGCATATTTTTGTTTTGGCAGAAGGAGGTGTTTTTGGGATTGCTTTTGGGCTTTATTGATTTTTTGTTAGTTTGATCGAGGGACAGGATTTACTGTTGTGTGTCTAGGTGGCTCAGGGTTGTTCCTGTTTTTTGAATATGTTCCTTTAACTTATCAAAAAAAAAAAAAACAATTGCTCAAAAATGATTTGCATGTCTCTAATTTCTTAAAATCCTTTGGGGTATTAGAAATTGTTAGTTGGCTTGGCTGCAGGAGCTTTAACTGGCGTTATAGGCTCTCCACCATTGACCTAAGTTTTTTCTTCCTATTTTTGCTTTTCTCTCTTTATTGGAGCACATCCTGTGTCCTCCTATAAGTAATGTTTTATCTGTAAAATCTTCTTTCACTTATTTGTGAATATGTTGGTTGACCTGGAGGAATTAGATAGCTTCTTTCACTTGTAAGGCATTCTCTGAAAAACTAAAATTATCAAGAAAAAGGAACTCAACTTATTGGTAATATAACTTACCAAAGAATAAAAAATATTGGAAAAATAAAATTTCTAAAGATACTGTACCTGGTTCATAGGCTACTCCACTTATTGGTCTTAAATTTTTGGATTTTTTAGTCAAACATATGGAATACATCTTTGAGCATCATAAATCTAGGTACCCAGCGTTGTTGCATCTTTTCATAGAACCCTGTTCTATCATTTTGAATTATTAATGGCTAAATGCAGGAACTAGAACAAGAGGGAATTAGGGTTAATTCGAATTTCGAGGAAACCCTAGGGTCCAAATTGGGTTATTATGAGGAGACCCCAACCTCTAAGTGCTAAATACAATGTTAGCAATATCCTTGCCTGAAGTTTAGTTCCAGCTATTGCCTATTAGTTATATATAGCTGCACCACTCGCAATCAAATCTCCATAATTAGTCCCCGATATAATACCTATAATTTAGTCTAATTTAATCCATCTCAATTCCTAAAATGAAGCCCTTATGCAAATGCTAAACTTTTCAATTGATTTAACGAAGTCTTAAATTAGAGTCCTAATGCTTTTATTGTTTGTATTCTGCTTTTCCTCAGTTAAATGAAACTTCAACATCTTTTGAAGAAAATGTAGAAAATATGAGTTATAAGCTGATACAGAAACTCCAGGAAAAGGGTAGTCGGTATATGGCCCGTCAAGATAAAATTGGAATTGTGACAGGGAATTGGGGATGTGGTGCTTTTGGCGGAGATCCTGAACTAAAGGCCATAATTCAGTGGCTTGCTGCTTCTCAGGTGATTACTCTTCTGATTATTTGTTAGCAGCTTTACTTTTATGTTATCTGTTCAACTGATTGTTAGGAATCATCCAATTTTGTGCATGATCATGTCCATGAATTTCATTATAATAAGCTTTTCCAATAATAGAGGCTGTACATTCAACTAATGATCATAAAAACAAGCTAATAGCGACTTCTGTACTTTTCAAAAGAAAAAAAGAAGCTGACATTGTTGAATTGTTGTTTGCTGAAAGGATCATTTTTTCATTGGTTTGTAACAAGAACTTCTGTCCGACTCTATTCTAGACATGGATTCTGGAATCTGGATTAGGCTACTGCTTGGTTGTGTGTCTCTCGCTCATGTACTATTATTCTTAGGTTTACTGCAGGGTATGCGACGTGCTCTAAGCTACCCTGGATATTTGACATTCTTAAGGACTAATAATTTTGCATTAAATAACCACTGATGTGGAATTTCATGCATATATCTCACCCTCTATGTTTCTACTACCTCCGTTCCTAAAATTTGTTTTTGCACATGGATTAAGAAAGTATCATTTACCAAGTAAAATTTGTTTGAAATTCCATCACTTCCCCTTTATAGGAAGTTGAAAAGTATTAATACACGGGACAGAATTTCTTGGGACAATGAGAAGGTAGGTATAATATAGGAAAGTAAATAATTTATTCTCCTCGAAAATTGTAAACGACAAACATTTTGGAACAAATTTTTTGTTCTAAAACGACAATCTTTTAGGAACGGAGGGAGTATTTGCTTGCATTGTTTCTCTGTCATTTTCCTTCATCTTTGCAGGCATTAAGACCTTTCATCGCACATTACACATTTGGGATAGAGGAGCTGCGGTCTCTTGACCAGGTAATGATCTTCCCTACTGTTCCATGAACTTCATTACAAATGATTCTATTCATAGCTATAGGCTATGGCACTCCATCTGTCCTATTGGTTGTGCCTTAATGTTATATGCTGGAATATTAAACCAAATCTGGTGAACCCAGAATTAAATAAACTGATGTCATCTCTCTTCTCAAGCCAGAATCTGTTCATTTGCATTTGATTTTCAATGAGAAATGACCTCCAGGAATCTGCTGTGACCTACTAAGTCTCTGAATTTGATGCTTATCATGGTAGAAAATGAAAATGTCTTGGGCTTAACATTCAAACATTGATCCTGCCAAAATATAGGCCATCTTTTTACCATTCAGCGTCTTTTGTTTGTTAGTTTCATACTGTAGATCTAACATATTCTCGAACATTTGGTTCTCTCAGAATCAGATACATGTGATGTTGAAAAATCACCATATTTTATTTCATAGAACATCTCCTCTTTTGCTTCTTCACAGGAATAACTGGCTATTGAATTTGCTGGCATCCCAGAAATGGAATGTTGGAGACCTTTGCTATACGGTGCAAATTCTCTCCAGCACCATATCCAGTATTCCAGTCAGAAGTACTGTCTTTCTGAGGTAAGGGACGTTATTTTTTTTTTTAAATGATATTATTTCTTCTAATATCATTATGCCGGAGTATTGGTAAGATTTTTCCTGTGAAATTCTTGTCTTTTAGTGTCAGGGTTACTATTCACGTATACGGCACTATTCACGAATACGGCACTATTCACAGAAAAATTAAATTTTTGTTTTTTGTCCAAAATATCAATTATGGATACTAGTTTTGATTGTATCCATGTTTTGATCATTCTTAAATTTTACTTGATTATTTATGAAGTATTCTTGAAACTTGGATTGTTTAAAATACGAATCCTTAATAGTTGTTCTTTTGTTTCACTTGATTCATTTTTTTTAAAATTATTTTCATCATCCTCAGTCCTAAATGATGAAGTTACTGAATATCTTTGGCCTGTAGTACAAAGATGGTTGATTTTATTATGAACTGCAGGGTATGCGACGTGCTCTAAACTACCCTGGATATTTTGACATTCTTAAGGACTAATAATTTTGCATTAAATAACCACTGATGTGGAATTTCATGCATATATCTCACCCTCTAAGTTTCTACTACCTCCGTTCCTAAAATTTGTTCTTGCACATGGATTAAGAAAGTATCATTTACCAAGTAAAATTTGTTTGAAATTCCATCACTTCCCCTTTATAGGAAGTTGAAAAGTATTAATACACGGGAGAGAATTTCTTGGGACAATGAGAAGGTAGGTATAATATAGGAAAGTAAATAATTTATTCTCCTCGAAAATTGTAAACGACAAACATTTTGGAACAAATTTTTTGTTCTAAAACGACAATCTTTTAGGAACGGAGGGAGTAAATGCTTGCATTGTTTCTCTGTCATTTTCCTTCATCTTTGCAGGCATTAAGACCTTTCATCGCACATTACACATTTGGGATAGAGGAGCTGCGGTCTCTTGACCAGGTAATGATCTTCCCTACTGTTCCATGAACTTCATTACAAATGATTCTATTCATGGCTATAGGCTATGGCACTCCATCTGTCCTATTGGTTGTGCCTTAATGTTATATGCTGGAATATTAAACCAAATCTGGTGAACCCAGAATTAAATAAACTGATGTCATCTCTCTTCTCAAGCCAGAATCTGTTCATTTGCATTTGATTTTCAATGAGAAATGACCTCCAGGAATCTGCTGTGACCTACTAAGTCTCTGAATTTGATGCTTATCATGGTAGAAAATGAAAATGTCTTGGGCTTAACATTCAAACATTGATCCTGCCAAAATATAGGCCATCTTTTTACCATTCAGCGTCTTTTGTTTGTTAGTTTCATACTGTAGATCTAACATATTCTCGAACATTTGGTTCTCTCAGAATCAGATACATGTGATGTTGAAAAATCACCATATTTTATTTCATAGAACATCTCCTCTTTTGCTTCTTCACATGAATAACTGGCTATTGAATTTGCTGGCAGGTGACTCGGTGGATTACATCCCAGAAATGGAATGTTGGAGACCTTTGGAACATGTTGGTCGAGTAATTAATTTAAATTATTATTATTATTAATTTTTTTAATTAATTTAAAATAATTTTAAATTCAATTTAATTTGAATTCATGTCATTGTAATTAATACATGTAAGTAATGGTAGGAGGTGGTTCTTTTTTTCCCCCTCAAAAGGATGACAATAATCTATCAAATAAAATACAAATAATTTTAAATTTTTCGCTCACTCAATAAATCATCTGGTCCGTCCAAAGTTTGAGATAAATCTCACCATTCATACATCTATCTAATAAAATACATCTATCTATCTAATAATCTAATAATAATTTAATAAAATACAAATGACTTTAAATTTTCCGCTCACTCAATAAATTATTTTGGTCGTTCAAAGTTTGAGATAAATCATATTGTCCATACAGTGCCGGAGGCACGGGACCCAGCTAGTAAATATATAAAGTAAAGTAAAGGGCAAGTAAGTGATTAACAAGGTCTATTAATATAAAAAATATATATATAATTTTGTAGGACACTAATAATAAATTTGAATTTTTTTTATCTTTTCCTCGGCTCTATATATTTTTTAAATTTATGTGAAAAATATATTTAGAACATCATTCGAGCACAGAGAGTATAAAATTTAATTTTTCATATTTCTTAATAAATTATTTAGATTTTAAGTTTAAAAATATTTGAAGTTAATTTTCAAAAGTCAATTATAATAATAATATAAGCGTACATTTTAATTTGAAGTTAGTAAATATCTAACTCCCACACTATTATTTGGCTCCCCTCTATTACGCATTTCTTTCAATTTCATCTTAACAATTTTATTAGTAATTTTATAAATAGTTGATGAAATTATAATTATAAAAAATATTTTCTAAAAGAATTTTTATTTCTTAAAATTTTAATAAAAATTCGCATATTCATTAAATGGTAAAAAATCTCAAATTATTTTTAATTTTTAAAATAATTATATTATTTAATATAATAAATTAGTTGAGTGATATTGATTTTAATTATATTATTTATAATTATAAAAATATTGTGTATCCGATAAATCGGAGGGAAGCTTAAAGAGGGGATTCAAATCCATTCATTTCCTTGCCATCTTCAATTCTTCATCTTCATCGTCTCTGCTGATCTTTTATATCTACTGTTATTTCAACTCAGCTCATATTTAATTGTGATCATCGGCCATGGCTGCCATTAGTAACCAAATGAACTCTTCTCTTCATCATCATCATCATCATCATCATCTTCTTCTTCAATTACCCATGACGTCTTCTTAAGTTTCAGAGGTAAAGATACACGCATTACTTTTACTGCTCATCTATACACGTCCTTGAAGCATACTGGAATCCGGACCTTTTTCGATGACACTGAACTTCAAAGAGGAGAGACGATATTTCCTCAGAATTGCTAACAGCGATTGAGCAATCAAGGATTTCCATTATCGTTTTTTTTTTCAAAAACTAAGCTTCTTCTAGCTGGCGGTGCCTCAACGAGGTCCTTAAGATCCTTTAATGCAAAAGAACAACAGGGCAATTGCAATTGGTTCTTCCTATATTTTACGATCCATCTGATGTTTTTGCAAATCATAAAGACTGGGAAAGGTGGAGATTTGGAGCGCTGCGCTAAACAAGGTTTCAAACTTTTCAGGGTATCATCTTCAAAATGACCCAATCTTGTGATTTTGGCTGGTCAATTCTCTGCTTAATTTGATTGATACGGTTTATTTAATTCATTTTACTCTTCTGTGAGAGGTGAGAACTAACCCATCAAAAGTCAAATGAATTTCCCTTTCTTGCTACACATTCATATGTATATCTGTTCATTTTACACATTCACCAATACATAGTAGAATAAAAAATACCCAACTGAAAACAAATTTCTGTCATCTCCTTGTTAAGTTTTGTTAGGCACTTTTTTATTTTCGCTCAATCTTGTAATGGTAAGGTATTTTATAGTAGTGTTTTTTTTTGTTTTTATTAGAATTGCTTCTTTAAATCTTAGGGTATACATATACTGCATGAAATACTGTAAATTACTCGCATGCTCAACATACCACTATGAAAATTGGGGTTTTGTTTGGATTTAGTCCCATGCATGTTTATAGCTCAATGTTATTACTGTACACCAAGTAGAGTGCATCATATATACTACTCACTATTTGCCTGCATAAACATTGGCTGCAATGAAGCAAAGTTAATAATGAAAATTGTTGATGATGTCATGCATGTTGTAAAAAAATTTACATCCTTGGATATTGCCACCCACCCAGTCGGCATGGACTCACGGATTGAAGATGTTTACTGAGCTGTAGATCAGATTTTGTGTGCACAATTGGGATCTATGTTATGGGTGGAGTGGGTAAAACAACCATTGCCAAAACTGTCTATAATACGATGATTCAACACTATAAATGCAGCTGTTTTCTTGAAAATGTTGGAGAAGTTTCAAAACAAACTAATGGTCTAGCTCATTTGCAAGAGAAGATTCTCTCTAGCATTCTAAAGAAGGATATCAAGGTTGATAATGTTCATAAGGGAATCAGTTTGATGAAAGAAAGACTTGGTTTCAAAAAGGTACTAATTGTTCTTGATGATTTAGACAAGTTAATTCCACTAAGATCATTAGTTGGAGAATGGAATTTGTTTGGTTCTGGAAGTAGAATCATCATAACAACAAGAAATGAACATGTGGTTAACACTAATCAAGTCAAGAAGAAATACGAAGCGAAGATATTGAATCCCATGGAGTCTTTAGAATTATTTAGCTGGCATGCCTTCAAAACAAACACTCCTCCAAAAGATTTTTTGGGTCTTTCTAACGACGTTGTAACTTACTGCGGATGCCTTCCGTTAGCTCTTGAGGTCATAGGTTCTTATTTGAATGGAAGAACCCCAGAAGAATGGAAAGATACCTTTCAGAATTTAAAAGAAAATCCCAATGCACATATTCAAGAGAAACTTGGTATAAGCTTTAAAGGACTAGATGCTAATGAGAAGAAATTTTTTCTTGATATTGCATCTTTTTTCATCGGAATGGACCAACACCATGCCATTAATATATTTGATGCTTGTGGTTTATTCCCAAAAATTGCATTCACCACTCTAAGAGAAAAATGTTTACTGACAATAAATAAGAGAAATGAGTTGAGGATGCATGATCTTCTCCGTGACATGGGAAGGCAAATTGTTCGTGAAGAATCCAAGGGGGAACTTGGAAAGTGCAGTCGATTGTGGAATGAAGAAGAGATAATTGATGTGCTGAAAAACAACAAGGTAAATAGAAGAAAAATACTCATATTTTCGCAACTTAAATTTTCTATGGAAAACACTAGTTTGATATCATCGAAGCATTAATTGTATGTTAAAGTCCTCTTTCACACTATAAGGATTTCTACTTGGAATTATTATTTATTTTTTTCCTTTTGCATTTCAAATCAGGGGGACTAAAAAAATTGAAGGTATCATCCTAGAAAAACAGATAGAGGAATTGGAGTTGAGTACCCAAACATTTGAAATGATGCACAAATTAAGATTGCTCGAGATCAACAATGTACGTTTGACTGGAAGCTTTGAACATATTTTTGAAGGTTTGAAGTGGTTGCATTCGAAGAATTGCCCCTTGGAGTGTTTACCATCTAATTTTCATCCAGAAAATCTAGTTGTCCTTGAGTTGAAGAAAAGCAAGCTCAATATATTGTGGGTGGGTACCATGGTATGACATTACTCACAGTTTTTCTCCGTTCTCTTTGAATTGGACCATGTGTTTAGTACATATAATTCTTGTTGTAGCAATTTTGAAGAAAAAAAAAAGGCATAATCTAATTACTATTTTTCTTGGCTTTTGAAAGTTGATAGAAAACTTAAAGATCTTGGATCTCAGTCACTCTAAATATTTGACAACACCAGACTTTACCAGAATAAGAAGGCTTGAGAGTTTGATACTTTTTAGATGTAAAAGTTTGAAGGAGGTTCATCAATCAATTGGAATTTTGAGTAGACTGGTTGAGTTGGATTTGGAAGGATGCAGGAGTATCACAAGTCTTCCAATCAGCATCTTCAATCTGAGGTCCCTTCAAATTCTAAATCTCCGTGGATGCAGAGATCTCTACGATACAAACTTAGACCTAGTACCATTATGTTCTCCAATCATTTTTCTCCCACATTCTATTTCTAGTTTGTGTTGCCTGGAATATTTAGACCTTTCTCTGTGCGGCCTAACTGATAGAGACATTTCAAATGATAGTGGGAGTTTATCCTCACTCAATGTGTTGTATTTGTCTTATAACTATTTCCTCCATAGCCTACCGTCTAGCCTCTGTCAATTATTCAATCTAACAAATCTTTTCTTAAGTGGATGCACGAGTCTTCAGTCACTCCCTAAACTTCCTCCTAATCTTAAAACCATAGACTTGGAAAGTTGCACGAGTCTTGTGTCACTCCCTGAACTTCCTCCAAATCTAGAAGAACTGTTTGCAAGTGAATGCAAGTCACTTGAAAAAATACCAAACTTGAAATGCTTGCAAAGATTGGGACGCATATATCTTTGTGACTGCTGGAGTTTGGGTGAGATTCAGGACTGGGACAACCTCAGTTCTTTAAGCTTATTAGATCTGAGAGACTGCAGAAACCTGGAAACAACTACTTTGATACGAAGTTTGATCAAGGTTGGTTGGTTGGTTTTGGACTTTTTCTCTCTCTGTCTCTCTCATATCATTTTCTTTGTTTATGCAACAGCGATCCTCTGAATTTCACCCAGGCTTTCAGTTATTGTTGCCAGTGATGGAGATTCCAGATCGGTGCCATCATCGAAGACCAAGATGTTTAATCTCTTTTGATATGCCACTCCTCATGAATGTTAATATCCCAACTAATACAACTAGCAATTTTTTAGGTTTTATTGTTTTTGTTGTTCAGCTACATGATCAGCATCATACTTCGGTTGTTATCAGTAATAAAACAAATTGTACTACATGGAGTCGTGAATTACCATTCCGGGGTAAAGAATATTCACTGGTGACATATATACCAAAAGAAGATCCAATACAATGTGGAGATAGAATTGAGATTTCTTTCAGACCTGTAGTGGAACATTATTCTTTGTTCCACTATTCTTTACCAGTGAATAGGATTGGGGCTCATCTGGTATATGAACCTTCACATGATATGATGGAAATTGATGACAAAAATCATTACATGAGGAGGAATCGTGATCATGTCAACGTTGCAGAAGAAGCAAGCTGCTCCTCATCATCTAAACGGTTGAAAGTGTAGATGTCAACAGAAATCGTGATCACGTTAATGTTTCAGTAACATAATTTTTTGTATTCAAAAGTATACTTTCTAATTCATTACCAAATGGTTAGAGGCTAGCTAGTTGTTGCTTTTTCCCTAAAGCTTCTACCAATTTCATGGTCAAAATCAACTCTTTAAAGACTCCCTCTAGTTCTCTTCTTATCTGCTTAGTACTCCCTATTGTATAACTTGGAATATTTAATTCATATTATTTTTACATGAAGTGTTAGTTCTACAAAAGTCTTTCTTGATGTAGCTTCATTTGGTTACCTGGTTTTGCAGTCATATTTTTCACTGCTTACTTCCACTTGGTGATTGTCGGCTGCAGTCGTTTCTATCAGTGCCATCAACAGTTTTTTAGGTTGCTATGGTGATGTTCTATATCTCCGTTATGGAGCTTGTAAAAATCTTAGTTATGGAGCTTGTTTCGGTCTCTGCTCTTCCAGTTTCTCTGTTCCCTCAACTTATTTTCACAAAAGCTGGAAAGATCTTATACTGTGAAAGGTACATTTTTAAGAGAATCATCTTAACTAATATTCACCTGTTGCCTCATTCTTGGATCTTAAATGGAACTATTTTCTTTTCTTTTCTTGGGTATTCAGCAATCCCACCGAACAGGAGCTTAGTTTTGTGGCATTCTTTTAAAATGGAGCAGGAAAGCCATCTTGTCTGAATAGCTAGGGAAATATGAAGAAGCAATCCCTACCATTGCAACTAGTAACAGATAGAGCCAGGGGCGGATTCACTGCTTGGCCAGTGTAGGCTGCCTACACTGACTTTTTGAAAAATAATTTTTTTAGAGATAATTATATATGTGTGTGTGTTTTTATGGGATTAGATAAAACTTTTTCAAATAATTTGATAAGAAAAAAAGTGGAACTTTTACATTTTATTTGTGAGTTTTGAATACAATAACTTAATTTTAAAATAAAGATTACCATTTTACCCTTAAGTCTTCTTGTATTTGTATATAATAAAGGGTAATGTAGGAGCTACAAAATATTTGCAGTTTTTAATTTTTTGGCAAATTCCATCCATTTTTGGACCGCAGACTTCGGCAAAAGAATTATATATATATATATATATATATATATATATATATATATATATATATATATATATATATTATTCATGTCTCTCTTTTAAAACTGACAAATAAAAGAAATGAACAAAAAAAATTATCTCTTTTCCATCCGTTTTAAAACTCACAAATACAGTGTTACAAACAAAGTATATATAATTAACTATCATTCTAACATCATACATTCACTAGTAAATTCTTAGTTCATAAGTTCTTGAAAAATTCTTAGTTGATATTAAGGATAAATTTGAAAATATAAAATTATTTTTAAAAATTGTCGTTTTAGAAATGTATTCAGGAATGGAGAGAGTATATTAAATTTTATTTTTATTTTTATTTGTTTCTGCCTACACAGAAGCCAAATTCTGGATAGAGCCAAACAGCCAAAGCAGAAATTATGCAAATGCGTGTAAGAGAATGAAAGCTTCTGAGGGTAGAGATATAAGTTTGCAGCTGGGTGTTCCCCCGGTAGATTAACAGATGTCCCAACAGAGATGTATTGGTAATGTCCTTGTCTGTTCATAAGCAACAAACCACAGAAAGAAATTTTCTTATGACACGCGTTTTTGGTCAGTTTGCTTTATCATCTCATCTTGCGATTGAAATTACGTGTAATTAAGCCCTGAAGTTGATAGAACAATAAAATAGCTATGTATGATGCTTGAAAGTTATATTACATTTATGAAATGAGACAATTCAACCAAACTAGAGGGTAAAGTCTTTTATTTCCAAAATTCATTGCTTAGTAGTGTACACCCTAATTAATGTTGAACTGAGATTGTTCAAATTGCAGATAATCATTAGACATCCTTTTTATTGTTCAAATGCTAATATCTTAAGGAATCAGTTGTTGTGAAGACCACAACAGCAAAAGTTGTTGTGATAATGGAAACGGAAGGCAAATAGCTGGCCAAGGTTTTCCCCATTGAATTTGCAGTCAGCTACACCAACAATTCGTTTCTTCGACTTTCCTCCAAATATTGTGAGGCATTTTCCATTACTATGGGAGACCCAGAATCGATATTCGCGGTGGTTTAGATGAGCGGGTGGGTTGTAGGATTTCCAATCTGCCTCAGCCAAGCTTTCCAGGGATTTCAAAGCTCGAAGGCTCACTTTGCCATGTTTGTCCACTGTGAGGTAGTTCTGTCCCCCTGAGCATTTATCCATATAGTTGCTAAATCTGTACTCCATGAAAGTAGAGTTTACCTGAGCTTGGTTTTGTTTAGTGAATGATTTATAATATGCTTAACCAATTTTGAGAAAGTGTGCTGCCTAGCCCATGTGTAAGCCAAGTGTCTTGTTTACATAATACTCTTTCGTTGGTCCTAATCTCAACCTTACAAGACTGCAGGTTCATCGAGGCTATTGGGGATCTTTAACCAGATAATATATTTTCCGTTGAGCCCTTAATGGGATTTGATCCCTTAAATACATAAATACTCCATTAGTCTTGACATTTAATAGTTAATACTGAATAGGTTAAAAGTTCAAAAAGGCAAATGGGACTCTCGTTTTGGACAGGGGAGCAAGTCCTTATTTTTATGTAAATAAATTTGGGTTGTTAATATTGCCAGACCAAAAATGACGAGCAAATATACATTTAACGGCACTTTTATAATTAACACTTTTAAGCGACACTTATTGCCTGAGCAAATGCAAATATCATTTTGCTCAAGCAATAACAACAATATTCTTAATTCTCGTATAGAATGTCTGTTTCTGAGGTTCTTATAAAGTAAGAAGATCGTACTTACCTATGATAGCCAGAAGCTGAACCAGAAGTGGATTGCCATCCAAAATAAGCATTGTACTCAGAGGACTCACCACCTAGGACATTAGGTACTGAATAAACACCCCTGTCTTTGGAATCCACATAGTCAGATTGCAAAGCACCGGCAATAAGGGTGTTGTCAAATGCAGTCATATGGGGGTAGGCTTCACTTGCAGGACATTTACTTGTATCACAAGCAGAACACTGACTGCATAATCTGTCACTCTTCAACTTTATAGCAGCACCATCAACAAAGGCAAGACTTATTGCCAGGATCATGAGGGCTAAAGATAGGCTGTTGTATCTATCCATGTCGATTTTCTTGTTTTCTTCCCTCTCACCTTTTCTCACAAGGTTATAGAAATGATGTTGAAATTCTTGAATCTTGATTATATACCGGAATGCTTCTTGATTTTATCATCCTCTTTTCTTAAATTTTGAATAAGAATCAACTTGATGATCCTGTGGGGGTGGAAACCATAGTAAAATAAGTATTTTATAGTTGGATGTTGTTTCTATTATAAATTTCATAGATATTAATAATGTTTGAGCTGTAATATTTTATGTTTTCCATTAGGTTAAACAATATTAATGTTCTTCTGGTTTCACCATATGTATATTATATTCCCTAATTGCTTGATCTTGTGTTTGTGGATTAGTTTATAAATCTGGCTAATCTAACCAGGAGAGTGGCTGAACCGAGGTCAAGTGTTAACAAGGTAAGATTGGCAGGGGCAGGGTCAACTGTCACTTTAACTGTATTTTTAATATTGACAAATGCTGGACTGCAGATTCCCTGCTTTTGTTGGTGCTAACCATTAAGGGACAAAGCATCTTCCATGGAAACATGATTACATCCTATAAAATAAACTTAATATACACTTAATGCTCACAGTTCTCTTATTTTATATTTGTAAGTTGTAACTAGCTTTGTTCTATGCAAATTCTTTTGTTTTCATGAATCACGATAAGATTCTCTGCTGGGATTTAATAATTTGATACTTAGATTTCTGGCCTTTTCTTGTTCCCTACATAGATATGTTGTGTTGTTTTTATGCTTCTTAGGCCATCTTAAGTTCCCTCTCCTGCCACAATGCCAAAATCATTACTTCACTTGTCAGGTGTCTTCAAATATATAACTCTTAGCTTGGGCTCAATTCTATATATAGGGAAATATATGAGGAGTTTGTACTTCTGTAATTTGTATGGTTGACTTAATTAGTAGATTCTTAATGTCACCATGCCAAAGAATAATATTAGAGTAGATAATTTCATTCACGTGCAAGGCTCATAAGCCCACATGCTCACATATTTAGAATATAAAATCCCAGGCTCAATATATAAACCTGGTGGGCTTATCTGCTTATTTTCATTTATTTTGGTTTTAATTAGTAGATTCGTAAAATGGATGAAGGATGTTTGGGATTTTTCTGTGGATAGAGAATATAGATAGGTTCCTCATAGTGGGTCTTTTAGTAGGGTAGGGTTGGTGCTGACACTGATTATTGTATATTATTCTTCTATGTTAGGTATACCTTGACAATATATAAGCAAAAAACAGGATCCTTGTAGCCAATCGTGCCCAATTGGAACAAAGCTTTAGCTGAGTCTAGTGTTTTTGGTAAGCCTAACTGTTGCACCTAAAGTCCAATTGGTCCATTTCATTTCAGCCTAATCTAAAATGTGTAATTTTCATTATAATATTCCATTACAGTCTCTTTCAAGTCCCTTAATCTGTCTGTCTTTCTATCTCAGGGAATTCACTTTGCATGTGTGGGAATTTTCTTGATTTTGATTCTGGTACAGTTGCAAATGGAAGAAGTAGAAGGATGGAGCTAGACTAAGTACTGGCAAGCGAAGGTGGACAGGTGGTGGCTATGTGATTTCTGTGGCTGGGGTACAAAAAGCTGATGAGCTTATTGAATATCCTTTAAGTTGGGAATTCATCAATCTGTGGAGTAATAATCTAAAGCTCGGGCCAAGTCTAGTTGCATTTTACTTTGATTTTTATATTAATTATGAAGAGAAGCATGAAACATGCTTGTATATTGGCCTCAAGGCTTAACTTGTTGCAAGCATAATTAAGAAATTCAAAAACTTGGATTTTTATTTAATTATAAAGAGAAGCATGAAACATGCTTGTATATGTTGCACCCCCCCTCCCCCCCCCCCCAAAAAAAAAAAATTCATGCCTTGAGAAAAGTACTTTTGTGGAACTGGTCAAAAATTTGTATACTTGCCAACAGATAACAGACTAAAATAGTCAACACTTGAGTTTATTGTTAATTTGTGTAACAATCTCTTTTGCAGGGTTATCATGAAGTTAACTTTATGATAAGTTGGTCAATTGACTAATACAATGCTGACACACAGGGAGAGAGATCACCTCCCAGCTTGCGTGTCGACACTGTATTGATCAATTGATAAAAATTAACTTCACGTAATCACTCTCCTTTTGCAGGCCAGCTCACAGTCCACATATATTGACTTGGGTAGGAATTGGTGTTTGCATCTTGCTGCTATCTGTTCAACTCTGGATTAATAACCTGATTCTTGGCTTGTTTAACTGGGATAAAGTTCATTATCACAATTATACATGGGTGAATTAAGAGTATTAAACATGGGTGAAAATATATATGAGTAAATATATTGTGGGGGAAGAGAAAGGAAGTCAGTTTTGACCAAATAACTATCATATGTAGCAATTAAAAAATGTGACACAATTACCGAGAACATTTGGCTCGACCGGTACGCCTCTTGCCACACTATGTTTGTCCAATTAAGAAAAAAAATTAAATATGTAAATAGAGTTGTAAAACATGGATGAGAAAAGGTAAGTAAGAAGTTAGTAGGGATAAATAGTGGAAGAAAAAGGTTATACAACTTCAAGAAAAGCCATTATTTTCTTCTCTTCCGTAGTAATAATATATATATATATATGCCGGTTCAGGAACGGACTGGTCCGTTAACGGACCAGCCTTTAGCGACGGACTGTTCGTCGCTAAAGCTCATAACAGGCAATGTTAACGGACCAGTCCGTTGGAGAACGGCTGCATATATATATATATATATATATATATATATATATATATAGAGAGAGAGAGAGAGAGAGAGAGAAAGAGACGGTTATAACATTTGATCAGATTTATCAATGATGCAAATATATTTGTGTTGAACGTTGTGAAACACTGAAACCCCCTTCTTATCAATAAGAGATTCAGAACAAAAACTGCTTAAAATTCACCTTCTCCAACAAACATCACTTTAGTCACAAAATCAACTGAACAAAGATGGAAGGCATGAGAACATAAAAAAGTTATGAAAAAAAGGGTAAAGTTTTATGCACCAGTAATACATGAGAACATTCTCCGATGACTCCTAAATCGAACAAGCTGTTTGGATGGCTTGACAGGATCCTCAGGCAAATATCGGCCACCAGCATAATCAACATGGGTAAAAGACTTGTATCGTCGATGGCTAAACTTACTTTCATCAATCTTTTGATCATGTTGCGTCTGTGCGGCATACTGAAAGTTGTAACCATTCGGATAAAAATCTGCTATATTGTAGCTTTGGGTTGCAGGAGCTGAAAGAGAACTGTACTGGCGGCGAGTTTTGCTCTTCTTCAAGCTCTTGAACACCATTGGGATGAGGCCTTCCATTTCCTCAGTTTTTCCTTCCTTCTTTGAGTGAATTTAAGAAAAGAACAATGTGGGTTGTTTGAAGACTTCAACTACCCTCGTTGATTTTGTAGGTGTTTGATGAGTTTTGTTCCACAGACCACAGCTTTCTGTTAAATATGCAAAATAAACAAAGTACACATCACCTGATTTTTGACTTTTGAACATATTTACAAGGGACATTAGTCATATACCCCTTTACTTCAACCGCTAATATTCTCTTTTAATACATATCTACACACAACAGAGACACATATATGGTATGGCACATCACAGACAGATATACAAAACAAACAAATGCATATAATGATAATATAAAGTAATTAATGAAATATTGTAATAAAGCATTTCAAAGTCAAACTTAATAAATGTACTAAACCCCATTTTGATATGATATATATATATATATATAATGACTCAATATTCGTTCGGATTAGGGGCATAAGAACACATTTAAATACAATAAACATGTAGGTTATCAGGATTAATGACATAAAAAACAAATAATAAGCAAAATGGGGTGATATTTGTTATAAGAACTTCTAGTGCTTTACTCAATGCTCATTAGTTTAAGTGCCACTATACATAATTTTAAAAAGAAAACAAGTTGCAATTAGCACATTGTAATATATAATTTAATGTAACTTCCTCATTCATTCTTCTAATTTTCTAGAAAGACTTAACAAACATATTTTTTTAGTATATTATATGGACTTGGTCAAGTTTAGGTGTGTCCATTCATTGCATATCATCTTGTAGCCAATGTGTCCTAATGGAAAGTCTCTTCTTTCATATTTCAAATAAAGAATCCTGGTTAACATTATCCTACAATTATATGACTCAACAAAATTTTCAGGCAAAAAGACTAAAAAAGGATGATTCATAATTTATAAAACCACATGGTTTTAGTTTTACTAGAAACTGAGTCGGGTCGTTCATTATTGACCAACTTCTTATCCTATATCCCATAGATTTCCTAAAAAATTAAAATCAGGGAACTTAATTCAAAGTAAATATAAAGAACTTGTTTAGTTTTGAGGGATGTGTTTGAGGGAGAGAGAGAAATAGAGGTGGAAAATTCATTGTTGTTTAGTGCTGTATGTACTAGTGAAAGCACATATTCTCTACAGTGATACTGATAGTAATACTATATATATATATATATATATATATATATATATATATATATATATATACACACACACATATATTGTGTATATACATTTGTTTACATAGAGAGACGGGCAGACAGAGAGAGAAAAATATCTGGCCGGCTGGATTGGTTGAAACAAAATTTGGAAAATAGTATTTACATTTTTTATTAGACTTTCTTGTTTACCTAATCAACTTTGGAATGTTCCACAGCCATAGGTTGTAGTCATTATATCTGAAGTGACAAATAAGCTAAAAAACTGTTATCATCCAAGAATTATACATAAACCCTTACCATTCAATATTCTCTCTCTTTACAACCACCTCCCACAATATATATATATATATATATACACATATATGTATTCCTGGGTTGTCCTTAATTCTGGAATTTGGATGACATTTGGGGACAACCTTAGCTAGACCGGCAGCTACATAAGCCTAATGCTGTCTAGTTCAAAGGTCGCAGTCACATTTCTTTAAACAGGTAACTGGCTTGCTTAAGCAGCCATGTCTTATTACCTAAAATTTATATGAACCAACTTCTATGCAGTCAAAAGAAGGATTAAAATAGACAAGCAAAAATAAAACAAAAATCAATGTCATCCATGACGACCATGACATTAAGTCGTTAACTAATCCACCAGCCACTCAGAAATGGAAGGATGGTCTTTGATCATATTATTAAAGACTAACTGGTGAAGCAACCACAGTATTTTCGGAAGTATCATATTCAAGACGGATACTTTCAGAAATAAATTGAAAGTTTTCCGACAGAGTAAGGGGAAATGGTTAAATCGCCAGCAATGTAATCTTTTTTACCTGACTAATGTGTTTGCCACATCTTCAAAGGAAGTTTTTGGTTTTCCTGTGAGATGCTTCCAGTCTTCCAGATAACCGACCACATTTTGGAACTTGTCGAGCATTTTTTTTTCTAGTAAAATGTTCACAAATTTTTTTGAGAAATATGAAACTTGCATGTTTTCTTTTTTGTGCAAGCCAACAAAAGACTGAGGCTTCAAAAGTCTGCAGTAAATAATTGATCCATTATGCTCTGTGTTACGCATGTAACATGTGTTAAACAACTCAGAGTAAGGTGTAGCTTTCTCTCTGTTTTCTTCTGTTTCTACTTCTAAACATCAAAGTGGCCATTAACTTTTTTATTCTTTTCAGTTTTACTTCCTGAAGTCCCTCTTTAGTAGTAATAAAAATCACTCTTAAGCTAGTAAAAAAAATCACCTTGAGCCCTTAGTATTCTTCTAACTTAACACCCATGTTTCAACAGTAGCTTATACATTATGACCAGCACAAAGGACCACAAATTCTCCCTAAAACGGGATCCAATGAGCTTAGTCCTTTTTCTCCACCCATCCTGGTAACAAGTAAAAGAAAAACGGAAGAACTAATTGGCACTTATTCATAACAATGTTGAAACAATCAGTTTCCGAAATATGTCAAACTGTCAACTCCAAAAGATATACTAATTACCAACTATGATGGGATTTCTTTGAACTACATAATTACTTGTTCAAATGACTAGCCTGTGGCCACTTATTTCAAGCAAGTTGGACCACTAAACTGTCTGGTGTCTAAAATACAAACTAAAGGAGGGTCTAATCAAGTCACAATTGTAATTGAAACCCTATTTGAGAAAACATAACTCCTATGACATATACTTCTGTGTGTCGGTATGTTGGAGACAGAGAGGAAGAACTTCAGACCCCAATAAATTTGCTTTGTAGCAACACATACAAACACCTGTGAATTCGTGAACCACATTTATAATCATATGACTACGAAAGTTTATAAGCACAAATATAGCCAAATAGCATACAATTAAATTTTTTTTAAAAATAAAAAAGGTATACATATAATAACATATTGATCACACAAGCACTATGCATCACCAATTCAAAAGAAAACTGTTAGCATGATCGAACATATGAAATATGAGCTGCCTTATATCTTGTAGTAGTTTACGAGGCACACACTACGTGTGTTAAAAGAGGGCAAATGGAATACTAAAAACTAGGAGATGAGAGATAATGGGAGAGAGAAAAGGGAAAAGTAAATATAAATAAAATTAAAGGGTAAAATAGAAAAGTCAAAGGAGCTTCATTTCTTTGCTTACACCAAAAAAACTGCCACTCCTTCCTCTGCGTTTCCCCAATTCAAATCGCAGCCCTTCATGTTTTTAATGGATGGTTAAGATGTTATACGCCACTTTTTATTCCATAGCAAATACATGCTATGGATCATTCCCCATATATATATATATACACATATATATATATATATATAATGCATTACAATGGGCCTTCTGAGTTCCCCAACCACATACTTTTTACCGCTATAGTAACAAAGGCCCTTTTTTCTTTTTACGTCTCTTTCTGTAGCGGAGATGGGCTTAGCATAATATGAGTATGGGCAGCCTTTGGATAGGTAAGAAGTGGAGGATTATTTGACTTTATCTGAGGAAGGCTAGGCTTAGTAATATTGATCGGCACACCATCATGTGGTTG
The DNA here is from genome assembly GCA_020205505.1 of Panax japonicus. Taxonomy (NCBI): domain Eukaryota; kingdom Viridiplantae; phylum Streptophyta; class Magnoliopsida; order Apiales; family Araliaceae; genus Panax; species Panax japonicus. Next base: position 41,884,859 of record CM035112.1, on the reverse strand, counting down.
TAATTTAAAATTTTATCACTGAAATATAAGACATTAAGACTTGAGGGGCTATGTAGGATTATATTTTTTTCAAGGAAATCTCATCTTACACAATCACAGAAAAACCAACTAAGAAACTCAAACGGATCACTACAAACAAGTAAAGTTTATATAATTCTGATTACACTTGTTAACCAGAAATCATAATGTATTTACTTGCATATTTGTTTTCTGTTTTATTGGTATAAGAGCAGAAATAATAGATGCATTCCACAAGTAAAATATCGAAAGAATCTCTACCAAGAAAAGAATAAGTACAGATATAAGAGAGAAGATTCTAATGCTTGGCAATAAAATTATGTAAGGAAATACAAAAGTGGTCCTCAAATGAAGCACCTTTAACCGAGGATAGACAAACTTACTCTGAAATGGATGTTGAAATAAATGAGAAGGTAGCAATTATATTTCAAATAAATGGTTTTTGTAGCAGAGCGTCCAGTCTGAATCCCCAGAAGCAACTAACCCACCTCCATCAGTGCCTATGGACTCTGCACATGAATTGGGTCTCTGAGGAGATGACTTTGCTTTTCCCTTCATACCAATTCTCGGTTCATGGTCAAGAAATTCAGGAGATCCAAAGCCATCATCTGAAAACCTATCAATTTGTACATCAGCGTTGAACTCATGATGTGCTTTTAACTGGTCTTTACAGTTTCCCTCGGCATCATTTTCTTCATCTGACAAGCACTTGCAACAATCTAACTCGTCCATTTCAAAAATCCGACTCGCTAGACCTTCCCTCCAAGATATCCTCATCTTCGATTGTGGTACATTCTCTAATGTTGAATCAGAAATCCAAGAATCATGATTATGTAAAATATTCTCAATCTGGTTAAGGTCAATAAAATCCGAAGGTGAACTCAAGTCAGCAAACTGGAAACTCAACCCGAGTGGATCCCAAAGTGATACATGGCTCTTGGGGGATAAGCTTTGGCTTCGAAGAACTTCCACCAATGACTCAATTTCAGTTTCATGATGTTCTTTTGGAGAACCTTCCAAATCTAACCAAGATGGGTAAACATGCCTTTCTGAGCTTGACTCTGATTTGGGAGTCTGCATAACATTCCCACTACTTAAAGAGCTGATGGAAAATGGAGAGTTTTCTCCAGCCAAATTATACCCCGATTTTCTCTCTTCTTGTGAGAGAACAGCCTTACAACTAGGCGTGGCAAAGGGAGAAACCACTGACAGTTTCCCACCCACTTTATCAGATGAATAACCGGAAAACCCATGAAATTTAGAAAGTTTTTTGGGAGAAAGCAAAGTTATCCTAGTTTTGCTACCACTTGGAGTGGCATTTGAATTGGTGGTACCACTATAGGTGTCACATAAATAGGAAGCACTGCCATCAGACAACATAGGCCAAGAGGATAAATCAATTGTGGCAGAACTACGCAACCTATTTTCAGAATCGCCCTTCTCACCTCCATCCTCCTCATGACATGGAGATAAATGCCAAGTCATAGAAGCTTCAGCAGGCAAAGGAATCAAAGAAGGCCTAGAGTTTCTAAGGACCCTTATATAATGTCCACTACTTTCATCACTGTCAGTAACATTACCTTTCATGTTACAACCAGAAGAATCAGGGCCTGCTCCTACAGTAAGAATGCCTCTAGGCCTGCATTTCCTCTTGTCAGTGACCCCAGAAATAACATGGCCAGCAGCATAACAAGTATTGGGTGTTTTAGTACTAGTTGTATCTAACACAGAAGTGCCACACAGAATCTCAGGAGATACTGAAGCCTGAACAGGTGGTGTTTTAGTAGTACTGTTTGAGCCTTGCTCCACCAAATTGTCACTACCATCATAATTTTCACAATCCAAAACGGACCCACATGCCAATTTACAAACAGGTGTACAATTTTCAACAACATGAGTATTCAAATGCTCAGAGGACTCACCCGCATTGTCAAGCTTCTTCAATTCCCACTTCAAATCCTTCAATTTCTGACCAAATTCTTTGGGCCCAGATGGCGAATTGCCCACAATATTATCCAAATTTGTCAAAAACTTTGATCTTGGCACGCTTCCAGGACTAATGGGTTGTTGTGTTTTACTACCGGATTGCCACTGGTAAAGACAAGGAAGGTTCTTTTTCTTCTTACTAGGTTTGGGTTTAGGGTGTCGATATTCATTAGAGGGTTTATTAGATTTAGCAGACGAAGATAATAAGCTTGAAAACCTTTTAACGTTTGGGGCGGATTTGGGGGTTGTTTTGGTTCTGATTTTGGATTTGGTTTTGGAGAGAGAAATGGGTTTATGAAGCAAAGGGGTTTTAGAAGAAGTGGGATTAGAGAGAAAGAAACGAAGACAACCTTTTGGAGCATCAATGGAGACAGAAGAAGAGGTGCTGCTGTTGTCTCTGGAGAAGCCATTGTTGAGATCTTGGAATGGAGTCCTTTGTGTGGAGCTCTGCTTCTCCTTCTTCATGATTGAACATTTATTTGATGATGATAACTGTCGATTCAACATCAGAAGAACATGTGTATATGAGATGTTTATAGATCTGGCTGTGTTCTTTTTTAAACTGTGTTCTTTTTTTGGTAGAGTTTGGGTCTGCTCTAGTCTCGACAGTGTGATTTAAAACGAAAAAGTGGAGGGGCAATTTCACAAGTACGATGGATGACGCCCAATCCAACCGAATAGTTCGACCTCGGTTAAAAAATATATATGAGCGATTCGTTAATACTAATATTTTATTCAAATTTGAGTATAAATAAAATAGATTAAAATTTAAATAAGATTTTATATTCAATTTATTTATGATTTAAATTTTTTTATCATAGTTCGAATAAATACTCAATATATTCTTATAATATATGTATAATTTAATAAAATTAGAATAAATAGTTGTAATTTTTTATTAACTTTTTAATTTTATTTGTATAATTTAATTATAAATATATTTTCTAATTTCTAATTCAAATAATAAGTTCAATTGTATTATAAAGCTTCTTAGCTTCAAATTTGAGTTTAGAAATTTCTAAGTTCATGAATAGTTTTAATATAATTAAATTAAATTCGAGTAATAAATATTTGAAGCGAGTCGAATTTAAGTAGTGTTTTTCAAATACAATTTGAATTTGAATCGAATTCTAGTTAAAATTTTACTTTCCGAGTCGAATTTGAATAACTCTATGTTCACTTCGATTCTACTCCTAACGTTTGACCTTTTAGAGTTTGTTAAACAAAAATCTGTCATTTTTTCTTGGTCATGACTTAATTTTTGATTTATAAATTGACTTATAAACTATTTTTGAGAAATATTAATTTTTTACTTCTCATGAAATAATTTATAAGTTATTTTAAATAAATAAATTTTATCAAATATAATAATTATTATATTATTTATCTTTTTGACAAATTGAATGTAATCTCTCTTTATATTTCCCTATTGTTCCCACCTCTCTCTCTTTCCTACCTCTCTCGCCCTCCATCTATTTTTTATTTTAATTTTTTAATTGATATTACAATTTTATAAATATTAGTATTAAAATTACATTCATTTATTTAATTTTTTTTGAAATATTTATTGATGTTTTGCTTTATTTTAATTATTTTTTTGGTTTCGAAAGTCTCGAATTGTAGAAAGAATAATAAAAATAACAAAAATAAGAATAATATTTTATTAAAACGTCTAAAAGAATAATAATAATAACAATAATAATAATAATAATAATTAATAGCTCATGGATATTATGTCAATAAAAAAAACTCATGAATACTGTAGTTATGTTTTTTAATGTTTTATTAATGTTGGAATGATGATTTCTTAAAATGAAACGTTGAATCAACTTTGTTTTTATTAATTTTTTTCTAATAATTTTTATAATTTATTTTAAGTTAAATATTTTTATAATTTATTTTAATTTATAAGTTAAATTGATATCGAACAATTATTTTTTATAAATTATAAATAAAATAATTTATAATTCATTTTAAATTTTAACTTATAAATTATTTAAAATAAGTGATTGCCGAACGGGAATCCGTCCCATTTTATTTGATTTAATAGAGATTAAAAATATGATCAGCAGCACATGGTGAGAGTAGTGAGGTCAACAAGTATTCTAATATGATTTTATTTAAAATTAAGTATTATTAATAATAATAATAATTTATAATATTTAAAATTAAGTATTAATATTAATATTATTTTATAATAAATAGTTATTTAACTTGTTTGTATTTAACTAAATATTTTCTACTTATTTTGGATTCTAGAGTTTGTCTGGCATAGCGTTGAGTTGGAGTAAAAATATTTGTAAACTAAATATAAAAATATTTTATTATAAGAGTTAAATGTACTTTGCGTCTTTAAATATATCCTTTGTATGTATCGTAAATGTGACACTTTACATTTTGCACTTTTAACTAATATATACATAACACTCTTTAATCCAAAATTTGAGGACCCCACATAAAGAATGCGGGATTCAAAATATTACGTTTTGAGGTATAAGATACAATATGCAAAATAGAGTAAACTTGGGAGAAACAAAGTACATTTAACTCTTAGTGTATAATAAATTTCGTCAAAACATTTTTAGAAAAACTAAAAAATTTATATGTATATATATAACCCAAGAAACGATATTAAATTGAATTAATTTGGTTGGTCATCAATATTTATATAATATCACATTTAAGTTATTAATTTTTTTTATTTTATAATTATGAAGTTAAAAGATTTTATTTGGTTGTTTTTTTTTTGTTATTGTTTTATTTGGTTAACTAGTTTTAATTGTTGATTTCTGGGTATTTTATTAAAAAAAAATTTACCATGACATAACACGTGGACATATATATATGACATGTACAAAGTCTATATGTCATGTGCTATTCAATCCGTTAAAACTTAAATAATTTAACAAAATTTGTAACGGTTTGTAAAAAAATTGTAGTTCAATGAGTCGAATGAAAAAAAAAACAGTTTAATGATGAATTTATAAACCGAAGTCAGGTAGAGTGAGAAAAAATAAATTTAATCCGTTTTGTGTCTTGCACAAAAAGATGTAAGGGAATATTAAAAGTGAGTTCAAACCACCTTTCATTCGTATATAAATAGTACTCCATCCGTTCCAAATTATCTGTTGTTCTGAAATTTCACACAGATACCAATATGTATGATAAAAATACTAAAATACCCTTTGTGCTGACTTTTTTATTAATTGAAGAGAAAGAAAAAACAACTAATTAATTGGAGAGAGAGAGAAACATTGAAAAGAGAGAGAGAAAGCAGCACATTAATTGAAGAGAGAGATAGAGAGAAACAATTATTAATTAAAGAGAGAGAGGCATGAATGTGGATGTTTAAAAAAGAGTAGAGACATTAATGAGAGTAATGATTATCAACAATTAAGATAAAGGGGCAAATTTGGAAAACAAATGGAAAAAATGCATTGAAATCTTAAAAAAGCACATATTGTGGGACAAATTTTTTTTGCTAAAACAGCAGATAATTTGGGACGGAGGGAGTATTATTTTCACATGTATTTTTGATATTTTCACAATTTATGTGACAGAAAAACGTGTGAAAATATCAATTCCCTATGACATATTGAACTCTCGTTTCAATGAACAAGACTAATAATTTGGGAGAAATTAAGGGGTATATAAGATTTTTTTTTTATAGAATCTAAAACAAAATTTAAAACATAATATTTTACATTATATATATGTATATATATAAATATAAATTAACAATACAAACCCACATTTTTTGGTCGAAAATTGCATAGCAAAAAATAATAAAATTCACAATAATTACAAGAAACAAAACAAAGTAAAAGAACCAAATTAAAAGGGAAAAAAGTTTTATTTCTTTTTGGCTTAAGAGATTATTCAAAATATACATATATCCGGGATAAATATCGGATCATATTAGCCCAACCCAGCCCGTCATGTTCCTAGTTGTAGTCTCGATCTATAAATAGGTGAATCGGGGACGATTCAAAAACCGAGAAATCCTCTCCATTGTCTCTCCGCCCCAGGGGCCTTTCTCGTGGGAAGTAGAAAGACAAAATTTCCCCAAAACCCTAGATCAGATCCACCTGAATTTCAGCAAAACCGTAAGCAAAGCCCTAGGATTGATTGATCAATCAACAAATAATGGCTCAACTCTCATCAGATTCACTATCTGCAACCCTAGATTCTTCTCGCGCCAATGATCAACAATCACAGAGCTCGTCTTCACAACTTTCACGAAATCTATCATCGAGTCGACTCAACGCCAAAGCGCCTGAGTTCGTTCCTCGTAGTAGCAGTTCAACCGATCCAACTCAGCAGACCCAGCTCTTGTACCACCAACCGCCACAGCCACTTACCCCGGGCAGTGGTTACTTCCATGCGCCGGTGATTCAGGGTATCGTGAGGGTTCCGGTTCAAAACAATCGTGCGTATGCTCATCACGTGCCGGTTCAATATCATCATCAGCATAATCATACGCATCATCATCAGCTTGTTCAAGCTCAGAAACAAGGTGCCATTGATTCGGATCATGTTCCTAGGAATGGTCTCACCGAGGAAGCTACTCAGAAGATTCTTAACCAGGCATGACTGCTCTTTTCATTTTAGAATTCAGTTTAGTTGTTGCCTCACTTTTTTATACTTGTAATGTTGTTTTAATTGCTGTTAAATTGTGTATTTACTGGTTTATTTAGTTTGAATCAATGCATGCATACTTGTATTTGGTTGATTTAAGGCTTCTAATAGCTTATTATATTAGCGGCTCGTTTGGTTGAATTCACTTTGTGATATTAGTGATCACGCGTATCCTAACAAGCATATTGTTTATAAAAGGAAAACAATTTTTTAAGCTTTTGAACCCATGCAGGACAGAATAGCAATGATTTTGATGATAAAAGCAACCTTTCCTGTCCTTGTGGGAAAGGAAAATGCTGAATAATTTTAGTGCATGGCTAGGCCTTGAGATGTCATTAATGGAAATAAAGCTGTCTAAATATCCTAAAGTGCTTGCAAGTGATCTGCGTGCCCCTTGAGAAAGTGATCTTCCATGTGTGAAATAGCTTAAACAGATGTGGGCTAATGACGCAACATTGGGTTGGCCTGGTTGGGTATTAGATCTTGTAGATACTTTTTCTTTCTAACACTTAAATTGACAATAGAGACCAGGAACACATTTGTCTAGTACCTACTGTAAAAAATAAAAAATTGACATTCTAGAGAAATAAGGAAATATTAAGAGCTTGTTTGCTTATCCAAGTAGGAGAATAAGGAATATTAACTCGTGAGAAGTAGATTGTTGTTAGGTAGTTTATTCCAAAACATGTATAAATTTTCATATTTAAGTAGCTGTTTTAGGGGAACTCTAAACGACGAAGAAAAGTTGGTGCAAAATGACAATATCAAACATGTGTCGTACTGTCAACTTGGGGACAATTTGACTCTTGGGCTTAGAGGTAGCACACGACAATGCTAGTTACGGCAGTTTGTATTTTGTCATTTTGTCCTAGGATGCCATTGTTATTCTTTTATTTCTTTTCCCATTTTCCCTTGAAACATATCATTGGTATTTAGAATTTGATGTCATTATCACCGCTTCGCACCCAGATTTAAAGGCTATTCCTTGTATCTTGTTTAATGTACGCTAATATAAATAATCAAAATACCATTGGTTCTGAAATTACAATAAAAGACAGATGTGCAGTAAATACCTCTTCCCTTCTAAACTACTCTCTCTCTATGCAAGTTGAAATTTGCTAGAGCGTGTCAACTAAATACTTCTAGCTGTCTTTCCTTTTAATGTAGTTATGTGTATTTTCCATATTCATTAGTTGCCATAATTATCATTCTTAATACTCGTACCATTCTTAATATGCGTACCATTCTTAATCCTCATACTATTCTTGATCCTCTTACCTTTAATCTGGTCTCTTGATCTATCGTGAATTTAAACAATTTGGCAGGTGGAGTATTATTTCAGTGACGTAAATTTGGCTACTACTGATCATCTAATGAGGTTCATCAACAAAGATCCTGAAGGATATGGTATGATTTTGTCAATTCCATTTTCATTGTTGATAGATTCTTAATACAATGCGATTTATTGTATCAACTCTTATTTTTATTGCTTCCTATTAGATGTGTAATTTGAATTCTAATTATTTACATTAGTATAGATTTGATTGTATATAGAACTTGATGCCACTTCATTTTAATTCTTGCAGCATTTGATTGCATTTCTTAAATTCCAAAAATGGGACTTTTTACACGGTAGAAATGTCATGAATGACTGAACTTTGAAGTCGTCAAGAAGCATAACTATAGATTGAAATTATGCCATTTTTTTCGTATACAAGGGCTTATATACTCATTCTAAATGGTGCTCTATAGTGAAGATTGTAACATCAACGGGAATAGAAAATAATATTCCAATTTATACATCAATGGGAATTGAAATACTATTCCAATTTAAGAAAAAATCACCAAGAAAACAACCCTATAAGGCACAACATATTCATTTCAAGCATAACTATGTGTTTATTTTTTCATATGTTAGAGAGGGAATAAAAGCCCATAAAAAGGGCCGAAGAAAGCTACCTAGACAGCTTAGGTTTGGAAATCAACGCGGTGGAGGGATTATGTCTTGCCGATTTTAGAGTGCTGAGTTTGATAATAATTTCAGCTGGTGCGCCCCGAGTAGAAAATTAACAAGGGAGAATGAAGCATTGCTTTTTCATGCTTGTTACCTGCTTGATTTTCTAATGATTGAATTTCCATAATTATTCCTACATTAGTATTTTCTTTATTGTCATGCAGTGCCAATTTCTGTTGTTTCATCTTTCAAGAAGATTAAATCTCTTATTAGTAGTAATTCCCAGCTCGTGAGTATTCTGCGGGACTCGGCTAAGCTTGTGAGTAATTTATATTTCTTTGATAGATATTTTTTTGCTCTCTTTCTGATGGCATCCTCATGTTTTGCGATTCTTATTATATTATTTATCTCTTAATTTTTTCCTTGCAACAACCTGTAGGCGGTGAGTGAAGATGGGAAAAAAGTTCGACGTCAGCTTCCCCTTACAGAGTCAGATATGGAGGATTTGCAAGTAGGTTTCATGTTTAGGTTACTGTAATTCTAGTTTTATATGATATCAACTTCTACTTGGTACAACTTCTTTCTGCTTCATTGAGTGGACATGGTCTGAATAAATTTCTGAATGAATTGTATTAGTTATCTTACAATTTACCGTGAAACTTCCATTTACCTACTATATTTTAAAAGTGGTAAAGTTGAGGTATGTGGTGTCTATTTTTAACAGTTTGTATAGCTGATCTTTATGCCCTTAAGCTCCTTTACTTGTTTTGATTTATAGTCCCGCATCGTTATTGCTGAAAATTTACCCGAGGACCATTGTCACCAGAACCTCATGAAGATTTTCTCAGCAGTCGGAAGGTATTCCTCTGTTAAAAACGTTATAAACTGTATATATGTACCTATTACTATATAAATTTGTTTGAATCTTAATCAGTGTGAAGTCAATTCGTACCTGCCAGCCTCAGACTTCCAATAGTGGGGCATCCTCAGGGTCTAGAACAGCAAAAGCCGATGGCGTGCTTTATTGTAGTAAGGTATGCAGGTTCTTATATTTTCTTTAGTTTTAAGAAGTCTAATTTCCCTGGGGTTAGGAAGTAGATACTAGCTGACCAATTTATGGTTGCTACTAGTCGGTTATGCAGCGGGTTGTTGGCTGCTGTCATTAACCATTGCAGGATAATTTTTGAATCATATTAATTTGGTTTTCTCGTTCCTATTTTTAGTACTGTATCTACAAGATCTACAATGCTTCTAATATCTGAATTCTATATATTTGTGCTCAGTTGCATGCATTCGTGGAGTATGAATCGGTTGAACATGCTGAGAAAGCAGTATGTACTATTTTTATCTGATTAGAAATTTTGTCCGCTTGTCCCTTTTCTCTTTCCTTTAAATTTATTGGATTCAGAATTAACTTTGTTTTTTTCCTTCTTATTTATAGGTTATGGAGTTAAATGAAGAGGGTAATTGGAGGATTGGTCTCAGACTTCGTTTACTGCATAAACGTTCGGTCTGTGACAAGAATTATTCCTTTTGCTTATTTATTGAATGCAACCGCAATGCACTTATGTTCGATAGATATCAAGCACAAATTAGAGCTTTCCCGATCACAATTTATTGTGAATCCTGGCGGTTTTAAAGCTAAGAATATTATTTAGATTAGGAAGTAGCAGTGATATCAGATTCTAGTTTGCTAAATCTGAATTTTCCCTCCATTTTCTGGTTTGCTAATTTTGCCTCCATTTTCTTGATAACAGGCAAAATCTGCTCAAGCACGAGTAAAGAAAGTTGGGCATGAAGGTGAAGCTCATCATAAAGATGGCACATCTACATCAGAGCAGCAAGACCCAAATGAGAAACATTTAGAAGATCCTCCTCAACAATCTGAAGCCCTGGCACATCAGTCGCATGAGCATGGAGTAAGTTCCTTTAGACTTTTATTCATTTTAAGATATATGTTACATTTCTTATTGGTGTTTTTAGAGACTAGAAGAGAAGAGGTTGTCCAAACCAATTTACCTTACTAAATAATCAATCCTTTTTAACAAAAATATTGCCCTAGGAGCAGAATCAGTAAACTTTTAATATTGGCTCTGCTTCATACTAAAATCACTGATCTCGAAGAAAAATGGTAATTATTTAACTTGGTTTGGGCAGGGAGAGGAGCACACAAATGATAAGGAGGGTTCCCAGAAGAAAGGGGAGGAGCACACAAATGATAAGGAGGGTTCCCAGAAGAAAGGGCGTAGCCGTGGACGGGGCAAGGGACGTGGACGGCCTCAATACCACAATAACAATCACAACCATCGTGGTGGAACTCCCCCTTCAGTCCATCCTGAGCAACCAACTGTTGGCAAGCAACCTCCTGGGCCTCGCATGGCAGATGGCACAAGGGGATTCTCTATGGGTAGGGGAAAGCCGGTGGCTGTTAATATTGGGTAAAGACTTTCTTCTCATTCTACAAAAAAACACAGGTGGTGGTCTTCTAGTATCCGAAGTGATCTAGTGTGTATTATGGTGGGAAATGTGTTCTATTTAGCTATATTTTGACGACCTTAGGGCCTTAAAAAGGTACGATCTGCTGTGATTGGTTTAAAGGTCAATCTAGCAGTTCGGATTGAATAGTTTTGTTTTGTATTTCTGTATTCAAAAGTAAGCAAGGATCAGACTGAATTTTTTAAAAAAATGCAATAGATATGTTTGTGTGCACGGCCGCTTATGCGTGTCTTCAACCTGCCACAAGATATGAGAGTTTTATAAAGGGAAATATTACTTTTACATGTGTTTTTCTTTGATATTTTTATATGATTTCTCACATATTATATGCTAGAGAATCATGTGGAAATATGAGTTCCTTCATGTAGGAAAAGCCCAATGAGGTCAATGTTAGAAGTACATTCATTCCCTTGTTCCTTTTTCAAGTGCATTTTAGAGTTTTTCCTTATCCTTCAATGTCTATCCTTTGTAGTTTTGAAATTGATTTAATTAGTTTCCGTATCATTCTTAAACCGTAATTACATTTTTGTTTTCTATTACTTTCAAATGAACGGTTATTGCTTCCCACGTAGAGATTGATAAGAATACATGAAAATGATTGCTAGATGAGAAGGAAGAAGGAAAAGGTTAAGAGGGATGGCAATTTTTTTGCCCTGGAGGCCTTGGCATTAGGGTGTTCATCAGTTTTTTACTTAAAATTTGGTACCTTCAGCCGATTTGTATCAAATAATTACTGCTTGATATGACCAATTCTCGATAGACTGGTTGACGACAGTGTTAAAGTATATAGCATTCGTTTCATTGAGATTTTAGATTTGCAAACATGTTAACTTATATATGTTCAAATTATCAAACTTTAGGATTTATATCAAATAATTATACTCAACCGTTATATCGGTTTGGTACGATATGTACTAAACTTTCAAAATACCTTTACGATACCTCTACTGAATAACGGGTATATACCGGTTACTTGTACCAATACCGAATCGGTTTTGTTTTGCCTCAAAGTAGACGGTTTGAACCGGTTCGATTAACTCAAAAATCGAAAAAAAAAAAAAAATGCCCTATCGGCATCAAGAAAGTAATATCTAAAGCACCACCTTGAAAATGTCGGTTTGAAATATCAAAATTGACGAATATTAATCATTATATTGACTGAAAAAATATGAATTTATACTAATTTTGAGTTTAAAAACGTCTTAAATTATATTCAAAAAATTCCATAATAATATATGCTCCTATGATGTCAAACTTCATGGCACTACTAAATTACAATAACAAAATTTATCAATACATGAAATTGATGTGAATTATAAGAGGATTTTACTTATTACACATCATTTTAAAAAATATACCATTAACACTTTTTTAAGTAACTGAAAATTAAAAATTAACGTAAATATTCATAATACACATATATATATATATATATATATATCATTTTCTTAAAATATTTTTTGACAGGGTCTTGCATCAGAATTCAGAAGGGAGGCTTCCGCCTCAATCGGAGGTAGGCCAGCCGAAGCTTGTGCGGTTAAGATTGTTCTCTTTCCAAATTCTAAATCTTGTCTCTCTCTTTTAAGTAGGACCCATGAATTCTATTTATTGACCGATAAAGTCCAATCAATTTTGGAAGCATGCCTAATATAATACTGTAAAGAATCTCTCAAAGGCATTTAGTAACTATTTAATAAAAATTAAATGAATTTGAATGAATTGAATTTAAATTTAAATAAAAAAAATTATTTAATAATTGAGATATTTGAAATATATAAATAATAAATTTTTATTATTGTACCCTTTTAAAAAAATTTAAAATTATTGTAAATTTATTTAATATTACTTAATATAATAGTTAATATTATAAAAAAAAAAACTTCATTCAGCAAAAAAAATGACACTAAACCATTTAGTCCAAATTGTCTAAATGACCGACCGATTCAGCCATTTAGAAGATTTTTTTCTAAAACAAACGCAGTGAATTTTTTAAAATACTACAATTAATAAATGAATTTATATGAAGTTTGAATTCAAAATTTTCATAAATTAATTTTAAAAAATTAAAATAAGATTATTTTTTGTGTAATGGGGATGGTATTTATTAATTAATATATACAACACTAAAATTTGAGATGGCCTAAAGTGACTAAAGCTACAATACATTTGCTATTTATAAACCTACCCCTACATTTTCCAACAATACAAGATGAAAATATAATAGGAAAATCAGTTCACATAAGCTCATACATTATTTTCAAAACAAAACCTCTCATCCAATATTGAATATTGAATCCTTATTTAAAAATATTTATTTTCCTCTCTCTAATTTCTTGCTAAAATTTAAAATTTTGAATTTTTTCGTAAATACTACTCCCTCCGTTCCAAATAAATGTCTAATTTTAGCTTTTTAAAGTTAAAAAAATAATTATTTTTAAAATTAATAATTAAATGTATATAAATATATTTTTAAAGTTATAAAAATTGAGGTTATTAGTAAATCACCTATATTTTTGTCAAAAAAGATACAATAATTAATTTAATTTTAAAAAATTAAAATTAAATATTTAATTTGAAATACTATTTATTTTCTTCTCTCTAGATTTTAGCCAAAATTTAAAATTTTGAATATTAGTATATTTTTTTTTGAGAAGGATGTGAAACTGACAAATAACCGGAAAAAGGGATCAAATAATCAATCACCATCTCTACATTTCCGCCTAAAAAATCCAAATCAAACACACCAACCCAACCCCCTCTTTCTCCCTCCTCCCATCCTCACTTGCCTAATCCTCAGCAGCAATGGTGGAATCCATACCCGAAAACGCTAATTCAATCGTACCACCGGCAACATCCGGCGATCCTCCACCGCCCCTCCAGCCACCACGACCCACCGCCGGAGTTCGCGGCGGCGGAGGTGGTGGATTGGTGTCAATAATTGCTAAACGGCCGACCCTCAGGGTGACGTCGGAGTTTGACAGTGACAGCTCGGTTTATTTTCACAAGATATCGTGCAAGTTGTTGGAGAATCTGGCGAAACTGAAGCTAACGTTTCAGAACAACAGCAAGGGAGAAGTGGCTGAGCCTCAATTGAGCTTCGTTTCCAAGTATCTTTCGCTCGATTACGATGTCGAAGAGCAGAATGCTCTTGTTAAGGGTTCGTTTGACCTTGGTCCTAGTTTGCACCTCAGAGCCACTCGCGATGTCAAGGTCTCTCTTTCTATATATAATTATATAATATGTATGCACATATGTGTTGTGTATTTATATGTTAATTGCTGTTTTATAAGAAAAGAAAATCTGTTTAACCAATTTTGTAGAGAATATTTGTGATTTTCCATTTGAATTAGCTTTCAATTCTATTTATTTTGAATTTATGACTGTAAAAGGTGCCCAAAGATTTGATCTTTATGAATTCTGGTTCGTTGATTTCTATGAAAGCAAGGTCTGCAGTTTATGTTCTGATTTTCAAAAACTGAATGACTACTTTTATTCTAGCAAATTCAGAATTTGAAACCTAGTCAGATTGTGAGGGAGATTAAAAGTAGTTGATATTAGTTACAATGATGCATTTTTATCACCATGTGTTAAAGCTTTCTCATCACATGGTGAGCGACAAGGACACATGGTGAAGTTATAACAGTTGTTGCACATATTTTCTACAAAAAGAAAGGTGCTTGGATGGACTAGAGTTTCTGGTCTAAAATGTTTTGTCACCAATTCTCACCCTTTTTAGTCTTTTGGCTAGTCAAAAACTTATTCTTGTTTTGTATATTATTTGGGGATTGGCACTTGGGTAATTTATGTTTACCTAATTCTAGATGGGGGTGTATAGGTGATGTTCCCATTTGTAGGATCAGAAGTCTTAGAAATTGAAAACTGAAATTAGAAAATCATGAACATCTTTTTCTTTTGTTTGTTTTTCTTTGTTTCTGTTAACTGCATTAGGTCTATTAGGGTCAGAATTCTTAGAAATTGAATTGGATTTGATTAAAGATATTGTAACTGCCATCAACGTAATTGTAGAGCTTAGTTTTCTGTCTGTACGTGATTAGTCCTGTGTGCACAGTCAAATTTACAACTTTATTGGCCGACATTTGATTCATTTATCCAATATATAAGATCTGTAGTAAGAAGAACTAAGTTCTCCAGGTTTAGGCGTTGGGATGAATTTGGGGCCTGTTTGGATTGATCCATAAGTTTTTGCTACTGGCTAGTAATTATTTAATCCATTGTAACCATGCCGAAAATTATGGTGCTGATGTATCGTAAGACTACAGTTAGAATGGATCCTATATAGGCAAATCAATGCCATCAAAACTTTGTTTGGTACTTAGGTTGCTTTATTGTAATTGATAGGTCAGTTTTTTTGCTGAAAGTAAAGATCTAGGTGGTTGTTTGACTTACATATGTCTTCTCCTCTTTCTCTTGCAAATATTTGAAATGATCTATGATATATTTCAAGCTAAGACTCGAACAATGCCATATTATCTCTATGATGTTTTCTATGTATATTCTATACTCTAGGCTGTTTCTCTTACTCAAATGTTATATACGTCTTAGGCAAAACAAGGAGAGGTGGCAATGGTTGCGGATCTTGCTGGTCCTGCCTACAAGTTTGAACTCTCATCTGCTCTTCCATCTGTTGGTTTGGTGAGAATAATTCTTTACCATTTTTAGTATAATTTCAGGTTCACATTTTAGACACTTGGGGTGTAATTTACATAACATTTATTATTGGTTCATCCTAATGAAGCTGTTGAACACCTATCCCAACTTGCAGTTAGCCACTAATACTACTTCATTGCATTCATTCATAGATTTATTTTTTTGTATATCCATGGCAACATTGTGGTGTTTTTATTTTTTTGTCTTCTTCATGCTGCACCAATGCAAACTTTGACTTCTCCAACCCATATCTAGTTGCATTTGCTTTCATTGCCTGATATGCACGACATCTTTTACCAGTTACTACATTACTGTAGTATCTTCTAATTGCCTTGTACATCTTTATGCTATTGCAGCCAAAAGCAACCTTAAAGTTCCCCCTAGGTGAAGTTTCATTTGAGGAGAAAGAAGAAGAGGAAGAGGAAGAGGAAGCAAAGAGAATGCTATTGATAAATGGAATCCTTAAAGGTCAAGTTCTGAATGGGGTTTGC
Organism: Panax japonicus; assembly: GCA_020205505.1. Taxonomy (NCBI): domain Eukaryota; kingdom Viridiplantae; phylum Streptophyta; class Magnoliopsida; order Apiales; family Araliaceae; genus Panax; species Panax japonicus. Next base: position 41,868,608 of record CM035112.1, on the reverse strand, counting down.
ACTGCTCAATACAGGGATGAAAACTTGAACTTAAGATACTCATATAAGGTCTAAGTTAGCTTTGTTAATCAATTAGTTTTTTCTGAAAATATCCTTCTTGAATGGTTTATTTCCAACTTTAAGCCCTTGGGATGGTTTTGCAAATTTCGCCCAAGGGATTTTCTGAAGAAATGTTGGGATTGTAAGTCCTATTTTGTGTTCCATTTTCCTCCTGGTATATGGAGTTGAAAGTTTCAAATTTGTTGCAGGATGGGCAAATGTCCTTCATTCCAAGCATTTCTCTTCCTTCAAATACATTATCATTAGCATTCAAGCGTCGATTTGGACCTTCCGACAAGTTGAGGTGATCTCTCTCTCTGACTCATTCTGTGCATACAAAATGTTTGATCAGCTTGGTCACGCTCATATTTTTTCAATGTGCAATAGTATAAATTATAGATTGCCAAGTATAATTGGTACCGGCATTTGTAAACTACTCTTTTCTGCTCTGATTCCAGCAAATATGATACAGATTATAAATACGAGTAGGACGTGCGGCTTATATATTTACTTCCTTATGGTTACCTTATTTTTAAGCTCATGTTTTGGGAGTTTGGTAAAGAACACCAACAATTATTCTATGTTTACTTCTTTAAGCAATTATATCATTCAATTACGTTGAATAAGCTGCAACTAGGAAAATAACCTTGTAGGTCAATGTCAAGACTCAAGAGTCCACCAAGTTAAGAAACAAAGAGGCTGTTAAAAATGCCAATTTATAACACAATGCATTTATATTCTTGAAACTTTGTCTGATTGCCTTCATGATGAAAAAAATTTCAACATTGTTTTCCTTTTTTTAAAAATCGTAACCGACACATTCCTTCATTGTTATATAAAATTTGTCTGACATATTGCAAGGGTGATCCCTCAGTATGTGTTGAAAAGGATTAAAAAACCCCTTAAACAGTTTTGTTCATGCTGTTACTTATTACTTGTTAGTAGTTAAGTTACCAATTCTTTTGTATTAGGCCAAACTATTTTTGAGCTAATCTGGATATCTTTTATTAAACTGTTTTTACCCCTTTTCAATGTGGGAATGAGCCTGGTTTTTTTTGAGGATGTTATTTCTAAACTATTTCAGTATTTCTCTTCAGTTACTTGTACAATTTTGATTCAAAATTTTGGAGTGCTGTGTACAAACACACAGTGGGCAAGGACTACAAATTCAAAGCTGGTTATGATTCAGAGGTCCGACTTGGCTGGGCATCCCTTTGGGTAAGTTATTTTATATGTTTAAGTACTATGATGACTTAAGTTGGTTGGGTATTTATTTGCCTTTTAAAAAAAAAATTGATATAGGGTAAGAAAACATAAGATGGCATGACAATTGCATGCACATTGGGTTCTAATTCAAAATGCCAATTCCTGATACCAAGGAAAGCAAATAGGAGAAACCCTGTACAATTATAATATGAAGAGCACATTTTGAGTATTTGCTGTCAGTTTATATTTTATATATACCATATCTACGTGTGCACTCAAATAGCTCCTTTTTGTTTGATATCTCTTCCAAATCCCCCGTTCTAGGTTCTAGGTTCTAATATTTATATTCTATACATACATGCTTATTTAAATTATATTTAAGAAAAAATGCCTAGGCGCTCTCTCCTTGCCTAGGTCGATTTTTAAAACACCGACACTAATGCATTGGAATCCAAGTGAGGCTTTTAGTAAAATTATTCAGATGAAGTTGATAAGAAAATCATCACTCACCACCAACTCTTCCAGGCTCCAGCTACCTAATCTCTTTTAGTGCCCACTCTTTAGGTCTCTCTTCCCAACTCCCTTTCCAATGGTCTTTTTAGTTGAGTTTGTAGTCCTCAACCCAGTCATATGTTTGCAAATAGTTTACAACTGTATTCTCTTTTAAAATCGACTTTCTGAATTTGAGGACCAAATTTGGTTTGATAATGTCCCGAGTGTAGGTTGGAGATGAAGCGGGCAAAGCAAAAACAGCCCCCATGAAGATGAAAGTTCAGTTCATGCTCCAAGTACCACAAGACGAGATCCAAAATTCAACCTTAATGTTCCGCGTAAAAAAGAGGTGGGATATTTGAGTAGGTTCGCAAGATGGCTCCATCACCTATTAATTTAATCATGCATTCAAAATGTGGTGGTGAAGTTTTTGGCCTGAAGTCCTGTTGAAATAATATTAGAAAACACCATAGTTTTCGGGTGTACATCTTTATTTTCTTCTATACCTTTAGTTTAGCAATGGTTGGTTATCAATTATTTGGACTACCCTATTGTTATAAAAAGAAATTTCCATTTCCATTTGTCTCTCTTACCTTGTAACCTATTATAACCAATTATGTGGCATGCTTTTCAACCATTTCTTACTCTACTGAAAAGTACTCAGAAATTGAATGGAAATAGCTGCCAACTTCAAGGCAAGATGTTATTTGTGATTCGAAATTTTGAATGGTCAGAACCTCTTGGCTAATAAGAAGTTATGGCAGAAGCTGAAAACTGATGAAAATATTTTTAAGGTGATTTACAACATTTGAATGAGTTTGCTACTGGGCCGGCAATGGGTTGTATGTAGACTCACTTTTAGAGCAATATAAAGGCTTCAATTTGTGGATCTGATGATAGATCCAGAGTATGAGAATGTCAAAAGTTTTAGATAAGGCTGTAAATGGAATCAAATAGTTTTGTCAGGCCTGTTCATATAGTCCCTAATCAGATGGTAATTAAGCTAAGTAATTCTATGATACCACTTAGAATTTAGGTCTCTCCGGTGAATTTCGGAATTTTTATGCGAATCAAGATCGAGGAAAATAAGTTTTTCAATCACTTGTTTAAGATTCAAATTACATGAATTTTCGATTGATATATATTCGATTGGATACTCGATTCTCTTATAATATTAAATTAAATCAAACTAGGATAATTAATTATTATTTTTTGTTTTTAATTTTAATTTTAATTTTAATTGCGATTTTATATTTGTGAAGTGTAATAATAAATTTATTTTTTAAAATAATAAATTCAATTTATAATTACATTATTATAAAACTAGTTATTATGTAGACTCAAATTTTAGCTTGAATTCGAAGCTCGCGAGTAGTTTGACTATAAATAATAAATATTCGAGTCGAGTTAACTATAAAATTTTTTAAATATAATTTGAATAATTATATTTTCGATTCAATTCGACTCGTTTACGTACTTTAAGTTTAATCAACCATTATTTTTTGATTGATGCTCTACAACTAAGGCACTTAATACTATGGAATGGAACATTTTTATAAACATGGATGAAGAAAAGATTAAAGTTTATATTGAAATAATATTTGAGCAATATTATTTAATTTTATAATATTTTGTTTTTTATGGTTTTTTTTTAAATTTGACCCCATTAAATTAAGTGGTTGGATTCGCCCCTCTTCTGAAAATATAAAAAAAATTATTGTGGTAATAATAATTCCCTTATATAATTTCACCATGTAAAACTTATATATTTCAGTATAAATATAACTTTGAGATGTGCTTATATCAATATCTATACTTTCATATTTATTATAATAACACAATCAATTTTTATTGTCTGAGTTAAGTGAGATATTTTAATTGTTCTTGAACTTATTTAACTCATTAAATTATATTTGAGTTTAATCAGTTGATATTTTTCTATTTATTATATTTATCTCATAAGATATATATGAGAATTGATAGATTTACTCTCTTTATAGGCAAGTGTAAATGGGTAGTTTATATTATCTTTGTAGGCAGTATTTAATAATGTAGTATACATTCATTTAGCTCTTTTAATTCTTTTTCTTCTATTTTTTATTTTTTTGTCTTGATAATATGAATATCATTGTTTGGGTAAGATTATATGTGAGAACTCAGATTTTATGAATAAATATTTAATTTTCTTGAAATAATTTTTTTATATTATGGTGTGGATTTGATATAATGTTATAGTTGTGAGTAGTATTTATAAATTTTGCAAAGTATGCAAGTTGTTATATAATATTCTTTTTGTCGGAGAATATCCGTACGACGGTACAATCATTGGTGGATCCCACAACGGAATTATTGTCGGATTGAAAAAATGACAAAAATATTTTTATGAAAATAACGACGGAAGTTTTACCGTTAAGACTGTTGAACTACTCGGTAGTAAAAGTACAGTAATACGCGTGGTTTCATAGTAGCACACGGTATTGATTATTAATGCTTACGTGATAAGTCACTCAGTTTTGTTTTATTAGTATTATTAATGTAATAAAACAGAAAAGCTTTTTTATATAAAACAGAATACTTTTATAAAGTTATTCTATAAATAGAATATATTATATTCTATTATGCATAGTGTTTTGCATAGTAAATTTTTTTTATATAAAACATAATACTTTTATAAAGTTATTCTATAAATAGAATATATTATATTCTATTATGCATAGTTAAATCTTTTTATATAAAACATAATACTTTTATAAAGTTATTCTATAAATAGAATATATTATATTCTATTATGCATAGTGTTGTATAGTGCCTGCATAGTATTTTGCATAATAAAATCTTTTTATATAAAACAGAATACTTTTATAAAGTTATTCGTTTTATTAGATTATAAATAAAAAAAATTTGCTTTAAATATAGATCGTCCGATTAAAAGTAAATCAATCTGGACCGTTCATGAATTAGTTACTATGCAGTCCATTCTTCTATAAATAGAAGCTCATTCCTTCATTATTTCTTACGAATTCACTGAAACTCTTAAGAGAGAAACTATAGAGAGAATTCTTCTTCTATAATCTTGAGCGTATTTCTTTAGAATTTAAGAAATCTATGAGCATAGTACAAGTTTTCTTCGAATATATCCTCGCCCTACCAGTCGGAATACTCTTCTTTCAAAGGTAAGAGATATTATTTGTTGTACTTGTAAGGGGTATTATTTCTTTCGTATTCATGAAGAGAACTTCTGTTATTCCAATCTTTATTATTCTGTTGGAATAACCTGTATACGCGGACTACCCTATACTTGGTGAAATTCTTCTGTTATTCCATTCTTTATTATTATGTTGGAATAACATGTTTATGCGAAGTATCGCATACATGGTGAAATTCTTCTATTATTCTGTCGGAATATCCTGTCAGTGCGAATTTCGTCTGACCTGGTTCCATTAATTATTCTGTTGGAATAACCTGTCTGTGCGGTCTATCGCATGCATAGTGATTTCTGTTGTTATTCCATTCTTTAGTATTCTGTTAGAATATCTTGTTTGTGCGTTTTATGCCGGACCTGGTTCCGTCTTTACTATTCTGCTGAAATATCCTGTCTGTGCGTTTTACGCCGGACCTGGTTTCGTCTTTATTATTCTGTTGGGAATAACCTGTCCGTGCGGTCTCTATCGCATGCATGGTGAATCCTTCCGCTATTCCATTCTTTATTATTCTGTTAGAATAACCTGTCTATGTGGATTACCACATGCATGGAGAATGATCCTTTGTATTTCATTCCCTATTAAATTGTGAAAATGACCTGTTTACGTGAATTATGATGAAAGTCATAACAAAAGTATTGGACTGATAAAAATCATGGATATGTGGTATTAGTAAGTGTTTTGATGAGTTATGTTGGTTATTATGTGAAAACTTAAAAGTTTCTTAGAAATCACAAAGGGTTGAAAATCAAATTTTCGTGAAAATGGAACATGAAATTCAATTGACCATATCTCCTATTATATTTCAAATTTTTGAGTGAGGTCAAGTTCTAGAGTTAGGTCTATGAGTTTTGTAACTTATCCAAGTGAAAACACAGGAAAAGGTGTTGTAGATTTTCGTGTGGACTGATTTTAGCAAAGGAGTCAAAAGCTGCAATTTAAGAAAAAACTACCGCTCAGATTTTTAAAAGGGCATTTTCGGTCACTTAATTTGTGAGAAAAATTCTAGCCTTTTGGGAAATAAAAGTATATGGTATAAAGTACCTCATGTCCAAAAATAAACTCATTCCGACATAAAATGAGCAAGTTATGACCATTTCAATATTTAAGTTTTTCTGACAAAAAAATGCTATAATCGGAGTTCTATAACTCCGATAAACATGAAATTTAAACTGAAAGCTCACGTTAACATGTGTAAGATCCTGCCAAGATTTGGAAATTTCTGGAGTTAACCGTGAGGTAGCTAAATTCTTAAGAAATTAATTAGAAATTGATTTTTAAAAAATAGTAAATGAATTTTAAAAATGTCGAGAAAAATATATGTTCAATATGGGACTACATTATGTTAAATTCCAGAAAAGAATAATTTTTGGGACTGATTTTGTATTTTTCATGAAAATAGTTTAGCTACGAACATATGAGTTAAATATGTTATGTGGAGTTGAAGAATTGGTAAATAGGATTTTAGGGCTTGAAAATCCTATATAAGGTATATGCAGATTTTTGATGAGTATTTTGATTATTTGTGATGAAATCTTATGAGTATGACATTTTTGAATGATTAAATGCATTATTTAGAAAAGTATAAATAATTAAATGTAATTATTTATAAGTTAAAGAAGTGATTAAAATATTGTTATAGTATCAACAATATTAGATTATGATTTTATTAAGTAATTGATAATGTCTGGATAAATTTAAAGTCTTTAATATTTATCCTTGATTTAGTTTGATTAATGCTTATAATATTATCATCATCCTCATATTTATATTATGTTGAAAGTCATTTGTGGCCTGTAGTGCATAGATGGACTTGGTATGATTATGACCATGGATTATTCAGTATAATCATGACCGTAATATTGCAAATGATGTGGAAAAAGTCCTCATTGGCCCGTAGTGCATTGATGGACAATTTTTGGTATGATTATGGCTATGGATTCTCCTTGGCCAAGGGTGTAAAGATGAATTGTTTTATAGCATGATCAGGATCGTTGATAAAAATACGATTATCTTTGGCCCATAGTGCATGGATAATTTGTGGTTGTGATACTAATGAAAAAGTCCTCATTGACTCGTAGTGCATTGATGGACAGTTTTTGGTATGATTATGGCTATGGATTCTCTTCGGCCAAGGGTGCAAAGATGAATTATTTTATGGTATGATCAGGACCGTTGATGAAAACACGATTATCTTTGGCCCGTAGTGCATGGATAATTCATGGTCGTGATACTAAAGAATATCATTGGCCTGTAGTGCAGGGATGATTTGATGATGTGGATTATTTATTAAGCTGAATCTCAGCGATTAAAGTGATGAAAAACCTTTTAAATCATAAAAGATAGTAGATTTTATTCTCTATTTGACTCTTCTAATGGATTGCTTATTCCGCTGCAGTTAAAATTGATGTTTGTTATATTGTATCAGTTTAACACTGTTGAAGGCTAACGATAATTTATTCTGCATTATCTTAGTCATAATATTTCTTACTGGGCTAATTGAGCTCACCCTTTCTTTCACTGTTCTCTTCAGGAAATGAGAACGTAGCTGGGACGAGTCGGGGAACGGAGTGATGGTCCTAGATGATGCATTAGTAGTCCTCATTATTCTGTAAAATAGTGTAATAATAAATGTAACGAGGGCGCCATTGGGTGTGGATATTGTCTACAAGACAATATTCTTGTATAAACTCACAACTTATGTTTTGTCGTATTATTCACGACAGTTGTATTATTAAGTTGTATTTGAATGTATGTACCATGTATCTGGCGACTTAAGATGGGTGATGTATACCTAATTTTGGGGGTGTCACATTATATGCCTAACTATTTAAATAAATAATGATTAAAATAGTATTTCAAAGTAAATTTATACTCCCTCCGTCCCATAGTTATAGGCTGATTTCTTTTGGCACATAGTTTAAGAAAATTAGTTTAAATGGAAATTTTAACAAAAACTTTTCACGTATACCCCTTAATATGGAATTAATGAATAAGTTAATTACTCCTTACTTATCACATTGAAACTCTCAACTTAATTGATCAACGTGTACTGCCATTAAAATAAAACTTTAACCAAAGATGAATTTTTAATCTACATAAATTGTAACGCCCCCAAAATAGGTATACATCACCCATCTTGAGTCGCCAAATACATGGTATAAAATTCAAATATAACATAATTATACAACAGTCGTATAAAATACGACAAAACATATGTTGTGAGTTTTAATACAAATATTGTTATCTAGACAATATCCACACTCAATTGAGTCCTCGTTACATTTATTATTACACTATTTAACAGAATAGTGAGGACTACTAATGCTATTATCTGGACCGTCACTCCGTTCCCCGACTAGTCCCTGCTACGTTCTCATTTTCTGAAGAGAACAATGAAAGTAAAAGGGCGAGCTCAACTAGCCCAGTAAAAAATATTATGACTAAGATAATACAGAATAAATTATCGTTAGCCTTCAACAGTGTTAAATTGATACAATATAACAAAAATCAAGTTTAACTTCAGCGGAATAAGCAATCCATTAAAAGAGTCAAGTAAAGAATAAAATCTACTATCTTTTATGATTTAAAAGGTTTTTTATCACTTTTATCGCTGGGACTCAGCTTAATAAATAATTCACATCATCTCTGCACTACGACCAATAATATTCATTAGTATCACAACCACAAATTATCCATGCACTATGGGCTAAGGATATTCGTGCATTCATCAATGGTCATGATCATGCCAACAACTGTCCATCAATGCACTACGGGCCAATGAGGACTTTTATCACATCATTTGTAACATTACGGTCATGATTTTACCGATTAATCCTTGGTCATAATCATACCAAGTCCATTTATGCACTACAGGCCACAGATGACTTTCAACATAATATAAACATGAGGACGATGACAATGATATAAGAATTCAATAAAACAAGTTCAAGAATTAATTTATTAAGGAACTAATAACGTTCAAATTGTCAACATGATACTTCTTTGTAGAGTAAAATTTAAGAATGCTCAGAAAAATATTTTCATAAAAAGATACTGGATGAAACGCAAATATCAATGATATTTCACTAATTTCATGGAGTATAGAAGTCAAAACTTTAACCAACTGAGTATAATAAAGAATGGAATAACAAAAGAAATTATGACGCCCCCAAAATAGGTATACATCACCCATCTTGAGTCGCCAAATACATGGTACAGAATACAAATACAACTTAATAATATAGCTTTCGTGTAAAATACGACAAAATATAAATTAAAAGTTTTAATAAGAATATTGTCATCTAGACAATATCCACACTTAAAGGAGTCCTCATTACATTTATTGTCACACTATTTAATAGAATAGTGAGGACTACTAATACTATCATCTGGACCGTAACTCCGTTCCTCGACTAGTCCCGGCTACGTTCTCATTTCCTGAAGAGAACAGTGAAAGAAAGGGTGAGCTCAACTAGCCTATTAAGAATATTATGACTAAGATAATACAGAATAAATTATCATTAGTCTTTAACAATGTTAAACTGATAAAATATAAAAGACATCAAGTTTAACTGCAGCGGAACAACCAATCCATTAGAAGAATCAAGTAGAGAATAAAATCTACTATCTTCTATGATTTAAAATATTTTCATCAATTTTTATCGCTGAGACTCAGCTTAATAAATAAACCACATCATCGAATCATCCCTGCACTACGGGTCAAGGATATTTATTAAATCATCAATGGTCATGATTATACCGAATAATCCCTGGTCATAATCATACCAAAAACTGTCCATCAATGCACTACAGGCCACTGAGGATTTTTAGCACATCATTCGTCACATTACGGTCATGACTATACCGAATAATCTCTGGTCATAATCACACCAAGTCCATCTATACACGTAAGTCAAAGATGACTTTTATCACAATATAAACATGAGAATGATGACAATGATATAAGCATTAATCAAACAAAAATAAGGATAAATATTAAAGACTTTAAATTTATCCAAATATTATCAATCACTTAATAAACTTATAATATAATATTATTAATATTATAACAATAGTTTTAATCACTTCTTAAACTTATAAATAATTTATTTCAATTGTTTATACTTTACAAAATAATGCATTTAATCATTCAAAAATGCCATACTCATAAAATTTCATTACCAATAATCAAATCCCTCATCAAAAATCTGCATATACCTTATATAGGATTTTTAAGTCATAAAATCCTATTTTCCATCTTTGTTACTTCACATAACATATTTAACTCATATGTTCGTAACTAGACCATTTTCATGAAAAAATACCAAATCAGTCCAAAAAATATTTCTTTTCTGGGATTTAGCAGAATATGGTCCCATAATGTACATATATTTTTCTCGGAATTTTTAAAATTCATTTATTATTTTTTTAAAATTAATTTCTAATTAATTCCTTAAGAAATTAGCTACCTCAAGTTTAACTCCAGAAATTCCCAACTCTTGGCAGGATCTTACACATGTTAACATGAGCTTCCAGTTTAAATTTCATGGTCATCGTAGTTATAAAACTCCGGTTATAGCATTTTTTTGTTGGAAAAACCTAAATATTGAAATGGTCATAACTTGCTCATTTTAAGTCGGAATGAGCTCATTTTTGGACAAGAGGTACCTTATACCATATATTTTCATGTCCCAAAAGGCCGAAAGTTTTCTCACAAATTAAGTGGCCGAAAATGCCCTTTTAAAATTTTGGACAGTAGCTTTTTAAGCATTTTCAGATTTTTCATCATTTACTAAAATTATTCCACACGAAAATATGTAAATCCTTTTTAAGTGATTCCACTTGGATAAGTTAGAAAACTCATAAATCTAACTCTAAAACTAGATCACACCCAAAAATTCAAAATATAAAAGGAGATATGGTCAATTGAATTTCATGTTCTATTTTCACCAAAATCTCATTTTCAACCCTTTGTGATTTCTAAGAAACTTTCATGTTTTCACATAATAACAAACATAACTCATCATGAAAATGATATAATAATTCAATAAAACAAGTTCAAGAATAAATTTATCCGGGAACTAATAACGTCCAAATTGTTAACATGATACTTCTTTGTAGAGTAAAATTCAAGAATGTTCAGAAGAATATTTCCATGAAAAAATATATTGGATGAAGCGCAAATATCAAGGATATTCCACAAATTTTTTGGAGTATAGAAGTCAAAACTTTAACCAACTGAGTATAATAAAATATATGAAACTGCAAATAGATTTTTACCCCACCATACGGTAATCCACGTATACAGATCATTTCCATACTTTAATAAGGAATGAATACAAAGGATCATTCACCATGCATGTGGTAATCCACATAGACAAGTTATTTCAACAGAATAATAAAGAATGTGTGACGCCCCCAAAATAGGTATACATCACCCATTTTGAGTCACCAAATACATGGTACAAAAATCAATTATAAACTCCATTTATACAACTGTCGTGCAAAATACGACGACATATATACTATGAGTTTCAATATAATATTGTAACGTATATAATACGACAATATTCATACTCAAATTATTACACGCCATATAAAGTACAGCAGCAAATATTTTAAGTCTTCAAAGGGACACAAGAAGATTTATGTTCTCTTCATTTTAATGCGGTGCACTTTTGACGTTTTCAAGGTCGGATTCTCATCACCCTATTGTTGTTCACCAAAATCAATTATTAAGTGACGTATAAAATATGACACACACATCTTAGGTCCTTAACGCAATTATATATTGCATGTCATGCCATTTTATAATGTATTGAGAAACTTCAATAGTCTCCGACCATCTCACTATTTCCCTGATATCCCCGCTCGACCCAACTACACTCTTATTACCTAAAAGAAATTGTGAAGCAAAAGGGTGAGCACAACTAGCCCAGTAAAAAATATCATGACTAAAGATATTTTACATCATCAATAGCCTTTATCCATAATAATCAGAGATTTAGAACATATGGTAGATGATAAAACTTTTCAACCGTAGTTGCAGCGGAACAAACAATCCATTAGAAGAGTCAAATAGACCATCTGGTCTATTATCATCTCCATGTTAAAAGTCCACCAATAATATTTTATCCCTTTAACATCAATCAACAATTCCTGTCCACAATCATATGATTAACTCATAATCACAATTGTGATTCTAAATTTCTCTTTGCACCAGGACGAAGATAATTTTTATCACCTATCTTCACCTGAAAAATCAAAAATCATGGTTATACCAAATCACAATTCCTGCTCATAATCATACTAATAAATTCATCTTTGCACTACGGCCAAAGATATACAACTGTATAACCAATAACCAACAGTTCATCTTTGCACTACAAGCCAAAGATATATAACTGTAAAACCAATAATGCTGAGACTCAGCTTAATAGTATCACGACCACGAATTATCCATGCACTACGGGCCAAGGATATTCATGTTTTCAATTACGGTCATGATTATACCGAATAATCCCTAGTCATAATCATACCAAGTTCATCTATGCACTACGGGCCAAAGATGACTTTTACCATATCATTTATAATATTATGGTCATGATTATACCGAATAATCCCTGATCATAATCATACCAAGTTCATCTATGCACGTAAGCCAAAGATGACTTTCATCACAATATAAGCATGAGAATGATGGCAACGATATATGCACTAATCAAACGAAAACAACGATAAATATTACAGACTTTAAATTTATCCAAATATTATCAATCACTTAATAAACTTATAATCACATATTATTAATATTATAACAATATTTTAATCATTTCTTAAACTTATAAATAATTTATTTCAATTGTTTAAACTTTACCAAATAATGCCTTTAATCATTCAAAAATGCCATACTCATAAGATTTCATCACCAATGATCAAATCTCTTATCAAAAATCTGCATATACCCTATATAGGATTCCCAAGCCATAAAATCTTATTTTTCAATTTTGTTACTTCACATAACATATTTAACTCATTTACTCATAACTAGATTATTTTCATGAAAAATACCAAATGAGTCCCAAAAATATTTTTTTCTGGATTTAGCAGAATATAGTCCCATATTAAACATATATTTTTCTCGGAATTTTTAAAATTCATTTACTATTTTTTAAAAATCAATTTCTAATTAATTCTTTAAGAAATTAGCTACCTCAAGTTTAACTCCAGAAATTCACAAATCTTGGCAGGATCTTACACATGTTAATGTGAGCTTCCAGTTTAAATTTCATGGTCATCGGAGTTATAGAACTCCGGTTATAGCGTTTTTCTTCGAAAAAATCTAAATATTGAAATAATCATAACTTGCTCATTTTAAGTCGGAATGAGCTTATTTTTGGACAGGAGGTACTTTATACCATATACTTTCATGTCCCAAAAGGCCAGAATTTTTCTCACAAATTAAGTGGCCGAAAATGCCCTTTTAAAAATCTGGACAGTAGCTATTTTCCATTTTCCAGTTTTTCATGCTTTGCTAAAATTAGTCCACACAAAAATCTATAACACCTTTTCCAGTGATTCCACTTGGATAAGTTTGAAAACTCATAGATCTAACTCTAGAACTTGACTACACTCAAAAACTTAAAATATAATAGGAGATATGGTCAATTAAATTTCATGTTCCATTTGCACCAAAATCTGATTTTCCAACCCTTTGTGATTTCTAAGAAACTTTCATGTTTTCACGTAATAACCAACATAACTCATCATAACACTTACTAATACTACATATACCCATGATTTTCTTCAGTCCAATACTTTAGTTATGACTTTCATCATAATTCACGTAAACAGGTCATTTTCACAATTTAATAGGGAATGAAATACAAAGGTTCATTCACCATGCATGTGGTAATCCACATAGACAGGTTATTCTAACAGAATAATAAAGAATAGAATAACAGAAGAATTCACCATGCATGCGATAGAGACCGCACAGACAGGTTATTCCCAACAGAATAATAAATAATGGAACCAGGTCCAGCTTAAACACACAGACAAGATATTTCGACAGAATAATAAAGAACGGAATAATAGAAGAATTTCACCATGTATGCGGTACTTCGTATAAATAGGTTATTCCAACAGAATAATAAATGATGGAACCAGGTCATGCGTAAATGCACAGACAGTATATTCCAACAAAATAATAAAGAATGGAATAATAGAAGAATTTCACCATGTATGCGGTACTTCGCATAAACAGGTTATTCCTCCACAAAACTTTAACTTGTGGTATGACCTTCATACGTAGGACATGCTCCTTCCTATCCAAAATCTTGACACGTACCTACTCGTACGTTAAGTCTTCGGCTATTTCGTCCGGTTCTAACTCAATAACATGGTTCGAGTCGTCCACATTGGTACATAAAAAAAACGTTAAAAACATGCGACATACTTGGCGATAAAACGAGTCTATAGGCCACAGTTCCTATTCGATCGAGGATTTCAAATGGACTAATAAATCGAAGGTTCGAGTTTTGCTCACATCGCCAATTCTCGCTTTTGAAATAACAACTTCTTGCACCTCCTTCTTCAAATTCATCAGCTCCAGTGTGTAGCTTGAACGGATTTAACTTTATCGATTAAAGTCGATTATACTCTTATATCATCACGTGGGTACTTAGAGTTTTCATTTCCATCTCTATTATTTGTAAAATATACGAAATGAGTCTTTGACAATATCGTACTCGTACTTGTATACGATCTTCTACTCAACACGTCAGCTACCACGTTCGTTTTTCCAGGATGGCATGGTCAGAACATGTGCTGAAATGAGTCTCCTTTTGAGTTCTTCGAAGCTCTTCCCACATTCCTTGCTCCATTTGGAATTTTGTATCTCTACGAGTCAGCTGCGTTAATGGAATAGCGATTCGAGAATATCCTTCAACGAATCTCCGATAATAATCAACTAAGCCTAGAAAGCTACGTATTTCATTTACCGACTTAGGTTGTTCTCAACTACGACTCATATCCCAACCTTGGATAATACGTTACAATGACACCTATCAGTTTACTACCGTACGAATATGGCGTCCCCTACGGAGAGTCTGGCTTCTGTGTATTCCACAAAGGAAGCCACCAGATAAAGGCTCGGGTACAAACTTCTACAGTTGAATTTTTAACTCCTGAAGTTCAATAGGAGCCATGAGATTTTAGAAATGGGTTTTGTACCGGGTTCAAAGTCGATACAAAATTCAATATCACACTTTAGGAGTAAGCCAGGAAATTTTTTAGGAAATAAATCAGGGATTTTACCAACAACAGAAATATCATTCAAATCTGATGTACTTTTGTTCAAGTCCATGACATGGGCTAAGAAAACATGACATCCATTTTTCAATAAACGAATGATTTCATGGCTTGATATAAAAATGTTTGACTTCAATGGTTTGATTGCTTGAGTTTGAATATCAAGTTGCTTAGGAATATGAAAACTAACAACCTTACAAAAGCAATTAATTTTGGCATGATGAGTAGTTAACCTTAAAATCACATCAAAAGCAAATATCTCTATAGAAATAAGGTTAACAGGTAATGTGATAGTGCCAAATTGAATCAAGCAAGATTTCTAAACAACGGATGTAATGAAAGTTTCTCCTAACGGAGTCTCCATAAATAGGTCAAAGTTTAATTTCTCCGGAGTCAAGTTCAAACGTTGAACGCAAACAAGAGAGATAAAAGAATGGGTAGAACCGGTATCTAGTAAGGTATAAACTTCGCAAGAATTATAATTAACTAACCCGTGCTAACTTCGTTCGGGTTCCTCGAATTTTGACCGGTCACGACAAACGCTCTTCCAGGAACCGTTGACTTTGACTTTTCTGGGACAGCCTTTTGAATCACCGTCCCCGCTGGAATTGGTTTCGCTACCGTACAATCTCGAGCGATATGTCATTCCTTTCCACAATTATAGCATACCTTGAACTGTTGTGGGCAGTTTGGGCTGATATGTCCCTCTTTCCCGCCTTTGTAACATACGACTGGTGGTCTTTCTCCTCCCTTGGAACCAGTTGCTGCTGGTGCTGACGTCTTCACATGGTCGTTGTTAAATCTCCTCTTTTTAAAATATCCTCCCGACTCGCTTCTTCTATTTTCATGGCCACGATTACCACCAGAGTGGTTATCGCCTTTGTCCATATTCTTCTTTCTCCGCTGGTTATCGTTATTCAGATGACTGCTATCTTCGGTATGATCCTGGTTATGGTCCCTCAGTTGAACGTACTCGTTATCTCGCTCTAACAACTGAGCCCTGTTGACAATATCTGAATAGATAGAAAATTTATGAGAAATGAGATACTGACGTATGTCGGGTTTCAAACCTCTCAGAAACATCCGCGTCATACGTTCCTCATTCTCCACCAAATGAGGTGCAAACCTGGATAACTCTACGAACTTCGCCTTGTACTGGGACACCGTCATGTTATTCTGCTCTAGTCTAATAAACTCCACTTCCTTCATATGACGAACACTTTCAGGAAAGTATTTGTCATTAAATAGTTTCTGAAATGTCTCCCAAGACATGCTGAGTGCGGCTGGATGGGTACGCTTCACAGACTCCCACCAGTAGTCTGCCTCGCCACGGAACATAAAGTGGCGAATGGAACCTTCTGTTCCTCCGTGCATCCCAGTACATTGAATATCTTGATAATTTGCTTGACCCATGTCTCCGCCATGATCGGATCCGGCTTTCCCCAGAATTCTGGTGATCCCAACTCTTTGAACTGCTTGGCTGTGACAAGCCGAGCGTTGCTATCATTTCCACCCGTATTCTGTACACGAGTCTCCCTCGTCTGGTTTTGCATGAACTGCAAAAAGCTCCTAAATATCCCGTCGTTCATCATCTGCTCAGTGGCGTTGTTCACAAAAGGAACATTGCCAGCCAGTTGCATGTTCTCCTCGTTGGTAAGTACAGGCATCTCCACGGTCTCAATTACTCCACTGTTAATATTCTCAGTCGACATCCTCAAATACTGTCATAAAACAAGGGTTAATTAAACAAATTAACAAATCACATAATACCCCTATATTATGACCGACCAACAAATAAGCTTAGGTAGGACACACTAGCGAAGGATTTACTTGTCTCTCCCCTCCTAGTTCTATTCCCCGATCTCCGCCAGAGATCATATCCCTAAGCTCTGATACCAACTGTGACGACCCCAAAACAGGTCCATTCCATCCAACCCATTTTGAATCGCCAAATACATGGTACAGAAATAACTACAACTTTATTATTACAACATATAAACTATTGTCTTCTAGACAATATCCACATACAAATAAATCCCCATCATAATTATTGATACATTATTTTATAAAAATGGTGAGGACTACTAAACAACTCTCTCTAGAACCATCATTACATCCCCCGACTCGTACTCGCTACATTCTCGTCTCCTGAGAAGAAAAATAGAACAACAAGAAAAAGGGTGAGCTCAACTAGCCCAGTAAAGAATATTATGACTAAGATAATGTACAACAAATTATCCATAGTCTTCAACAGGGAAAAAAATCTGATAGAATACAATAGACAACTAGTTTTAGATCAACAACTGCAACGGAAACAATAATTCATTAGAGGAGTTAAGTAGAGAATGAAATCTACTAACATCTATGAATTTAAAAGTCCATCATCAATATTTTATCCATGTAACATCAATCAATATATATCTCAAATCAAATTAAATATTCATCTTTGCACTACAGGACAAAGATATTCATCAGTCGGTCATGTTCATCTCAACACCTGTTCATCTTTGCACTACGGGCCAAAGATATTCATCAATTGTTCATGTTCATCTCAACACCTGTACATCTTTGCACTACGGGCCAAAGATATTCATAACAAAATCAACCATCTTTGCACTACAGGCCAAAGATATTCAGTAACACCATCATTTAGGACTGAGGATGATGAAAAATATTTTAAAGGAAACGAATCCAGTGAAACAAAATAACAAGTATTAAGGATTCGTACTTTAAACAATCCGAGTTCAAAAATACTTCATAAATAATCATACTGAAGTAAAATTCAAGAATGATCAAAACATGGATACAATCAAAGCTAGTATCCAGAATAGATATTTTGGACAAAAAGAAGAAATTTCATTTTTCGGTGAATAGTGACGTATTCGTGAATAGTGTTGTATACGTGAATAGTGCCGTATACGTGAATAGTAACTCCGACACCAAAAGATAGAAATTTCACAAATAAAAACATCTTCACGCTTCATGAATAGTACTCGTGAATAGTAACTCGTGAATAGTAACTCATGAATAGTAACTCGTGAATAGTAATTCATGAATAGTAACCCCGAAATGAAAAAGTTCCAAATTTGATAAAAAGTTCCAACCAATATTTTAGCATAATGATATTGAAGAAATAATATCATTTGAGAAGAAAATAACACCCCTTACCTCAAAATAGCCGTACTTCTGACTGAATTTCGGTATAGTGCTGACCGAAACTCGCACCGTATAGCAACACTCAAAGTATACTCACAAGGATACGCTCAATAATATAGAGAGAGAAAGAGAGAAAACTTTGTTTCTGGTGTGATTTTCAATTCTAACTTAGCCCTCTATTTATAGGAAAATGTTAGAACGCCAAAGGAGACTAAATTAATAAAATATATTATTATTTATTCAAAATTCTTACCCACATGTTTTGAAAACTCTAGAATGCCTTCTTTGGTCAAAAACATCAGCCACCCATGTGCCAACAGCCACAAAAACGTTTTTCTTATATAAAATAATTAAAACTTCCAAAAATCAATTATTTCAGAACTCCGAAACTTCAATAATTCATGATAAATAGCCCTTTTGTCAGAAAATTCGAATCTCACGACTTTTTATAGGAAATTCAATTCTCTACAACTTTGCAGAATGAAGTTTTTCCAAATTCCAAACAAAAATTATCCGAAATCCACAAACGAGTGATTTTACGGTCTATAATCAATTTTCGGTCAAGAATTGTGTCCACCGACACACAAAACATATGTTAAACATTTAATGCCACAAAAATACTCTTCCTCCTCATATACTCATATGTCCCACATTCATTGTAAAATATCACCGTTAATATATTATTAAAATAATATATTTAAATAAATTATTTTATCAGAAAAAGATAAAATATTAATTTTCAACAATTGTCACTTTTAAAAATTTTCTCCATCTATATCCACATAAAATGAATATTTTCTTTATCATAATAATCAATAATTAATTATTCAAAAATAATATTACAGAATCACAGTACTGACAACCAGGCCGTTCCCAGGATAGAGGGGGCTTTCCAATAAGGATTTCTCCTTACTGGCGCGCAATTAGATGACCAAACCTCTCCTTGACAGAACTTTCTAGACATTACCAATAATGTTATCTGATAATATTATTCAAATAATATGAATTATTGATCTGATTATAGAAAATACTGTGCAATGACAATTATTGAAACAATAATAATATAAATATCAACGCAGCAATTATTGAATCAATAAAGTAATGAACAGTAACTCCTGTAGCAATTATTGAGTAGTGCCTTCTTACGTAAGGATCAATAATTTAAAATACTGTGCAATACCGTGTGCTACTGTGCAACAAGGCGTATTACTGTATTTTAACCACCGGATATTTCAACAGTGTAAACGGTAACAACTACGCCGTTATTTTTAAACAACTTATATTTGTCGTTTTCTTCCTCCAATCGCTTTCCGTTATGGGGCCCACACATGGCTGCGCCGTCGTACGAATATTCCCCGACAGTACGAATATTCCACGACCAAACGAATATTCCCCGACAACAATGAATATTTTATAACCACTTGCTTATTTTGAAACATTTGCGTATTTTACCAATAACTATCCACATTAATCAAATCAACCCTTACTATTCAAAATAATAATTAAAGAAAATTAAATTTCATTTATTAATTATTTGGGGTCTTACAAATAACAACAGAAATCGCAATGCATGCGATAGATCGCACAGACATGTTATTATAACAGAATAATAAATAATGGAACCAGGTCATGCGTAACGCACAGGCAGGATATTCTGACAGAATAATAAAAAATGGAATAACAACAAAAATTACCATGCATGCGATAGATCGCACAGACAGGTTATTCCAACAGAATAATAAATAAAGGAACCAGGTCATGTGTAACGCATAGACATGTTATTCCAACATAATAATAAAGAATGGAATAACAGAAGAATTTCACCAAGTATAGGGTAGTTCGCGTATATTGGTTATTCCAACAGAATAATAAATAATGAAATAAAAAAAGTTCTCTTCATGAATACAAAAGAAATAATACCCCTTACGAGTACAATAAATAAAATTCCTTACCTTAGAAAGAAGAGTATTCCGACGGGTAGGGCGAGGATATACTTAAAGAAAAGTTGCACTACGCTCAAAGCTTTCTTAAACTCTAAAGAAATACGCTCAAGATTATATAAAAAGATTTTCTCTCTAGAGTTTCAGTGAATTCGTAAGAAATAATGAAGGAATGAGCTTCTATTTATAGAAGAATGGACTGAATAGCAACTAATTCATGAACGGTCCAGATTGATTTATTTTTAATTGGACGGTCCATATTGATTTAATAAAATATTCAAATAAAACAAAATCTTTTAAATTAAATATAATATATTCTATTTATAAGCTAATAAAATGAATAACTTTATAAAATTATTCTGTTTTATATAAAAAGATTTTACTATGCAAATACTATACAGACACTATGCAAATACTATGCATAATAAAATATAATATATTTTAATTATTGTCTAATAAAATAAATAACTTTATAAAAGTATTCTGTTTTATATAAAAAGATTTTACTATGTAAAACACTATGCATAATAGAATATAATATATTCTATTTATAGTCTAATAAAACGAATAACTTTATAAAAGTGTTCTGTTTTATATAAAAAGTTTTTCTGTTTTATTACATTAATAATACTAATAAAATAAAACTTCAACATCATTATTATAATTAACACTATTAATCGACCAGGTCGTTCCCAAGAAAGAGGGGGATTTCCAATAATGATTTCTACCTATTGGTGCGCAATTAGGTGACCAAACCTCTCCTTGGCAGAACTTCTAGACATCGTTAATATTGCAAATAATAATATTAAGAACTTCGTCCTCTCAATTATTGATTTAATAATATATAAAATATCGATAATAATTGAATTAAATAACGTGAGATACTATGCAACAATTACTGTAGCAATAATTGAACAAAACTGAGTGACTTCTCACGTAAACATCAATAATCAATACCGTGTGCTACAATGCAACCTCGCGTATTACTGTACTTTTACTACCGAGTAGTTCAATAATTTTAACGGTAAAACTTCCGCCGTTATTTTTATAAAATTATTTTTGTTATTTTCTCAATTCGACAATAATTCTGTTGTGGGGTCCAGCAATGATTGTGCCGTCGTACGAATATTCCGTGTTAAAACGAATATTCCCCAACCAATCAAATATTATATAACAACTTGCATACTTTACAAAATTTATAAATACCACCAACAATTATAACATTATCTCAAATCCACACCATAATAATAAAAAAATTATTTTGAGAAAATAAAATCTTTATTCGTAAAATTTGGGATTTTACAGAAATCATCAGGCATGCGATAGACCGCACAGACAGGTTATTCCAACAGAATAATAACTAACGGAACCAAGTCATGCGTAAACGCACAAACATAATATTCCAACAGAATAATAAATAATGGAACTAGGTCATGCGTAAACGCACAGAGAGGATATTCCAACAGAATAATAAATAATGGATCCAGGTCATGCATAAACGCACAGACATGATGTTCCAACAAAATAATAAAGAATAAAATAACTGAAGAATTTTACCATGTATGCGGTATTTCGCATAGACAGGTTATTCCAACATAATAATAAAGAATGTAATAACAGAAGAATTTCACCAAGTATAGGGTAGTCCGCGTATACAGGTTATTCCAACAGAATAATAAAGAATGGAATAACAGAAAAATTTCACCATGTATGCGGTACTTCGCATAGACATTTTATTCCAACATATTAATAAGAAATGGAATATCAGAAGTATTTCACCATGTATGTGGTACTTCGCATAGACAGGTTATTCCAACATAATAATAAAGAATGGAATAACAGAAGAATTTCACCAAGTATAGGGTAGTCCGCGTATACAGGTTATTCCAACAGAATAATAAAGAATGGAATAACAGAAGTTCTCTTCATTAATACTAAAGAAATAATACCCCTTATGAGTATTGAAAGAAAATAATTCTCTTCATGAATATGAAAGAATAATACCCCTTAACTTAGAACAAACTGGAAATAAGAGTAGTGAAGTAGCAGAATACTTTTCTTCTTTCTCTCTATAGTTTCTCTCTCTAGAGTTTCAGTGAATTCATAAGAAATAATGAAGGAATGAGCTTCTATTTATAGGAGAATGGACTGAATAGTAACTAATTCCTGAACGGTCCAGATTGATTTACGTTTAAACGGACGATCCAGATTGGTTTACTATAAAATATTCTAATATAACAAAATCTTTTAAATAAAATATAATATATTCTATTTATAATCTAATAAAACGAATAACACTACAACAAAAAAGCTTATCAGCGACCGCATACGGTCGCAGATGAGTATCAGCGACCGTATGCGGTCGCTGATACTAGTCGTAGATAATCTGGTCGCTGGGAGGACATCAGCGACCACCAATAGCGACCGAATAATTAGCGACCGCACGCTGCGACCGATACCGTCGCTATTCTGACGTATGCTGAGTCATTCGTCAGGTGTGACGTGGCACACGTGGCAGCGACGAACAATAGCGACCGCATGCGGTCGCTAGATTATGCGGTCGCTGATATAGTGTTAGCGACCGCATGCGGTCGCTGATGTTTTTTTTATTAATAATTTTGCCTGTTTTATTGATTTCCCAAAAATAACTTACTTTGTACCTGTTTTCAATCCCAACACAACATATATATAAACAAGCATCCATATTAACATCCATCCAATACAATACAAAACATTCATCCATGAATAAACATTCATCAAATACAATACAAAACATTCATCCAACACAATACAATCGATATCATAAACATCCATATTACAATTGTCCAAATAATGAATCTAAAAGAGTACAAGGCTTTAAAAATCTAAAAAAAACAAGTCTAGGCGCTCTTCATGGATCATCCAAATTAGGATCCTGTAATTAACAAAGTAATAAAACATATATGTTACATATAAGTAAGACATTGACTTAGAGACTATAAACATATATGACAATGTAGCTATACAATAAACAATATATATATATATATATATATATATATATATATATTCCTGCTCTTGATGTCGTGCTGCTCCTGCTCCTGCTGCCGTTGCCGCCACTGCCTCCGCCAACTCATCAGAACTCAGAGACTGCAGATGCCTGCCCAGTATACGAAGAAGATCATGATCCTGACAGATCGCTCTCACACAGTCAGCAGGAGTATGATAGGCTGGATAACCTGATGACTGTGTAGACTGGGTGGCAGAGCTGCCTGTGCCACTGATGGTCGGACGCCGTCTTTGTCCTTGGCCTTTGACATAATTTTTCTTTACGATGGACGCCCTCTCCCATAATTCTTGATCAATCGACGGACGCGGGGTGCCTTCAGGATATCGCTCGTTCATTAAGCCCTTATAAGTGTCCTGTCATAAGATAAACAATTAAATAGTTTAAAATAAATTAAAAAAATTACTAAAAAAGGTCAACACAATTTAAAACAACATATTAGGATAAAGTGAACTTATTACCGCTATCTGAACAGCCTCAGGCAGACCATCACGGGTGGCCACATACACATCCAACCAATTGATAGGTTGACCTTGAGACTGAGACTCCTACAATTCATTTTCTCATATTATTATGTAAACATATGATATTTTAGCTACAAAAGATTACTGTAAACATAACATACATACCCTGGCAGCAATGTGCTGCAGCTGTGATATAATGCCGCCCCGATACGTGCCTTTTGCCTTCTCGCCGTCTAATACACCTGAGGATTTGTTCGAGGCGGCAGTCTTGCTCCTCTTGACCCAGCTCTCAGCTCTCCACTAGTCACACATCTGCACCCATATGGGTTGTGCGCACCACCAGGGGCTATGCTCATGCATATATTGCTCACCCTGTCCTGGATGGTCAATCTCAACATTGTGCAGGGCTTTTTGTCGTTCCTTGTTCAAATTATCTTTAGTTCGGATGACGCATTTCTGCCAGAATAGTGTCTGAATAACTGATGCTTGTGCGTCATCCCATCTATACCGTTTCTACAAATAACATAACAATAATAATATTAAAACTGTTATATTACTAAACAATATTATTTGATTAATTATGTATTACCTATCAGAGTGATAAAAAAATATACCTGAAATTCAGTCCAAACTGCATCCTTATGGGCGAGAGGTGTGCTCGCCCATGTAATCACTGGCGTAGGCCAGTTCTGTAAGCATAATTGTGAAATGCACTTCACAATTTTACTATCTTGAAAATCACTACAATATATAGTAATTTACATTAAAATATATTTATAACAATGGAAATATTAAACCCTTATACATACATGATGTTTAACTTACGTGCTTTCTGGAGGAGGACGGATCTGTATAAGAATGCGATCATCCGGATTAGCCGGGGCCTTCGGCACATGATTAGGGCCCCGACCCAACCCGCGCTTTCGTGCTGCAGGTTCAGAAGACATCTATAAATAAAAAAATTAGGATGTTAGTATGAAATTATGAATGACAATTAATTGTATGAAATAGTTAACTACGATTATCATAAGTGAAAGATACATAAACATGACTGCAAAATAGTTGTCTGAACATGAACATGAACATAAACATACATTTATTATAGGAGGTCATAAACATGACTACATGAACATGAACATGAACATAAACATACATTTTGTACAATTATAACCAAACATACATTTTAATGAAAATCGTTGTCTGATGAGTTAGAATCATTTTATAAAAGTATCGGAGATTCATAACCATCTTCTTCAGATTCTGTGTCAGTGTCAGTCAATAACTCTTCCTCAATATCACTGTCATCTGGCACAATAACTGTCTCGGGATCCAATTCATCAGGTTCATCTCCACCCTCTAACTGGATTACATCATTATTGTCCTCTATATTTATTATAGGAGGTCTCTGAAGCATTTCCTCTTGGTAGAAATCTTTGTCTATTACTTACGACTACGCGCGGGAGTATGAATTACAACTTGCCAATCTGTAGGCGGTCTATCCCTTTTCCTAACAGGACTAGGAGTATAGTAAACTTGTACTGTTTGAGTTGGTAAAATAAACAGTTCGTTGGAGTACGCAGACCTATGGAGGTCAATATCGACGATTCCATGTCTGTCAACACGTATCCCTTTTTCTGAATCAAACCAACGGCACTTGAACAAGTGAATATAACCCCCATACGTGCCCTTGTACGACAACTCTACGATTTCTTCCAACTCCCCATAAAAGGCACGACCAAACTCATTGTAACAATCTCCTTGGACACACACTCCAGAGTCCGTTGTTCTTTTACCGCGCCCATATGCCTTTGTGTGAAATTCACAACCATTTATTTTGTAACCATTGCGGGTGACTTGGTCCCTGTCTGGTCCCATAGCTAGGACTTGTACATTAGCTGGAATCGTTGATCTCTCAGTCAAAGCCTACAAAAACTCCATCTTATTAAATGAAGTCATAGTTAACATGGAGTATATATATATATATATATACTACATGCTTAAAAATTGAACTTACTTTGTCCTTTAGCCAAAGTGCAAGGTTTTTATCCCGATTGATTTGAATATCTTTATCAGTTATGCCGGGATGCTTCACTTTTAACTCATTATCGTACAATCTATACCATATTATAAACATTAACATATTGGAATAAATTTTCAACTTAAAAGATAAATTATCAAGTTTAAATGTGTACCTCACAAATTCGTCAATCTCCTCGTAATTGAGAAGAATGTAAGTATGTGCAGCATGTAATTCTTGCTCAGAGAGGAATATGCGCTTCCCTTTTCCATAAGCGCAGCCCGATAGACCAAATACAGAGAGCCGACCATTTAGTTCAACATTTTCCCCATCATCATGTCTCGATACTCGATTGGCCTTTGTCAAGACTTCGTCCGCAAAATAGTCTGAGACAAACGTAGATATCTCATTGAAACTGTATGCCTCACATATCGACCCCTCAACATAACCTCTATTCTTCACATTCCTCTTAAGGTTTCCCATCACCCTCTCGAAAGGGTACATCCATCTATATTGAACTGGACCCCCAACACGAGCTTCATAGGGAAGATAAATTTGCAAATGCTCCATGGAGTCAAAAAATCCAGGTGGGAATATTTTTTCCAGTTTACACGTGATCTCTATGATGTTATTCTCAAGTACAAACATGTCCTTCTCATTCAATGATTTTGAACACAAGTCTTTGAAGAAACGACTAAGATCTGTCAAAGCATCCCATATTGGTTTATCAAGCAGATCCCGAAATACTATAGGCATGAGTCTCTCCATGAACACATGACAGTCATGACTCTTCATCCCTTGCAATTTCCCACCCGTAACACACCTTGCAATGTTTGACGCATATCCATCTGGCAGTTTCAGATACTTAACCCATGTGCACACATCTTCAACTTGCTTTTTGGACAATGTGTACCTTGCATGCGGTTTGACAATCTTACCATTAGGAGATTCATAAAGTTCTAATCTAGGATGCTTACAAATATCTTTCATGTCCAAACGTGCCTTATCATTATCTTTTGTCTTCCCCGTAACATTTATCACAGTGTTAAACACATTATCAAACACATTCTTCTCAATATGCATCACATCTAGATTATGACGAATCAAATTTGTAGACCAATACGGCAGTTCCCAAAAAATGCTTCTCCGAACCCAGTTATGAGATTCACCAAACCCATTGATTATGTTTGTGACATCAACCTTACCAAATGGGATAACCGGCAATCTCATCACACGATCTCGCATCTCTGTTCTCGACAATCGCGGTGCAGACATATCATTATCTACTTTCCCTTCCTGAAGTGTTCTCTATTTCTTCGAAATGGGTGATCTACCGGTAAGAACCGACGATGACAGTCAAACTAACAAGGCTTTCGACCTTTTGATAGATTAAACGACTTTGTATGCTCCATACAATACGGACAAGCCAACTTCCCGTGTGTACTCCATCCAGCTAACATACCATAAGCTGGGAAGTCACTTATAGTCCACATAACCGCTGCCCTAAGGTTGAAATTTGTTTTCGTTGCAACATCCCAAGTCTGTACTCCATCCTCCCACAATACCTTCAACTCGTCTATAAGAGGTCTCAAGTAAACATCTAAGTTTTTTCCAGGACTCTTAGGACCAGGAACCACGAGTGAAAGAAACAAGTATGGATGTTTCATACACATCCAAGGAGGCAAGTTGTACGGAGTAACAATCACAGGCCAACATGAGTACGGAACAGATGAGTGGCCAAACGGATTGAAACCATCGGTGGACAATCCAAGCCTCACATTTCTAGGTTCCAATGCAAATCCAAGATGTGCTAAGTTGAAATCTTTCCAAGCCTTCCCATCTGCGGGATGATTTAGTTCTCCATCTTTAGCTGGAGATTTCGCATGCCAACTCATATGTTCAGCTGTTCTTGAAGACATGTACAATCTTTTTAGTCGATGTGTTATTGGAAAACACCTTAGAATCTTAAACGGTATACTTGATATTTTTGTAGTCACACCCTCTTTATTAGGCCTAAACCGATCATGACTGCAAAACGTGCACCTTGTCAACTGTTCATTTTCCTTATAAAACAACATACAATCGTTGGGACATGCATCGATCTTTTGGTATCCAAGACCCAACTTCTTCACCATTTTCTTACAAAAGTAATAGTTACCAGGTAATTTCTCACCGTCAGGCAACATACTCTTAATGGCATTCAAGAGCGACTCAAAACACTCATGGCTCATGTTGTGATCAGCCTTGATGTTAAGTAATGTCGCCACTGCAGACAATATAGTGTGTTTGGTGCAACCATGCCACAATGACTCGCTACCCTCGTCTAACAACTTAAAGAAGTCTTTGGCATCAGAATTCATAGGTTGCTCTCTGCCTTGCTACCAATCAAAATCTGGCCCTGCAATATCATGAACCATTTCATTCATACGATGAGTACTACTGCCCGAATTGTGTACTTGTGTGATGCCACCATCTCTTCTTTGCCCATGTGCCCACCAGCATTCTTCGTAATTTCTCATGAACCCAGAAACAAGTAAATGATAGTTTACCATGTCTCTGTCCATATAATTTATATTCTTACACTTCAAACATGGACATCGTATCTGCGACTTACCATTCATACATTCCGGGTGACTATATGCATACTCCAAAAACACTTGGCAACCAGCTCTAAATTCAGCTGTAGCACCTATCTGGGCACTTGACTTTCGTCGTGCCATCCAATTACGGTCTGGATAGAGGTCCATGATTCCACAGTACCTATGTTGACATGAATTATTGTATTCCTTTGTTAGAGATTTACAATTCAGCTCAATCCCATTTATGATGCTTATAAATACATATAGGTGTATATGTACATATATAACATGAGTGTGCATCATATATGATTATTCGGGAATTGAACAAGGATACATGCCAAAACAAACTGGCTTGTATCGAAATTCATTTTCTTTTTGTATCCATACATCAAGGTAATTTAATCAAAGTTTAGGTTTCTTTTTCATTTCATTTAAGCTTCTCAAAATTGGGCTCAAACTGGCTTGTTTTCTCACTTTTTCACACTAAACTATTTTTGACACTTCTCCATTTCTCAAATTTTGACTACTTGAATAGTCTAAGCATGTGTATTTTAGTTTCCTAAGGATACTTTTATCATCATCTCACTTTACTTGGTCATCTAGCAAAGATTAACCTATTAAAGCTCACTTTAGGCTCGATAATAGATCCTAACTTGATTTTAATAGTAGCTTTGGTCATTGCAATGATTAGAAATCATCACAAGCATGAGTTAGCAATTTTATATGAGTTTATTATAGTCTTATAAGATCAGGTACTAAAGGTCACCCAAAACAGTCCAATTTTGGGCTTAAAATGTGACTTTTCACAAGTTTAATGCTCAAAACAGTTTAGGCTTGGTTTCTTTAGCTTGTGTAGCTTACTTATGTCATATTATGACTATTGAAACTTGCTCACACGGTCCAGGTATGAGAATTCTATACTTAGGTCTTAGTTGCCACTTAAAGATTACTTTTCATGGCTTTTAAACATGAAATTTAGTCAATACACAACAGAAACCACAACTAAGTTAAGAAACACCTTTTAAATGATATGTATAGACAATATAGGGACTCCATATTGTCTTAAAACTTTAGTTGCAAAAATTTGCTATAATAGTTCTCATATAGGCATAGATTTGACTATAATTTCATAAACAATCCACATGTAGGCAAAAGAAACCTTTAGGCATTCAAACAACTTTAAAATCATAATAATAAAATTACTCTATATTCATTATCATGCTTGTATCAGTTAGCAAATTTCTTCAAATCTAAAACGGTTCATACAAGGTACTTTAGGAATGATTAAGTACTAAATTATACTAACAGTTCCCAAGCCTTCCATTATAAATATTTTTACATCAAATAATTGCTATATACTTTGTATTCATGGTTTTTATAATTTTGACCAAAACATCCCCTTTGTATTTCTTCAATGCTCTTAAATCAACATGCTTATGTTTTTTTCAATATCTAAGCAATATATAAAATTAATCAATACCAATAATATGATGGCTATACAAATTGACTGAAAATAAAAGAATAACCTCTTTATACTACAAATAAAGTCCCCTTTTTTTGGAAGCCCCCTTTCCTAGAACCTCTTTATACTGCAAATTACATCACATAAATCAGATTGAGGAAAAAGTAATAATGCAGTAGACTCAACTCAAAATCCAAGAACAAATAATGATAATATCAAGCATTGAACTCAATTTAAAAGTTTCATTGAAATAATTTCAATGTAGAATATACATATATAAAAAAGAGAGAGAGAAAGGGAAGTATGTATATATATATATATATATATATATATATATATACATAAACTGAGTACCTCCCGTGGTGGTGGACCGGTGGCGGCGGCCGACGTCCGGCGTCTCTTCCTCTTCTTCTCTTCTCCCCCCTTTCTCCCTCTTCTCTCCGTCTGGTTTGAGCTCCCTCTTTTTTTTTGTGTCTGCTGTGTCGAGTTAGTGACTGAATCTGTTAAAACAAATTTTGATCAGCGACCGCTATCTGCGACTGCATGCAGTCGCTGATTTTTAATGACATGGAATTATCAGCAACCGCATGCGGTCGCAGATATTAAGTGGTCGCACAAAATCTTGGCGCCAACATTTCCAGCCAAAATTTTGGTGGCAAATTTATACTAGCGACTGATCAGCGACCGCATGCAGTCGCTGTTACAATTTAGCGACTAGATTACATATCGGTCGCAGATGTCGGTCGCTGTTACTAATATCAGCGACCGATTGTGCGGTCGCTGATATTGTTGGTCGCTGTTAGGCCTTTTTCTTGTAGTGTAACTTTATAAAAGTATCCTGTTTTATATAAAACGATTTTACTATGCAAATACTATGCAGACACTATGCAAACGCTTTTCTGTTTTATTACATTAATAATACTAATAAAACAAAACTTCATCATCATTATTATAATTCACACTATTAATAGACCAGGTCGTTCCCAGGAAAGAGGGGGCTTTCCAATAAGGATTTCTCCCTATTGGCGCGCAATTAGGTGACCAAACCTCTCCTTGACAGGACTTCTAGACATCGTTAATATTGTAAATAATAATATTAATAACTTCGTCGTCTCAATTATTGATTTAATAATATATAAAATATCGACAATAATTGAATCAATTAACGTGAGATACTATGCAACAATTACTGAAGCAATAATTGAACAAAACTGAGTGACTTCTCACGTAAGCATCAATAATCAATACCGTGTGCTACTATGCAACCACGCGTATTCCTGTACTTTTAACACCGGGTGTTTCAACAGTTAACGATAAAACTTTCGCCGTTATTTTCATAAAATATTTTTGTCGTTTACTCAATCCGACAATAATTCTGTTGTGGGGTCCACCAATGATTGTGCCGGCGTACGAATATTCCCCGACCAATCGAATATTATATAACAACTTGCGTTCTTTGCAAAATTTATAATTATTACCCACAACTATAACATTATATCAAATTCATTTCATAATATTCAAAAATGATAATTATAGAAAATTCATCTTTATTCATAAAAGTTGGGGTCTTACATAAATTTTTAACCAATCACAAAACGTTTATGTTATTCTAAATTCATTTATTGAGCTTAAAAAGTTGAATTCTTTTATTGAGAATACAACACATTAAATGTAATGTGGTGATAACAATAATGACATTGAATGTTGTTTCTTCAAAAAAAAATAATGGTTGAATATTTATTATAAGGGCATAAAAGTAAAGTAATGAACCAACTAAATTTTATAAATAGTAAGTATCCTATATATTGGGACATCCCAAAATAAAAAATCAGCCTATAACTATGGGACGGAGGGAGTATAAGATTTTAATAATACTTTGTGACGCCCCCACGATAGGTCCACACAATCCATTCTGAGTCACCAAATACATGGTACAAAATCTAAATACAAACTTCATTGAGACAACTGTCGTGTAAAATACGACAACACATAAGCTGTGAGTTTCAATACAAATAACAGTATTCACACTCTAAACCAATGATACTTTACATAAATGTATAATCAATAACTATTTTAAGAATTAAAATCTTTGAAAAATACTCAAGGAAACCTTAATACATGGGAGGTCATGCATATAAGTTATAATAGATATCATAGGACTTGAGCATTAACCTTGGTTGACCCAATAGACCCTAAAGATGAACGAGAAGAAAATTTTCACAGGCGTTCAGCGAGAAATTCTGATTTTTAACTTTTCGTTTCTGTGCAATAAAATATTCTAATAAAATAAAAATTTTATATAAAATATAATATATTCTATTTATAGTCTAATAAAACGAATAACTTTATATATAATATAAAAAATATTTTGTTTTATATAAAAGATTTTTTGTTTTATATAAAAAGTTTTCTGTTTTATTACTATTATAATAATAATAAAACAAAACGGAGACAAATTTTTACCGGCGATTTTGAAAAATGAGTAAGTGGGGGTCCATGTAATAAGTCAAACTTACAACAAATACTTCATGACAACCCCTCTATTTATATCAAAAATTAAATAAATATTTATCACAAATCACTTATATTCAATTAACACATTTTTAATCTTTCAACAATTATTCATCAATAATATTATAACTCATAATATTGATAACTAGATCATTCCCAGGAAATATGGGGAATTTCGATAAGGACTTCTCCTTATTGGCGCACAATTAAATAACTTAACTCCTTTTCTTGACAGAACTTTCTAGATACTGTCAATAATGCAAATAATAATATGACTAATTGTGTCGTCTCAATTATTGATTTAATAATATAAAATATTGTGCATATGATACTGTGACAATAATTGAATCAACAATATGAGATACTATGCAACAACTACTGTTGTAATAATTGAATAAAACTGAGTGACTTATTACGTAAGCATCAATAATCAGAGATACTGTACAATACCGTGTCCTATTATGCAATAACGCGTATTACTGTACTTTTATCACCGGGTATTTCAACAATTAATGGTAAAAGTTTTGCCGTTATTTTATAAAAGGGTTATTTTTGTTACTTTCTATATCCGGCAGTTATTCCGTTGTGGAGTCCACCAATGATTATGCCGTCGTACAAATATTTTTCGACCAAACGAATATTTTATGATAACTTATTTACTTTGTAAAATTTTCACATATCACCCTTAATTTTAACTTTTTATCAATTTAACATTTTATCAATTTAACATTTTACTAAATAGAATAATAATTATAAAAAAAAAATATTTTTATTTAATAAAATTTGGGATGTTACATACTTGCCCTGTTTTAAAATTACGAATTCAATTTTCTTTTTAGTTAGGTCAAAATTAGAGAGATATTTTTATTTTAAAATAATAAAATGACATAATGGTCTTAAATTTTTTATTATTTTTTAGTATCGTTTATAACATCACATTACTATTACTTAACTAATATTTAAAAAATATTTAATAGCAAGAATTACAATTAAAAAATAAAATACAGTTATAAATTCTGTGCTTGTCACCTGACATCAAACTAGTTCAAATTTAAATATAGGTTTAACTTTAAATATTCAATCCCACCAAGTGAAAAGTAGACCCGTAAGCAATTAATATATTTGGCAGAGAGACAAAAAGAATAAAAATAAAAGTAAAACCAAGAGCAATTACTACTTAAATAAATAAAACAAAATTAAAACCTATAGTCCTCGTTACTTAAATAAATAAAAACAAATAATAATCTTGCATCATTATTACTTAATAAATATAAATAAAAATAAAATACTTCTGCCTTTCATATTATAAGATTATTCAATCAATTTCAAATATTTTAAAACTCAAAATTAGTATAAATTTATTTAGTTTAAATAAATTAGTAGATTATTTAGTTTTATTTATTACTCCCTCCGTCCCAAATTAATTGCTCAGTTTTGACTTTTTAAAGTCAAATTGACCATTTTTAAAACTAATCTTTTTATTATTTTTACAAAAATATAGGTGAAGAGATTATAACCAAAAGAAAGTATATACAATTTATTACTAATCCTAATTTTTATAATTTTAGAAATATATTTATATATGCTTAATTATTAATTCTAAAAATAGTCAATTTGACTTTAAAAAGTCAAAACTGAGCAGTTAATTTGGGACGGAGGGAGTAGTTTATTTAGTACTACTAGTTATAAAATTTATTATTTTTTAAAAAATTAAATAAATTATCTTAATTTAAAATTTAAAAATACTTTAATTTAAATTTTTAAAACAAGTCAATAAAAAGGAGAAGTAATAAATAAAAACAAAAAGAGTAGCTTGGCTACTTTTTTTTAACACCCATTTTTTGACATGACAAAGATGAAACTCCAAATAGGTTGAGTTGGATTCGATTATTATAAAATTAATTTTATGATAAATTAATTAATTGACTAATACAATATACATAAAAAGAGATCACTTCTCAATTTATAAACCTAAAAAGAGATCAGTTCTCGACTTGCATATCAATATCAATATTGTACTGATCAATTACCACCCACCGAAAGCTACTCGGTACTCATGGATTACTTTTAACTTTTAGTTCGTGTGTGTTTTATATTTTATTAGAAAATGAGAAAGATTTTCCCAAAAGGAAATGTAAAAAGCGAATCCCTTTTCTTCAATTTCCACCCACATCTTTTCTGTCTCCAATACTGAAGACCTGAAAAAGGGCTGCCTGGAAAATAAATCAGCAGTGAATTTATCATAAGCTGCTGTTTGGCTGCTGCTGCTGCTGCTATTTGGAAGAAAGCAAAATTCTGCTGCTGCTTGGTAGTAGCAGTAGGAATTACAAGAAAAAAGAATGGCAATAACAATCTCTTCGAAGCTATTAATTGTGTTGCATCTTCCCTTTGCAGTTTCAGCTAAATCTATTAGTTGTAGTTCCTCTTTCAATTTCCATTCTCTCTCCTCTTCTTCTTACTCTTTGAGACGATATGCTACTCCAAAGAGCAGTATTTTCCCCGATTTCTCTTCAAAGAATACGGTACTCCTCTCATTATTTTTTAATCGATTTATGTGAGTTTATGTACATTTCTGAGGCTTAGCCGCCTTTTGATGCTATATAGTGGATGTCGGCAAATTGGGTATCTTTCATTTTTGAGGAATAATGTTTTTCATATTCAGGCTTGGTTGTGGTTCTTTGATTTTATGAATTGAAATGGTGGGTGTGTTTCACTTGTTTTGATGATGTTAAGGGGGTGATTTTGATATACCCCATTTGCCTTTTGGGAATTTATATGAGCTCTTGTTTTTTGTTTTTGATTTATTAGCAAATCCTTTGATGAATATATTTGGATGATAACAATATCAATATGAGTTAGGATAATAGGGGTAGATGATAGGAGGAACATTCTGTGACATTTTTTTATCAATGAGATTCTTGGTCCACAATTTTTATTCTATTTGAAAAAAAAAATGATAGTTTAACACAGTAGGGTTACATTTGTTAAGGTGGTTTGCACTTTGCACAATGACCTCCAAATTAAATGAACTCTTAATGTGGTTGTTGGCCACAAAATTATCCCCAAGTGCTTGCACATTTATGTGTTGATCCTTGCATCTGTAGTTTTGAGTTTTGAGATTATCATTGTTAACATTGTGTGTACCTGTCGACTAGATATTAATAATTCATTGTTTCTAATGTTGCATGAATATTTTTTAGTTAGGTCTTTTGGCAGTGGGTTGTTATAGCCATGTAAAAATTAAGCTGCAATCAATCTTTTAAGTTGTATTTTTATTAGCAAAAAAATTATTTGGGAAAAGTGAGTAAATAGATGTACAATTTTGCTTTCATTTTTGTGATTATCTTTATTTTTGTTATTTATATTTCTCTTTCTTGCTTTCTTTTCCACTTGTTGCAGTTGCCCAGCAGTTTATTGATTTTTTTACCTATCATATATATAAGAGGATTTTAAATAAATTATCATATGCGCTCATATATGTTGTCAAAGAAGTTTCTAAATAACTGCTGCAATATTGTCCTCAGATAGAAGGGGGGTTTGGAATTTATGCTATGTGTGCTGGTGCATTAACTCTCTATAGCTTTAGTGTAGATGCCTAGGAAGAATTACAAATTTCTCCACGTAACATCGCCGAACAAATGCAATCTTCTTTTAACTGTTGATTGTTCATGGTTCAAACTACATCCACTTAGTCAGGAAACTCTTATTTGTTCTATTAAAGTAATCTCTCTTGCTTCATTTATCTTTAAAATTCCCAAGGCTGTTGAAGTTTTCTTCAGTTCCTCTCTACCATAGTACCATTCAGTGTAATGACTCCTCATTCACCGGAGGTGACGTACATTATACATAACAACATGTGCGTAAACCATCCATATTTTGTTCTTGATAAATGATAAGGTGTCCATCAGTTTAGTTAGACATAAGCACTTCTTCAGAAGTTAGTCTAATAAAAGATATCAGGATAGCATCTATGAATATGAAAACCATTGAAAGAGATTTGTATAATGAAACTTAGGTAAACCAATAGGAAAGAGGTTTTACGTAGAACTGTTTCTGATTTGAGTTCAACAACCTTTTCTTTTTCTTTCTCTTTTATAGTTTAGAATAATATGCCTGTAACTACCTAAGAAAAATTAATAATATTCCTGTAAATAAGGTAAGTTTATACAGCAGAATATTCCCTACCTAAGCTTCAAATGTCTTTGTACCTTGGTTGAGCTTGTATAGCAATAACTGAATAGTTCAGCAACCGCTCTCAAATTGAAACAACTAAACCCTAAAATAGTTCATTTATTTTCTCAGCTTATGTCAGTGGAGATCTCTGTCTACCTTGATATATTTATTGTTATCGGGTATTTTTACCACATATATATGGTAGTATGCTCCATAAATAGTATCATAATTGGTAGATACCTTCTGCTGCCTTTGTTATGAAATTGAGTATTGTTTTTTTTAGCTTCACTATGGGTGTCAATTATGGCGGCTCTAGAAAAGAGTTTCCGTTAGTTCATTCTGCAAAGATGTCAAAGGGCTTCCCTTTGCTAGACATTGCATTTTTTTCTTTTTATTTGGGAGGACTTCTTTTCCTCTTTAGACATTAATAGTAATTTCATTCTCCTAATTAAACTTCTTTTATTAATAAATAAGATAAAATAATTACTGCATAGTTAGTGTGACAGTTGTACTGTTGTAACATATTGTAGATATTTATGAAATAAGAAGGAAATTATACGATGATAAAAATATCCAAAAGGTGGGAAATAAAATGACTAAGAAGTAAAATTTATTAAACACTTGCATAAATGAGCATTAAAGCAGTGATAGATTACATTCTCTAGAACTAAGCATTTCATTCCCTTTTGCTTGATTGATAATTAATTTTAACTCAATTCTATTATAAGTTTTTGCTTTTTAATAATTAAATTTGAAGTTGAAAACATTGATATTGCTAAATATTAAAAAGGTACTTGTCGTACCATATAGTATACTATTATCTATTATTGCATCATTCATATTTCTATGTTGCAACATGCTACGATCAAGTTGCTGAAATTTTCATAGATCTTTTTTTGGTAACTGTAGGATTCTTAATTTTAGAGGACAAAAGTAATGACACTCGCACTTCAAAAAGGCAGAAGCAATAATAGTGCTTTGTAAATAATTATGAAGTCAGTTGCCTTTCATAAAAATAAAAAAATTATGAAGTTCGAAATGAGCATGCAACAATATTAGTGTGTTAGGTGTTACTCATGAATCTACATGTTATCTTTCTGTTTTTTCTTGACAAGTACATTTAATATTTTTCTGTGTGTGTGTCTGTCTTTTGGATGAGTAAACCATGTATTATATTTCTGTTGAAAGTTATCAAGTCACTACAAGGCAAGATTCAAGCTGTACGTACTATTTACGTGAAAATAGTGAAAAGTCCGCATTCTCTTAAGCATCTTGAAATATTCATTGTTCTACTGGTGACATCCACCAAATGATATACAGCAACCCATGTGCATGTTTAGTTATCGCTCTATTCAATATATGGATCGTAATTGCAATCTATGATCTATATTACGTTCCATTCTATCATGTCCTTTACGAATATTAGTCAAGTAATTTGGGGTAAGGTAATGGGACGGACTTAAGCTCACTGTAAACTTGTTTTTTTTAAAAATTGATTTTGTTATATTTACTATTGAAAATTTTACATGTCCCCCAACTTTTGCGTACTTGAGAGTTGAGATCATCTTTATTACGTATTTCATGCATACTTTAATGTCACTAATTAT
This sequence comes from Panax japonicus, assembly GCA_020205505.1. Classification (NCBI taxonomy): domain Eukaryota; kingdom Viridiplantae; phylum Streptophyta; class Magnoliopsida; order Apiales; family Araliaceae; genus Panax; species Panax japonicus. The sequence goes on along the minus strand of CM035112.1, from coordinate 41,830,402 downwards.
TTACTAATTGTATTTTTGTTTTTATTTTTATTTTAATGTGTTTGTATAGTGGCTTTACGGACATGCGAAAAGTGATGGAGACATCGATAGCTTGAGTAATGAAAGTGGGAATGAGGTGAAAATGTTTGGTTCTGATGATGAAGTCAAAACCCAGATTCCAACCCAAGCCCAATCACTTGTAGAAGGGTCGGGGGCAGTTTTATTGTCAGAGTATAAACCTTCTCCTGATGTGGATTATTTACAGGTTTGTAAACTTGTTCTGCTAGTCTAATTTACAAATTTTTATTGAACCAGCTTTTACCTATGGTGGGTGCATTGTTCTTCAACTTTTTAAAAAAAGAACAAAAAAGCAACTAATTGATGAATGCACATACTCATTGATGATTTTCAGGCAATTTTCTAAATCATTAGCTTATATCATTGTTCATAACAGAAATGAATGCACATACATACTCATTGATGATTTGGTAATCTCCTTTGAGAGCTATGGTGAAACGCCATGCATTGCAAGCATATATTTTTTGGTTAAAGTGCTTAAACCATACTTCAATTTGCAGCATACATCCTCTCAAAACCCTTTTCATCTAATTCTAATAAAATCGAGCTTTGGATTCTTTTACACTTATCAATATTCTCTCTCTCTCTCTCTCTCTGCTTGTGTGTGTGTGTAACATACAGTTGTCATTTATTTTCTATTCCAGGAGTTACTAGCAATTCAGCAGCAAGGGCCAAGATCTATTGGCTTTTTCGGGACGCGAAATATGGGATTCATGCATCAAGAACTTATTGAGATCCTTAGCTATGCAATGGTTATAACGGTATGGTGCTGAAGTTTGACTCCATTCTGATTTGTTTAATCAAATTTAGAGTACCTCTTCCACAGTAGCAAATGGGTTGTTCTACTGATCTGGAATTTGTTCTCATTTTTATATTTTTCAGAAAAATCACATTTTTACTTCAGGAGCATCAGGCACTAATGCAGCTGTTATTAGAGGTGCTTTAAGAGCAGAGAGACCCGAGCTGCTCACTGTAATATTACCTCAAAGTTTGAAAAAGCAACCTCCAGAAAGCCAGGAATTGTTGTCTAAAGTAAGTATTTGGTTATGTTCTTTTGCTTATCAAATGTTTTGATGATTGCACGTTTTGTCTTATTTGACATATTTAAAAATAATGATTAGGAAAATATCATCTACTTAACACTCTAGATAACTATCTATAAGTTCACTTGGAATTAATTAGTTTTAATCAATATAATTTACCTCGACCCCGATTTGTCTTTCATCTCTCTTAGCTGGAAAGATATTCTTCTCCACCTCAATCCATTTTCTTCCCCACCTTGGCTTCAAAAGACGGCTAGAATTCATCAAACTCTTTCCCAATAGGCCCACAATTACCTGCCTATAATTTCACCAAAACACTGATTGCCTTGCAATATCCTTGTCTTTTGGATATCTAGAAATTGTGACTAGTTTGAATTCACCTTCTTGATTTGCATAGCAAAAGTAAAAGTCTAAAAAGTGGGTCCTTTTAGTATCATAAATTCAGATGATTACTTTAAACTCCAAAGTCTTGTTCCTTGGATTATAAGATGCCAATTTGATTACTTGCCGTTATTATTACACATAGATGCTTTAGAAGTGTGTGATCTTTCTTTCTTCTTAATTGTGATATGGACTGAGCGTAATGCTCTACTTTTTAGAGATAACTAATATTTGAGATATGAGCTTTTTTCTTGCATCTTCTTTATGGTCCTCTGCCACGGGTTCCTTAGGGGTGTTTTTGTGTTTGATCATATAGATTGGAGTGCTGTTTTTTTTTGTCTGTGTGCTTTTTATTTCCACCTGTTATGTGGTGGGTGGACTCCTTGTCCTCCATGGTTGTATTTTTTCTTTTCATATAATAATTATTTTGTTAAAAAGAATAAATTTTATTATTGCTGGTTGTTAGTAGATAATCTAGAGAATTCTAGGATATTATTCTAATAGCATGATTAGGGGAATTGCATGATTAAGGGATGATTGATTTACTTTTTAAATGTACTGCAGTTCTAAACCTATATAAAAGCTCTCTATTGTACATTGTAAGATATATAATTGAAAACATCTTTCCTTCTTTATTTCTCCACATGGTATTAAAACTTAGTTGATCTTGACAATCAAATCAAAAGGTTTTGCTTCCGTAGTCGGCGACACATAGCTGGCGGCGGGTATCGTTTCTTTTTATTATTTAACTTCATCTTAAAGAAAAAAAATTAGGTGGTTAGGGTTCAGTTCTGTTTTTTTGTTTTGGAGTTTTATATATATATATATATATTTTTTTTTTCATTTTCAAAAAGGCGACATGTCTAGAGTAGTTTATTTCTCAAGTTGAAATATGTAAAATGGGTTGTTGATTAGAGAGGAAGGATTTTCATGGGGCAAAGGTTTGAGGAAGCCATGTGTCCTTCGATTTGTTGGGAGGCTTAAGAGTCCTTCGTTATTGACGAATGCAAGGAGTCCATCGTTTTTGTAGAAGATAAGTGTTCTCCGTTATTGCTTGCACATAATATCCTTGGAAAGTGGATGTGAAGTTATGCATTGAGGTTGAGAAGCAACTTTGGACATACACATCATTTTTCTTTTTCTTCTTTTTTTCGTGCAAATTGAAGAGGGCCTCAATTTGAGGGGTAGTGTTGGAGATAAATATTTAAGTTTGGTTTGAATCTTTTTAGTTTTGGGATTATGTTTTGTAATAAACTGTAAGTCATAATATAAGACTTTCAGCTTGAGGGGGAGTGTTAGTAGATAATTTAGAAAACTCTAGGATATTATTCTAATAGCATGATTTGGGGGATTGTATGATTTAAGGGGATTGCATGATTAAGGGATGATTGATTTACTTTTTAAATGTACTGCAGTTCTAAGCCTATATAAAAGCTCTCTATTGTACATTGTAAGATATAAAATAGAAAACATCTTTCCGTTATTTCTCCACACTGGTATTACCATTCAATTTTCCACTAATTGTTTACCTATCTATGGTATTAGTTGTCTAATTTTTGTAGTCAGGGTTGTGCGTTGTCGTTGTTTGATATATTCATTCAGAAGTATTGTATGTACTATTCAGGAAAAAGGTGCCGAGATTTATTTTTCCATTCAGAGATTCTTGTTCATGTTGCACATGATAATAATGAGGAACCAAAAACTGACTTTTGAGTGTTCGTGATAGGGATCGATCCATGAGACGTCGTCGTGGATGATTCACTTTTTAGTTATTTATTTATTTAGTTCGTGGACTTGTTATTTATTGATTTATTTCAGTATTGAGTTATTTATTTAGAGGCCCAATTGTTAATAAATATGTAAGTCATGACAGATTATTGGACACTTTGATATTGATTTTATCCTAATTATTGGTTGCGATCAATACTTTTCTGCTTACTGCAATTGGGAAACCCTAGGGTAATGATTCTCCTGCGTAGGGATCACCCTAGTTCTTTTAATTTTCCTTATAGATGTACGACTTTTAATTAATTATTTGTTTATCAATTTTTCGTCCTACATCATATTGGTATCGAAGCCAGATTTCGATCATGGGACCTACGGGTTATGGGTCCACCACGCTTCCGCTGCGTCCAACTCTCAGTCTACTACCCAGGAGATGCGCTTTACGTGTCAGGATTAGGACATAAGTCTTTTGAGTGTTGCAATCGTAATCGCTAGAGTGTAACAATAGTAGGGAAAACTTTAAAAGAGAAGGGAGATATTGTCGGGACTGAAGCTGAAGGCTAGTATGACTCGCAGGATGAGGAGGCTGATGAACACCTAAGGAAGATAGGTAATCAGGTTGGTGTCATGAGGTGCGTTTTCATGTGTCATAGGAGAGAGGATGATTGGAGGAAAATCATCATATTTCTGACCTAGAACAAAGTAGGTGGTGTCTCTTCTATTAATCATTGATGGGGCTAGTTGCTTAAATGTGGTTGCTGAGTCCCTTTTACCATGGATGAAATTAAAGGCAGTACCACTTCCCTAACCTTTTTTGCGTCGCCTAGGTCAACAAGGCATCCATTCACGTGTTAAAGAGATGTATATGGTCGATCCACCTTTAGGGTTATGAGGAGAGTATTTGGTGTGATGTCCTTCCTATGAATGTTGTACATTTTCTACTAGGGCGACCTTGGATATATGACCGGGATGTGACTCATTGTGGGAGAATGAACACGTGTGTTTACACAAGGGGCAAAAAATATCATTAGCCCCTGTGGGTTTGTCCAAGAGTCAACCAAAGGAGACTAGTTTACCTATCCAACAAACCAAATCACTCCATATTCTTAATAGAAAGGAGTTTCAGCGGAGTGTGTTGGAGGAGAATATAGTTACCGATGCGTTGAGTAGGGTGTCTATTCTTGTCAACTCTTTGAGAGTGAAAGTTGTGGGATTTGAACGCATTATCCAGGAGTACCCTACTTGTCAAAACTTTAGCGACATTTATGTTGCCCTACAGACAAAGGCGGATCCATGAATTTTTTTCAGCAAGGGCGAATTTTAATTAATTTTTTTTGTTATAGTTAAATACAGAAAACTTGAACTAATCATAATATTAAGCAATCATAATAACGTTTACAAATTGCAATAAATATTCATCTTCAAACTAAAAAAAGAATTTCAAATAAAAAATATTTAAATACAATTTATAAACTTATTTTGATTACTTGTTTTCTATATTCAAACTAATTTCAAAGTATAAACTAGTTTTGGTATTTTTTATAAGTTTCAAATAAGTTTTACTTGAAATAAGAAAAACAAATCAACCAAAATTTATACTCAGAATACCAAAAATTATACAAGGTCCATTAGTTAGATGCAGAGAAATAAAGTAATTATAACAACTAGAAATAAGGGGATGCAAAATGCTCATAGTCATTTTTCATTTCCCATTATAAAATAAGGCAAAATCATTGTTAGCTATCACAATAAAAGACAAACTATTTAACCAAAATGATCCCATTTTCAATTGAAGATCAAACCACCCGAAAACAAAAATCTAATCAGACCAAACAAACAGTAACCATAGTCAACCAAATCAATAACAAAAAATTCAAACTTGAATCAAACAGTCCTTCACAGTTCACACACTAATGAACATTCAAACTAAAAAACTAATGAACATTCAAAAACTATACAAAAAGTACTTCTAAGATTTCACCAAGCTTTAAAACTAAGAATATTTTTGTACTTGTATTTAGAATTGGATTATGAATTTTTTTTGCCCCCCTCTAAATTTAACTCTTCCATTAATTTGTCCCCTTAAATTTATTAATTTATATTTTTACCCTACCCGTATACATATAAAAAAAATTCCAGCAGGGGCAGCTGCCTATGCTGCCCCTTAAGTAGATCTGCCCCTGCCTACAGAATCCTAGTTCCCCACCATCTAGTGATTTTCGTATCCATGATGTGTATCTTTTTAAGGGCACCAACTTGTGTATTCCTTGTACATCGATACATGAATATTTATTGTGGGAGTTATACGCAGGAGGTTTAGCTGAACACTTTGGTCGAGATAAAATCATTGTCATTGTTGAGTAGGGGTGTAAACGGTATTAAATGGATACGGATACAGGTATATCCGTATCCGTATCCGGAAAATCAATTTGTTATCCGTATCCGTATCCGGTATCCGGCGGATTTTAAAAATATTATCCGTATCCGGTATTCGGAAAAATATTCGAATTATCTGTTACCGTTTATTTTATCCGAATAGACAAATTATTCGGATATCCGAATTCGTTTATCGGTAACCTAATATAAAATTCATTCAAAATATTTACGAATATATATATATATATATATATATTAATATGGGGTTCCATCCACAGCAATCGGTTGTTGGGAGCAACCCATTTTTGGCCAGCCGTAACAGCTTGTACCGGCTTATATAAAAAAAATTGCATAAGGGCCGGTACAAGCTGTTACGGCTGGCCAAAAATAGGTTGCTCCCAACAACCGGTTGCTGTGGATGGAACCCCTATTAATATATATATATATATATATGTGTATATATTAAATTATTAACAACTTATATAGGTAAATTATTAATTAATAATTTACATTAATTAATAACTTAATTAATGTAAATATCAAGTGTGTGTGTGTGTGTGTGTATATATATATAGTTATTCATATGTATATATATATGTTATTCGGATACGGATTCCGGATATCAGATTCCGGATATCCGTATCCGCCGGATATATTTACGGACGGATGTTAATCGAATACGAATACGCCTATATCCGTATTCGTATCTGTTTATTTACGGATACCTTTAAACCGAATACGGATATATCCATTTTTTTTCGAATGCGAATAATATCCGTTTTTTTTCTAATACGGATGCGGACGAATACGAATTTTTCGGTTACCATTTACAGCCCTATTGTTGAGGATATGTTCTTTTGGTCTAGCCTCAAGAGGGATAAAGCTCGTGTTGTTTCTGAGTGCTGCTAGGCATGTTCATCAATTATTTACCGAACCGGACCGCTCCGAACCAACCTAGTTACCGAATGTAGCTAGAACTGCGTATTGAAAACGGTTCCGGTTGTACCGATATGCCGAACCGGTAAGCTAAAAATACCGAAAATAAGCAATTACTAGTCTCCAATAAGATTAGTTTCCTAAAACTAAAACTGAAAAATATGCCCACAAAAACAATGTAATCTCCATACATAATTTGGGACAATTTTGATTTTGTTATGCCTCTTGTTATCCTAAAAAGCCTTAATTGAGCTATTATCCTACAACCATTCCATCCTGAAAAGCCTTACTTGTTAGCTATTATCCTAACAAGTCACTTAGAATGTTTCTATAACATCACTGTTCTAGGATTTCAAAATATTCCAATACAAGCAATAAACATGACTTGATAGTGGGACAAAGAGTAGAGGGATGCAGGATGCTTGTGATGAATAAGGTTTCTGTGTAAGCAGAGAATAGAACAAAGCTGTTTCTATAGTATAACTTCTACTTTTGTCCGATGTTATTACCTCTGGCTACAGAAGTGTATATATATATACATGCACATAAATAAAAACATAGCCAGTCCGTGAGAGGGAACGCGGGATAACAATAAAAGTATATTTAAATGAAAGGAAACATGCCTGCATAGTACATACTTCTCAGTTAAGTAGTTAACAGATCAAGATACTCACGAGTCACAAATATGATGAAGTTGGGATATTCGGTACGAACCGGTTTGGTATGAACCGAACCATCAAAATAACTAACCGGTACTGGTACCGAACCAGTTTTCTCTGTCGCGCAGACCGGTCCGATTTACCTTAAAACTTGAAAAAACTGAAAATTTGACCACTCTTAAGTGCTGCACATGTCAAATTGCTTAAGGTTGGAAGCAGAACACGGGTTGTACACTCTACACTTCATGTTCTCCATGCACCATGGGAAGATTTTGTCTTAGGTTACCGAGAACCCAGAGGGGTCATGACTCGGTTTTTGTTGTAGTGACTGTTTCACTAAGACGACTCATTTTATTCCTTGCAGCTAGACCTAGCAAACGGGCCGGGCCAGCCCACGGGTTTTTTTTTTAACAAAACAATGCTCTTTTTAAGAATCGAACTCTAAACCTCCCCCACTCCTTAAACAAATGCTCAAACCAACTGAGCTACAAGGATTTTTTTTTCTAAAGTCACTATATACCTTACTACATCTCTTTTTAATACTTTTTGTTTTAAAATAAACCTTGTTTTTCGACTGAAAAATGCAAATATCACCCAAAAAAATTGAAGTAAACAAATAAATTGCAAAAAGCTTAAATGATCATCTCATTTTTTGGCGACGTGGGATGGACTAAAGAGTATAAATGATCTAACAATCATTAATAATGAGAAATTAGTGCATGTTAAATATATAAATTAATGTTCCTTAGATTTGGTGATCGCGACTGGGTTGGGGTGGATCAAATTCATTCATGTGCCAAGAGGAAAATTAAGGAATAAAGATTCCATTCAGATCATGGAAATATATATTGGGCAAATGCATGCCAATTTGGTGACAATTATATATATATATATATATATATATATATATATATATATATATATATACCAAGATGAGTTGAGATATCATCGATGTGTATTTGATATGATATGTACCCCATGGCCAGAAGAAAGAAGAAGATCGAAGAAAAAGTTCGTCAATTTCCCACTAGCTAATTAATACCACTATCATCCCACCTAAGCTCATATCGTTTGCTTCACAATATAAAGGTAGATCCTCCACCAACGTACGTTACATATATACTCCACTAGAGTTTATACATACATATACATATATATATATATATATATATATATATATATATAAGCATTAAATTGGTGGGTCTTCCTTCATCTTAGCATGAACTTTCAGTTTGCATGAAGTCTTGGCCAGTGTATGCTAGGAGTGCCGGGTAAGTGACTCTAGAATAAAAAATCCTTGTAACTCAGTTGGTTTGAGCATTTGTTTAAGGAGTGTTGGAGGTCTAGAATTCAATTCTTACAGAAAGCATTATTTTGTTTTTTTTTAAAAAGCCCGCGGGCCGGGTCACCCGCAGGCGGGCCACAACAGGCCGTGCCAAAATGGCCCAAGTTTTCATTGGCTAAAAAAGTTAAGCCCAAAGCCCAATTTTTACGGGCCCAGGTCAATTTTGCCAGGTCTACTTGCAGCAAAACTGATAATGCCTCACATATTGCCATAATTTTCTTTAGTGAGGTAGTGAGATTGCGTGAGTTACTATAGACTATAGTTTCTGATAGAGATGCGAAATTTATGAAAAACTCTCTAGAAGAAACTTAACATCACACTTAAGTTTTCTACTGCGTATCATTCTCAGACCGATGGTCGGATTGAAGTTGTTAATAGAATTCTAGCTGATTTGATACGTTGTCTTATGGGTGATCATGTGTCTACATGGGATAAGATTTTACCTATAGCTGAGTTTGCATATAATAACTCAGTTAATCGTTCAACTGGAGTAAGCCCTTTTTAGGCTTACATTGGTTATCTCTCAGCAAACTTGTTGATTTAGCTTCTCTTCCCATTGCATATAGGGCTAGTGAGTCTGCAGAGTCTTTTGCTCATCACATTCATAATTTGCATGCTGAGATAAGAAAGAAAATTAATTTGAGCAATGAAAATTATAAGTTTGCTGCAGATGTTTATCGTAGGTATCAAGAGTTTAATGAGAATGATCTAGTGATGTTGCGATACCGTGCTGAGAGATTACCTCCTGGCACATGGAAGAAAGTGCATGCTAAAGGATAGTCCATTTTGAGTTCGAAAGAAGGTTAGTGCTAATGCATACGAGTTGGATCTTCCGAGTGTGGGTATTGATTCTGTATTTAATGCGGAAGACCTTACTCCTTATTATGGGTCTTTTGATTATTCCACCCCCTCTTCCACTTCTTCTCCTACATTTGCCAACCCTGATTAATTTATACTTGTTCCTCCTTTATCTGTTCCACCTGCACTTCCTATTGTTCCTATACATCGTACAATAGAGGTTATTGAGGATGTGTTTGATGAGCGTGTTGTGTCGTCGTGGATGATTCTCTATTTAGTTATTTATTTGTCAATATTTATTTATTTATTTAGTTCGTGAATTTGTTATTTATTGGTTTATTTCAGTATTAGATTATTTATTTAGAGACCCAATTGTTAATTGGCCTAAGATTATTAGAGTTTCTTTTTATTATTAATATGTAAGTCATGACAGATTATTGGACACACTTTGATATTGAAATTATCTTAATTATTGGTTGCAATCAATACTTTTCCTGTGGTTGGGAAACCCTAGGGGTAGAAGTTCTCCTGCGGTTGGATCAACCTAGTTTTTTAAATTTTCCTTATTGATTTACCACTTCCAATTAATTTTTTGTTCATCGATTTCCGTCCTACATCAGTTCAGGTTAAATAAAATTTTAGTGTAATGTTATAATTCAAACATCTGGTTGGGGTAATTTTAATTTTAAACCAAGATTTTTCTCTAAAAAAAATTTAACTCAAAAATCTCAAGCTTTGCAATTTCAGGGTAATATTGGATGTTGATACTCATGTGCTAGCACTTGTTCACTTGTACAATGTATACCATATATGTCGATGAAGTTGTCCTCCATGTATCTGATTTTCTTTAGTTATCCTTTAGGGGGATCAATGTTTTTATTTAATAATTATTGTTTGATCTAATCAAGTTATTAACAAATCTGGGATGTCACAACTTTTTAGATTAGGAAGCCTGATAATGGGTGTGTCTGTGAATGAAATCTAACTCTTTAATAAGTTGCAATTCCAAAACAGTAAGAAGGTTTCTCAATTATTGTAGTTTTTTGGATACAAGGATAAACTACCGTTCTTCCTTTGGCAGGTAAAGAATGTGATAGAGAAGCCCTATAATGATCATCTCCCCTTGATTGAAGCCAGCAGGTTTGTAAGGAAGTCCCAGGCAGTCCCTCTTTCTTTTGTTTCAAGTTTATATGGTATCTGTGGACCCTTGTTTAACGTATTTTGCATGAATCATTCTGACAGCATGAAAATTTCTTGGTTCAGTCTACAATATAAATAATATACATATTTATTTCTTTGATTCTTTGTTCTCCACTATGAAAGAATACAAAAGACAATAACATCATATAGGGTTATAAATCTACTTCTGGATATTGTAATATTAAAATAGATGTTAACCTTTTTTGGAGACTCTGGTACAAGATACCTCAGACGATAGATTTAAATTTGTTGATTAACGAAAAAAAACATATGCGGACTGTTTTGTAGCTTTTCCCTACTGAACTTGTATGTCTGGAGCTGGATCTACAAATAGTCCAGATTTTACTAGTTTCTGCAAATGAATCTTACCAAGTATATTCATGAGCACAAACATATTGCCTTGTACAAGAAGCCCCAAAACTCATGGAGAAACTCATTATTTCCCCAATTCAGAAAATATATGGAAATAAGACGGAAAAAAGATGCACCAACACGTAGAAGCCAAAGTTATTGTCACATGGGTATTACTAGCTTATTGTAGACACTTTGTATTGGCTCTGAGGGAAGTAATTTTGTCAGAGGTGTTCTCAGCATTACTATTTTCATCCCTCATGGCTCTTTCTTAGATGAGGAAAGGCAGGCAAGCCTGCCTGTGCAGAATGATAAATACAACTCGACTAGTTATTTATTAGTTGCTGCATTCATCTACCTGTATTTGAAATTTTTTAACCCTTCATACCTGTTGAAGTTAGGATACCAAGCTTAGCGTTTTAGTTTTACGTCTTTTTAAGTTGGTTTGACGACGAGCTCTTCATCAAATCTGACACATATTTGTGATGGAATTGCAGATTGTGTAACATGGATATCATTTCACAAGTGCAGCAAGTCATCTGTTTCGCCTTCCATGATAGCAGATTGCTCATGGAAACATGTCAAGAAGCAAAGAACCTCAGAAAGATTGTGACTCTTTTCTATCTAGACTGATCAGAAGCAACGACTTCGTATCATCTGTATATTGCTCGAAAGGCGAGGTTGCTTTTTGTTTGTAAATTAAAGTGGACAGAAAAATTGCCGATTTTATGCAGATTAAGATAGAGCTAAGGGAGCCTCTTTGCGGCTTGTTCATTGAAATACAAAGGGATTTTTTTTTTTTGGTTATCAATTATGCCTTGAGCAAATGAAAATTACATATTAGAAAAATGTATTAGTTAGGCAAATGATTTTGCAATGCATGTTATTAAATATGCATTGTTTATTTATTAAGGATTCATAGAAATCTTCTTAGAAATTTTTGTAATGATTTGAACTGAATATATCCCTCAACACCATTTTATCATTATCTCAATTTCTTAAAGCTATTTCTTGTTTATTCATTGATATAATGGTTTTGGGTTTAAGTGAGTCAATTAGTTGGGATGAAGCCAGTGAGGCAAATATGAGTCTGTTTTGGCTCGTTGGGTATCCGGCCGTGTATATATATATATATATTTTTGTAAATATCATGCCAACGCGTATTTACAAAAATGCCACCGCGTCTTATCAAAACTACGTCGTTTTGATAAAATTCTATTATTTAAGGCATTCTACTACTTAAGAATTCTACTCTTGATCATTTATATATATATATATATATATATATATATATATGTTTGTGTATTTTTTTGTTTGGTAGGTTGATTACCGGAAACCTTGACATGGTTAGCCTACTGACCAATGAATGTACCTCCGAGCATAAATATAAGATTTATTTTGACATTTTGAACAATTAACAACTTGATTATATTGGCACATGTGGATATATTATCGCAAATATGAATAAGATCACATAGAATCGTAGAATCGGTGTGGGACCGTATGATCCTATTAAAGTAAACCAAAAGTATATATTTTGGATATTTTTTACTTATATAAGTGGTTCAATTAAATCAAAACCTTTTAGACTCCATGAGTTAATTGACTATATATGTCTATATAATAAAAACTCCATTTTATGATAATTTCATAACTTATTCCAAATGAATAGGAGATGGATTCTGAAAATATCAAATTTTATTTTTGAAAATATCAATTTCTTACACAAATCAAATAGTAAATGGATTTGGAGAAAGATGTATTGGAAGTGATTCAATTATGGAATGGAAATCAAATAATAAATGGATTTAGAGGAAGATGTATTAGAAGTGATTCAATTATTTAATTTTTGTTGTTGGTACTATTAAAGCATTCTATTAAAATTTATTTATTTATTTTTTTATACTATTAACCCATTCTATTATATATTTTTTTTAAATTTCTATTATAATAATTTATATAATTTATAGGAGAAGAGAGAGAGAATTGATCCCCATAACTAGTACTGAGTGCTGATTCTCGAAAATTTTTTCTTCAATCACCGGGCTTTAATTTTAAAATTTTGTTATTTCTAAGAATATTAGACAAGAATAAGGTCGTAAAATAAGCAAACAGTTCGAATTCGATTTGTACTCGTTCGACTAAAATTCGATTCGAGCTTGCCAGTCAAATATGGACAAATTTTAAAGTTCGATAAATTACTCGAATCTCTTCAAATTATAATTTTCTATTGATACTCATATTCGTTCGAAAAGTTTAAACTGCTCGGACTCGATTTGAAATCGTGCTCGACTCGAAAATTAAATGAGTCTCAATCAAATTTTATTTTATAATTCATAAATTTTATGAATCAAATTTGATCAAATAATTGACTCAATTCTCGTATAAGGGAGACAAAAAGATAATTAATTTGAAACAATAATTAAACGAGTCTCAATAAAATTTTATTTTATATTTTATAAATTTTATGAACCAAATTTAAACAAATAATTGACTCAATTCTCGTTCATATAAGGGAGACAAAAGGACAATTCAAATTTTATTTTATAGTTCATAATTATGAACCAAATTTGATGACTCAATTCTCGTATAAGGGAGACAAAAAAAACAATTAATTGGGGACATAAAGGACATACTTTTGTATAAGAAGTCAGAGCCCTTGCACAACGTACAAACTCTACAATGGCTCTTGCATCAATCAGGAGAAACATTTTTGTCCGTACACCATCAGCAAATTCGCCCTTCTTTTCTCCCTGCACTTATATCCTTCTCTCTTCTCCACACGGACCACACTCCGACGCTTTCCCCTTCTCTCTCTTCATCTCTATTCTCAACATCCATTCCCTTTTACTCTGTTCATCAAATCATACACAGACTGTTTTTTCTCTCTCTACAGCCGAACCCACATCAATGGCGGATCAGCCACTCGAAGAAGATGACAAGAACGCATTAGCTAACCTTGATAGTGCTCCGTCGCCCCGAAATAAGGCCCAATCTTACAGCCACCAACTCCGAACTAACACCGGCACCAATATCAAGCGCCACCACCCTCAAATCCGCAAGCATAGTCTCGACGACAACGCAATTAAGACCAACATTGATGGTTTTTACGATTCCTCCGATGATGATTTCTACCCTTATGCCACCACTAGTGATGGAGGGGACCCAGCTGGCTCGGCCACTGTTATGGGCAGCAACGGTCACTTTGAGTACCACCCCACGGTGGTGGAAAGGGCTGAGCAACCGCAGCAGCAACAACCTTTGCCAGAGTTTATGGGAAACGACAGCAACGCGCCGGCGATATTTAAGACCCCGACACGTGCCGCAGTCCACCCGAACCGACCATCGTGCCTCGAGCTGAGGCCGCACCCACTCAGGGAGACTCAAGTGGGGAGATTTTTGAGAACAATTGCTTGTACGGAGACGCAGCTTTGGGCGGGTCAGGAGTCTGGGGTTCGAGTTTGGAACTTAACGGATGCGTATCAGCCGGGGATTGGAATTGGCGGTAGGGCTCGGAGGGGGGACGAGGATGCCGCGCCGTTTTATGAGTCTGCTAATACTTCGCCGGCCATCTGTATGATAATTGATGGTGGAAGTAAATTGGTTTGGATTGGACACAAGGATGGTAAGATCAGGTCATGGAAGATGGACCATCCAATGGATGATACTCCTTTTAAGGAAGGGCTTTCGTGGCAGGCTCACCGCGGTCCAGTTCTTTCAATGGCGATTTCTGCTTATGGTAATCATCAATGCTCTTGTTTGTTAGTCATTTGGAAAGAGAGTGGGAGGGAAATGAAAACTAAGAAAAGATGGATTTTTTTTAACAACCAGTTAGTTTTGGTATAATGTTGTTTGATAGTGTTTTTTTTTGAATACCTGTGTTATTACAATTCAATTCTAGGATAAATTTCATCGGAATACATTTCATGGTAGGGGTTTGAGGACAACCTAGGGAAACTTACTTTCAATTTCGAATGACATGTGACCTTGCACAATCTTTACCACTAGGCTATCATCTTTGGTCTATAATGTTGCTTGATATTAGTTGAACCTTAATGACAAGATTGTTAGTAGTGAACGGAGTAAAAGCATGGAATTTTTTGGTAAAATTAGGAAGGTAAAACAAAATGTGCTTATAGATCATGAAAGAGAATGATAAGACAATTTATAATTCTAAAATTACTGCTCCAAAAGCTCTGATTCCTCACTTCTCATAGATTGGAATATAGCGTTCAGTCAATATAATCCTTGCTATCTTAAAATATGCTGGTGTGAAGGTTTGGGGTCAAAGGCTTGTTTTTCCTCCTGGTGCCTGCAGATGACAATCTGCCATACAAGGACAAAGTTGGGTGATTATTTTATTTCTTGAAAATGGTCATTAAGTAAATTCAAGACCTACCTTAACAAGTATTGTACATTGCTTTAATTTCAGATTTTTGATGTTATAATTTTCTGGGTAAGACTATCAAGGAGAAATTACAGTAGTTCTAATGGATCATTCCTCTCACCAAAATTTATTTGAACATTAGCAGTCCAGCAGATAATCACATAATATGCTTCATTTGTTGAGGCAAAAACAAACAGGACAAGCTACCCCTGTTAGTTATTTTTCTTTGTCAGACTCAGATGTTTTATTGGGATACTATATTTCCAATAACTGTCACATTGCCAAAAAATATTGGCATAACTTCCTGTCTCTGTTTATTGGTATCTTAAGCCATTTGGAGTTAAGGATTATCTGTCTCATCTACTTTTTTTGCCTATCACATTTTGTTATTGATTCCATCCATGAAAAAAATCTTGAAACAGTTTATGCTGCCAATTTGATTGTTTAGATATGCTATGTTTTCCATTTAGGCAGTTTTTACCTGTAGATTATATTTTTTGTACGACTGCACAAATGTGCACAAAATAGAAGAGAAATATCTTGCATAAACTTTTTAACATCATCCAGTTCAAATATATCCTTGCCAATTTTTAATCAGTGTTGCTTGGATTCAGGTGATATATGGTCAGGTTCTGATGGCGGTGTTATTAAAGTCTGGCCATGGGAAGCTGTTGAAAAATCTCTTTCTCTATCACCAGAGGAAAGGCACATGGCTGCTTTATTAGTGGAGAGGTCATTCATTGACCTCAGGAGTCAAGTTACGGTCAATGGTGTTTGTAATATATCTTCTTCAGATGTTAAGGTTTTGTTGTCTGATAATGTTAGAGCTAAAATGTGGGCATCTACATCTCTATCCTTCTCACTCTGGTATGTATTCAATTTACATGTCCTCCACAAATTACAATGTGACAGGAATTAGATTTACTTTCCAAAAGTTTATCCATTTTGTCAAAAATAACTGATATATTTTTTATTACCAATAATTAGTTCACCATTTCAAATTGTAGTTTAAAAATAAGGAGCATAAGGTCCTAATGCATTATTGTTTGTGGATTGTAAATGAAATTTTGTCAATTCATTTGTCGTTCGTATTATTCTGATAGTTTGTTAACTGCAGGGATGCTCGTACTAGGGAACTGTTGAAAGTATATAACGTAGATGGTCAGATTGAGAATCGAGCTGACTTGTCATCAGTGCAAGATCAACCAGTTGAAGATGAGATGAGTGTAAAGTTTGTTTCCAAATCAAAGAAGGAAAAATCCCAAAGTAGCTTTTTGCAACGTTCACGTAATGCCATTATGGGAGCTGCAGATGCTGTTCGTCGAGTTGCAACAAAAGGCACAGGGGCATTTGCTGAAGATGCTAAAAAGACAGAAGCGCTAGTTCTTACTCCAGATGGAATGATTTATAGTGGATGTTCAAATGGGTCAATTGTGCAGTGGGATGGAAATGGTGTTCGTTTACAAGAATTCCATCATCATCCTTGTGCTGTGCTATGCTTTTGCACTTATGGGTCGCGTATATGGGTTGGCTATGTGAGTGGTATGGTCCAGGTGTTGGATCTTGAGGGAAATTTGATTGCAGGTTGGGTTGCTCATAACTGCCCTGTAATAAAACTGGTTGTTGGTAATGGTTATGTTTTTAGCTTGGCTACTCATGGTGGTATTCGTGGATGGAGTGTTGCAGCTCCTGGACCTATTGATCAGGTTTTACGACCAGAATTGGCCAAGAAGGAACTAATGTATACAAGAGGAGAAAACATTAAAATTTTTGTCGGAACCTGGAACGTTAGTCAGGGAAAACCTTCTCATGATTCACTTAGTGCATGGTTGGGTTCTGCAGTATCAGATGTTGGCATTCTTGTTGTTGGGTTGCAAGAAGTGGAAATGGGTGCAGGCTTTCTTGCCATGTCTGCAGCGAAAGAAACTGTGAGATTCTACACTCTTCGCATTTGTTGACATTCCCTGTATAAAGAATCTCACTTCCTTTATAGCAGGGTCATTTTATAGTAAATAATAAAAAGGAAAGTTCAGAAACAATTAACAGCTTGAGCCAGTTACCATTTAAAACTAGATACAGGAACTTCTTTGGAGTTCTTAGAAACCTGTGTTAACTTCTTTTTTTCTTTGGACGGTGTCAATGAGTCAATGTTATGTCTCTTACCTAATATTTTCTTTTGGTAAGTGTTGCCTCTTCCCTAATATAAAAGTGGAACTATTCAAGAATTACATTAGAGGGAGCAAAAGATTAGCATTTAAGGGTTCAATCATTTTCAATCAATGAAGCATTTTTTCTTTATTAGAGCGGCTTGTGGACGAAAAGTTGCAGAGCTTTACGCACTATGAGACTTTGTTTATTTAGTTCAGTCATTAATATGTAATAGTGACATCACTTGATGCTTGATATGTGGAAGATGAACAGAACTTGCTTTAAAAAAATTATGTCAACTGTAGGTAGGACTTGAAGGGAGTTCTATTGGGCAATGGTGGCAGGATGCCATCGGAAAGGTTTTAGATGAAGGATCAACTTTTGAACGTGTAGGATCAAGGCAGCTGGCAGCATTGCTCATTGCTATCTGGTAAGTCTTGTCACAAAAGGTTCCTATATATGATCGTATTTCACTTTTATGTTGGACACCGAAACTCTTGCTACATATAATAAGCCTCTCAGTTCTGCAACTCATTCAACTACTTTTGGCAAGACATTGTTTTCCCACATAATGATCTCTAAATGGCTGCTACTTATTTAAACTGCTTTGTCTGTTCTGTTGTTGGTTGATATTCATCATCTAGGGTAAGGAAGAGTCTTAGAACACATGTGGGGGACCTCGATGTTGGAGCTGTTGCATGTGGTTTAGGTCGTGCAATTGGTAACAAGGTATATAAGTCTTTTTCACATATTTCATATTTCATGCATGAATTTGTGATACTTTCTCTGTTTCTCATTGAAGAAGATGAAAATGCATCGTTTGAGGTTTGTTATCGCTGTTCATTGAAAATCTGATAAGAGTTTTAATATGATAACATGTATGGCAGTAATGTGGCTGATTACTATTTTACTTTGGAATAAATGCATAATTTTCATTTGTAATTACTTCTGCTCCAAGTTCTGGTTTTTATGAACTTACAGCACCATTGGTTTGGTACTAAAATTCTCCTTCTCAGTATATATGAAAGTTCATGGCATACACGATTGGCAAGGAGTTCATAATTTCCTTTTTCTCCATCTAGTTTAAATTAATTAATATGAAAATAATTACCTTATGGTTGTTGTTTAAATCAATAGACTGATATATCTGTTCTGTACAATCATGCATACTTATTTAAACCACAACCCCTTCTGCTCCTCTGTAAATTTATTGCTCAATATGGTACTATTAGAACTTTTGTGGTCATGGAAGCATCAACATAACTCCAGATGATGGTTTTAAATCGTTGGCAGTTGATTAACTGGTGTATTTTATAGATTTGTAGTAGGAGTGTAATGTTTTATTGCATCTCCAATTCAAACCACTTTCATGGTTAATTAATGACTTCACTATATTGATACTTCTTCTCTGAAAGTATGGTTTACATGGGCCCATTAATCTAAGCAGGGTGGTGTTGGTTTGAGGTTGAGAGTGTATGATCGGATAATGTGTTTTGTGAACTGTCACTTAGCTGCACATCTGGAAGCAGTCAATCGTCGGAATGCTGATTTTGATCATATTTATCGAAATATGGTCTTCAGCCGGTCATCTAACCTCCTTAGTAATTCTTCTGGTATGGTGCCATTCCTGTTTTTGTCTTTCTATCTTTCTTTCTCCACATTTATTTTGGCTACTTTATTCTTCTGGTTGCCATGGATCCTCTGTCTTGCAGCTGGTGTCTCATCGGCCGCTCAAGGACATCGCATCACAAATGTATGAATATTGATCGTTATACTGAGGTTGATATACATCCTTACCCATTTCAAATTATGGATAGAGCTTTATTGTCTTTTCCTTGACAGGCTGTGGGGATCAATCCCGATGAAGGGAAGCCTGATTTAGCTGAAGCAGATATGGTCATCTTTTGTGGTGATTTTAATTATCGACTTTTTGGAATATCTTATGATGAAGCAAGAGACTTTGTTTCCCAAAGGAGTTTCGACTGGCTTCGAGAAAGGGATCAACTGAGAGCAGAAATGAAAGCTGGTAAAGTTTTCCAAGGAATGAAGGAGGCACTTATCAAATTTCCTCCGACTTATAAGTTCGAGCGGGGAAAACCTGGTTTAGGAGGTCTGATACAATATTAGTAGTATAATATCTATGTTATCATGTTTCCTTTAGTCGGTTGAGATAAATGTGAAAACTGCGTTTCTTCTGTTCAATGGTATGCTCCAGAATATTAGAAACCTAAATGTTTTTGCTGTTTCTTTTCCAGGATATGATTCTGGGGAGAAGAAGCGCATTCCTGCCTGGTGTGATAGGATATTATATAGAGACAACCGATCAACTGCAGCATTAGACTGCAGTTTAGAGTGCCCTGTTGTTGCTTCAATATTACAGTAGGTCTCATGGGGAATTTGATTCTTCTTAGACTCTTTTGGTGGTTTTAAACTCGTTTTCTATTTGACAGGTATGATGCTTGCATGGAAGTAGTAGAAAGTGATCATAAACCTGTCCGATGCAAATTCAATGTTGAAATTGCTCATGTTGATAGATCAGTAAGGAGGCAAGAGTTAGGAAAAATCTTTGAGTCGAACGAAACAATAAAATCTTTAAAGGGTGAGCTATGTCATGTTCCGAATACAGGCGTTAGTACCAATCGGATAACCCTTCAAAGCCAAGACACATGCAATTTTAAAATCACCAACAAGAGTGCAATAGACAAGGCTATATTCCACATTTTCTGTGAAGGGCAGGCTACCATCAAGGAGGATGAACAAGAGCAGGATTATCGTCCTAGAGGTTCCTTCAGTTTTCCCCGTTGGCTTGAGGTAATTATACTGCTTTTTATGATGCATCGTTAACTCAAAACTTTAGGATGACAATGTATACACAAGCGATGTTAGGATTATGCATTATTAATGAAGTTCTTATGTTGGACAATATTACCTGTAAGGATCCTAATGCTGCTCGCGTATACACTGTCAGTGTATTAAAATTTAACTCTTACATTATTAATGAATATTACCCGTAACGCTGCTCGTGTATACACTGTCAGTGTTTTAAATTTAAAAAGAGTCTGGAAATGCTACACATTATGTTCTGAAAACCTTGAGGGGAGTTTATGCCATTTCTAACTCTTGCATTTGTGGTCTAGGTCTCTCCGGCATCTGGGGTAATTAGGTCTGACCAAGTTGCAGATATTTTAGTACGTCATGAGGAATTTCATACGCCGGAAGAATTTGCCGATGGTTTTCCACAAAGCTGGTGGTCAGAAGACACCCGAGACAAGGAAGTGGTGTTGTTGGTGGTTGTAAGAGGCAGTTGTTCGACTGAGACAAGAAATCACCGAGTTCATGTGCGTCACTGTTTCTCACAATCCAAATCGACCCGCAGTGAAACTTCAAAAGGTACTGGTTCCAGAAAATACCAAGGAAATACTTATCACCGGTCTGGACTAAAGCACGGAGGCAATTCATCTGATACTGATGACCATCGGAGTTAGCAAGCACGCGTCTTGAGGTTATGTTAAAGACATTTGAAAACATAAAGCAGAAATGGAGGATGCATCATATTACAACTACTCGATGCAAAGCCCTGCATTTTCCTTCTCAGACAGCTCCAGTTAGCTTTTAAATTGTAAATAGTTATGATTCCTAATCAATTTTAAATTGTTGTCCTGTTTGAGCCAAAACAAATACATGCTCTTTTGTAAAAATGTGGATGCATAATAAAAGTAAATGTAAAAATGTTGATGCATGTAAATGCAAGTCTGGTCGGGAACTGATGCAACAAATTTAACAAATACTTGGTTCAGTTTCTGAGTCTCCCCCCAAACGAAACCAATCTGGATAAGAACTATCATTGCAAGCTAAATTTCGTTAAAACTCAAATTCTAAAATTCACCAATATATCTTCTTAACCTTGAATCAGAATTTAGCTACTCATGGCTTGAATCCCAGGAAGATCTTCAAATACCGAGACAACACATGCAAGCTGCTAAACATGCAGACTCGGAAGTCAAGGGATCACTGGGCATGAAATAATCTTGAATGCAAAATGGATAAAATTACTCCTTGTAAAAGATAAGTGATCTTCAAGAGACAAATCTCTGATATTGCCCAGCAGCGACTCTAGGATACTGCACACTTATCCAGGGTAAGAATACTCCTTTAAATAGTTGGTCATTCAAATTGGAATTTAAAAGGGTCAAACCCAATTGAAATTCTAAAATATGCTCTCAAGTTCCAGCAATTGTATCACCAGTTCAGGTACTTTTCTCTTGGGTAAAAATAATATGGATAAAGGATAACTAACAGATAAATCAATTGTTTGGTACTTTGGTTGCTTTATTGTAATTGATAGGTCAGTTTTTTAGCTGAAAGTAAAGATCTAGGTGGTTGTTTGACTTACATATGTCTTATCCTCTTTCTCTTGCAAATATTTGAAATGATCTATGATATATTTCAAGCTAGGACTCGAACAATGCCATATTATCTCTATGATGTTTTCTATGTATACTCTATACCCTAGGCTGTTTCTCTTACTCAAATGTTATATATGTCTTAGGCAAAACAAGGAGAGGTGGCAATGATTGCGGATCTTGCTGGTCCTGCCTACAAGTTTGAACTCTCATCTGCTCTTCCATCTGTTGGTTTGGTTAGAATAATTCTTTACCATTTTTAGTATAATTTCAGGTTCACATTTTAGACACTTGGGGTGTAATTTACATAACATTTATTATTGGTTCATCCTAATGTAGCTGTTGAACACCTGTCCCAACTTGCAGTTAGCCACTAATCCTACTTCATTGCATTCATTCATAGATTTTTTTTGGTATATCCACGGCAACATTGTGGTGTTTTTATTTTTTTGTCTTCTTCATGCTGTACCAATGCAAACTTTGACTTCTCCAACCCATATCTAGTTGCATTTGCTTTCATTACCTGATATGCACGGCATCGTTTACCAGTTACTACATTACTGTAGTATCTTCTAATTGCCTTGTACATCTTTATGCTATTGCAGCCAAAAGCAACCTTAAAGTTCCCCCTAGGTGAAGTCTCATTTGAGGAGAAAGAAGAAGAGGAAGAGGAAGCAAAGAGAATGCTATTGATAAATGGAATCCTTAAAGGTCAAGTTCGGAATGGGGTTTGCACTGCTCAATACAGGGATGAAAACTTGAACTTGAGATACTCATATAAGGTCTAAGTTAGCTTTGTTAATCAATTAATTTTTCTGAAAATATCCTTCTTGAACGCTTTATTTCCAACTTCAAGTTTAAGCCCTTGGGATGGTTTTGCAAATTTCGCCCAAGGGATTTTCTGAAGAAATGTTGGGATTGTAAGTCCTATTCTGTGTTCCATTTTCCTCCTGGTATATGGAGTTGAAAGTTTCAAATTTGTTGCAGGATGGGCAAATGTCCTTCATTCCAAGCATTTCTCTTCAAATACATTATCATTAGCATTCAAGCATCGATTTGGACCTTCCGACAAGTTGAGGTGATCTCTCTCTCTGACTCATTCTGTGCATACAAAGTGTTTGATCAGCTTGGTCACACTCATATTTTTTTCAATGTGCAATAGTATAAATTATAGATTGCCAAGTATAATTGGTACCGGCATTTGTAAACTACTCTTTTCTGCTCTGATTCCAGAAAATATGATACATGTTATAAATACGAGTAGGACGTGTGGCTTATATATTTACTTCCATATGGTTACCTTATTTTTAAGCTCATGTTTTGGGAGTTTGGTAAAGAACACCAACAATTATTCTATGTTTGCTTCTTTAAGCAATTATATCACTCAATTACGTTGAATAAGCTGCAACTAGGAAAATAACCTTGTAGGTCAATGTCAAGACTCAAGAGTCCACCAAGTTGAGAAACAAAGAGGCTGTTAAAAATGCCAATTTATAACACAATGCATTTTATATTTTTGAAACTTTGTCTGATTGCCTTCATGATGAAAATATTTTAAACATTGTTTTCCTTTTTTTTAAAAAACGTAACCGACACATTCTGACCGTAAAAGGTGCCCAAAGATTTGATCTTTATGAATTCTGGTTCGTTGATTTCTATGAAAGCAAGTTCTGCAGTTTATGTTCTGATTTTCAAAAACTGAATGACTACTTTTATTCTAATAAATTCAGAATTTGAAACCTAGTCAGATTGTGAGGGAGATTAAAAGTAGTTGATATTAGTTACAATGATGCATTTTTATCACCATGTGTTAAGCTTTCTCATCACATGGTGAGAGACAAGGACACATGGTGAAGTTATAACAGTTGTTGCACATATTTTCTACAAAAAGAAAGGTGCTTGGATGGACTAGGGTTTCTGGTCTAAAATGTTTTGTCACCGATTCTCACCCTTTTTAGTCTTTTGGCTAGTCAAAAACTTATTCTTGTTTTGTATATTATTTGGGGATTGGCACTTGGGTAATTTATGTTTACCTAATTCTAGACGGGGGTGTATAGGTGATGTTCCCATTTGTAGGATCAGAAGTCTTAGAAGTTGAAAACTGAAATTAGAAAATCATGAACATCTTTTTCTTTTGTTTGTTTTTCTTTGTTTCTGTTAACTGCATTAGGTCTATTAGGGTCAGAATTCTTAGAAATTGAATTGGATTTGATTAAAGATATTGTAACTGCCATCAACGTAATTGTTGAGCTTAGTTTTCTGTCTGTACGTGATCAGTCCCTGTGTGCACAGTCAAATTTACAACTTTATTGGCCGACATTTGATTCATTTATCCAATATATAAGATCTGTAGTAAGAAGAACTAAGTTCTCCGGGTTTAGGTGTGAGGACGAATTTGGGGCTTGTTTGGATTGATCCATAAGTTTTTGCTACTGGCTAGTAATTATTTTATCCATTGTAACCATGCCGAAAATTATGGCGCTGATGAATCGTAAGACTACAGTTAGAATGGATCCTATATAGGTAAATCAATGCCATCAAAACTTTGTTTAGTACTTTGGTTGCTTTATTGTAATTGATAGGTCAGTTTTTTGCTGAAAGTAAAGATCTAGGTGGTTGTTTGACTTACATATGTCTTCTCCTCTTTCTCTTGCAAATATTTGAAATGATCTACGATATATTTCAAGCTAGTACTCGAACAATGCCATATTATCTCTATGATGTTTTCTATGTATATTCTATACTCTAGGCTGTTTCTCTTACTCAATTGCTATATACGTCTTAGGCAAAACAAGGAGAGGTGGCAATGGTTGCGGATCTTGCTGGTCCTGCCTACAAGTTTATACTCTCATCTGCTCTTCCATCTGTTGGTTTGGTGAGAATAATTCTTTACCATTTTTAGTATAATTTCAGGTTCACATTTTAGACACTTGGGGTGTAATTTACATAACATTTATTATTGGTTCATCCTAATGTAGCTGTTGAACACCTATCCCAACTTACAGTTAGCCACTAATACTACTTCATTGCATTCATTCATAGAATTTTTTTTTTGTATATCCACAGCAACATTGTGGTGTTTTTATTTTTTTTGTCTTCTTCATGCTGCACCAATGCAAACTTTGACTTCTCCAACCCATATCTAGTTACATTTGCTTTCATTGCCTGATATGCACGGCATCTTTTACCAGTTACTACATTACTGCAGTATCTTCTAATTGCCTTGTACATCTTTATGCTATTGCAGCCAAAAGCAACCTTAAAGTTCCCCCTAGGTGAAGTTTCATTTGAGGAGAAAGAAGAAGAGGAAGAGGAAGCAATGAGAATGCTATTGATAAATGGAATCCTTAAAGGTCAAGTTCTGAATGGGATTTGCACTGCTCAATACAGGGATGAAAACATGAACTTGAGATACTCATATAAGGTCTAAGTTAGCTTTGTTAATCAATTAGTTTTTCTGAAAATATCCTTCTTGAACGCTTTATTTCCAACTTCAAGTTTAAGCCCTTGGGATGGTTTTGCAAATTTCGCCCAAGGGATTTTCTGAAGAAATGTTGGGATTGTAAGTCCTATTCTGTGTTCCATTTTCCTCCTGGTATATGGAGTTGAAAGTTTCAAATTTGTTGCAGGATGGGCAAATGTCCTTCATTCCAAGTATTTCTCTTCCTTCAAATACATTATCATTAGCATTCAAGCGTCGATTTGGACCTTCCGACAAGTTGAGGTGATCTCTCTCTCTGACTCATTCTGTGCATACAAAGTGTTTGATCAGCTTGGTCACACTCATATTTTTTCAATGTGCAATAGTATAAATTATAGATTGCCAAGTATAATTGGTACCGGCATTTGTAAACTACTCTTTTCTGCTCTGATTCCAGCAAATATGATACAGATTATAAATACGAGTAGGACGTGCGGCTTATATATTTACTTCCTTACGGTTACCTTATTTTTAAGCTCATGTTTTGGGAGTTTGGTAAAGAACACGAACAATTATTCTATGTTTGCTTCTTTAAGCAATTATATCATTCAATTACGTTGAATAAGCTGCAACTAGGAAAATAACCTTGTAGGTCAATGTCAATACTCAAGAGTCCACCAAGTTAAGAAACAAAGAGGCTGTTAAAAATGCCAATTTATAACACAATGCATTTTATATTCTTGAAACTTTGTCTGATTGCCTTCATGATGAAAAAATTTTCAACATTGTTTTCCTTTTTTAAAAAAACGTAACCGACACAAATGCTTCTGGTATGGTATTATTCCTGTTTTTGTCTTTCTATCTTTCTTTCTCCACATTTATTTCGGCTACTTTATTCTTTTGGTTGCCATGGATCCTCTGTCTTGCAGCTGGTGTCTCATTGGCCGCTCAAGGACATCGCAACACAAATGTATGAATATTGATCGTTAGACTGAGGTTGATATACATCCTTCCCCATTTCAAATTATGGATAGAGTTTCAGTGTCTTTTCTTTGACAGGCCGTGGGGATCAATCCCGATGAAGGGAAGCCTGATTTAGCTGAAGCAGATATGGTCATCTTTTTATGGTGATTTTAATTATCGACTTTATGGAATATCTTATGATGAAGCAAGAGACTTTGTTTCCCAAAGGAGTTTCGACTGGCTTCGAGCTGGTAAAGTTTTCCAAGGAATGAAGGAGGCACTTATCAAATTTCCTCCGACTTATAAGTTCGAGCGGGGAAAAACTGGTTTAGGAGGTCTGATACAGTATTAGTAGTATAATATCTATGTTATCATGTTTCCTTGAGTCGGTTGAGATAAATGTGAAAATTGCGTTTCTTCTGTTCAATGGTATGCACTAGAATATTAGAAACCTAAATGTTCTTGCTGTTTATTTTCCAGGATATGATTCTGGGGAGAAGAAGCGCATCCTTGCCTGGTGTGATAGGATATTATATAGAGACAACCGATCAACTGCAGCATTAGACTGCAGTTTAGAGTGCCCTGTTGTTGCTTCAATATTACAGTAGGTCTCATGGGGAATTTGATTCTTCTTAGACTCTTTTGGTGGTTTTAAACTCGTTTTCTATTTGACAGGTATGATGCTTGCATGGAAGTAGTAGAAAGTGATCATAAACCTGTCCGATGCAAATTCAATGTTGAAATTGCTCATGTTGATAGATCAGTAAGGAGGCAAGAGTTAGGAAAAATCTTTGAGTCGAACGAAACAATAAAATCTTTAAAGGGTGAGCTATGTCATGTTCCGAATACAGGCGTTAGTACCAATCGGATAACCCTTCAAAGCCAAGACACATGCAATTTTAAAATCACCAACAAGAGTGCAATAGACAAGGCTATATTCCACATTTTCTGTGAAGGGCAGGCTACCATCAAGGAGGATGAACAAGAGCAGGATTATCGTCCTAGAGGTTCCTTCAGTTTTCCCCGTTGGCTTGAGGTAATTATACTGCTTTTTATGATGCATCGTTAACTCAAAACTTTAGGATGACAATGTATACACAAGCGATGTTAGGATTATGCATTATTAATGAAGTTCTTATGTTGGACAATATTACCTGTAAGGATCCTAATGCTGCTCGCGTATACACTGTCAGTGTATTAAAATTTAACTCTTACATTATTAATGAATATTACCCGTAACGCTGCTCGTGTATACACTGTCAGTGTTTTAAATTTAAAAAGAGTCTGGAAATGCTACACATTATGTTCTGAAAACCTTGAGGGGAGTTTATGCCATTTCTAACTCTTGCATTTGTGGTCTAGGTCTCTCCGGCATCTGGGGTAATCAGGTCTGACCAAGTTGCAGATATTTTAGTACGTCATGAGGAATTTCATACGCCGGAAGAATTTGCCGATGGTTTTCCACAAAGCTGGTGGTCAGAAGACACCCGAGACAAGGAAGTGGTGTTGTTGGTGGTTGTAAGAGGCAGTTGTTCGACTGAGACAAGAAATCACCGAGTTCATGTGCGTCACTGTTTCTCACAATCCAAATCGACCCGCAGTGAAACTTCAAAAGGTACTGGTTCCAGAAAATACCAAGGAAATACTTATCACCGGTCTGGACTAAAGCACGGAGGCTATTCATCCGATACTGATGACCATCGGAGTTAGCAAGCACGCGTCTTGAGGTTATGTTAAAGACATTTGAAAACATAAAGCAGAAATGGAGGATGCATCATATTCTACTCGATGCAAAGCCCTGCATTTTCCTTCTCAGACAGCACCAGTTAGCTTTTAAATTGTAAATAGTTATGATTCCTGATCAATTTTAAATTGTTGTCCTGTTTGAGCCAAAACAAATACATGCTCTTTTGTAAAAATGTGGATGCATATTAAAAGTAAATGTAAAAATGTTAGATGCATGTAAATGCAAGTCTGGTCGGGAACTGATGCAACAAATTTAACAAATACTTGGTTCAGTTTCTGAGTCTCCCCCCAAACGAAACCAATCTGGATAAGAACTATCATTGCAAGCTAAATTTCGTTAAAACTCAAATTCTAAAATTCACCAATATATCTTCTTAACCTTGAATCAGAATTTAGCTCCTCATGGCTTGAATCCCAGGAAGATCTTCAAATACTGAGACAGCACATGCAAGCTGCTAAACATGCAGACTCGGAAGTCAAGGGATCACTGGGCATGACATAATCTTGTATGCAAAATGGATAAAATTACTCCTTGTAAAAGATGAGTGATCTTCAAGAGACAAATCTCTGATATTGCTCAGCAGCGACTCTAGGATACTGCGCACTTATCCAGGGAAAGAATACTCCTTTAAATAGTTGGTCATCCAAATTGGAATTTAAAAGGGTCAAACCCAATTTAAATTCTAAAATATGCTCTCAAGTTCCAGCAATTGTTTCACCAGTTCAGGTACTTTTCCCTTGGGTAAAAATAATATGGATAAAGGATAACTAACAGATAAATCAATTGTTTGGTACTTTGGTTGCTTTATTGTAATTAATAGGTCAGTTTTTTAGCTGAAAGTAAAGATCTATGTGGTTGTTTGACTTACATATGTCTTATCCTCTTTCTCTTGCAAATATTTGAAATGATCTATGATATATTTCAAGCTAGGACTCGAACAATGCCATATTATCTCTATGATGTTTTCTATGTATACTCTATACTCTAGGCTGTTTCTCTTACTCAAATGTTATATATGTCTTAGGCAAAACAGGGACAGGTGGCAATGATTGCGGATCTTGCTGGTCCTGCCTACAAGTTTGAACTCTCATCTGCTCTTCCATCTGTTGGTTTGGTGAGAATAATTCTTTACCATTTTTAGTATAATTTCAGGTTCACATTTTAGACACTTGGGGTGTAATTTACATAACATTTATTATTGGTTCATCCTAATACAGCTGTTGAACACCTGTCCCAACTTGCAGTTAGCCACTAATACTACTTCATTGCATTCATTCATAGATTTTTTTTGGTATATCCACGGCAACATTGTGGTGTTTTTATTTTTTTGTCTTCTTCATGCTGCACCAATGTAAACTTTGACTTCTCCAACCCATATCTAGTTGCATTTGCTTTCATTGCCTGATATGCATGGCATCGTTTACCAGTTACTACATTACTGTAGTATCTTCTAATTGCCTTGTACATCTTTATGCTATTGCAGCCAAAAGCAACCTTAAAGTTCCCCCTAGGTGAAGTTTCATTTGAGGAGAAAGAAGAAGAGGGAGAGGAAGCAAAGAGAATGCTATTGATAAATGGAATCCTTAAAGGTCAAGTTCTGAATGGGGTTTGCACTGCTCAATACAGGGATGAAAACTTGAACTTGAGATACTCATATAAGGTCTAAGTTGGCTTTGTTAATCAATTAGTTTTTCTGAAAATATCCTTCTTGAACGGTTTATTTCCAACTTTAAGTTTAAGCCCTTGGGATGGTTTTGCAAATTTCGCCCAAGGGATTTTCTGAAGAAATGTTGGGATTGTAAGTCATATTCTGTGTTCCTTTTTCCTCCTGGTATATGGAGTTGAAAGTTTCAAATTTGTTGCAGGATGGGCAAATGTCCTTCATTCCAAGCATTTCTCTTCCTTCAAATACATTATCATTAGCATTCAAGCGTCGATTTGGACCTTCCGACAAGTTGAGGTGATCTCTCTCTCTCTGACTCATTCTGTGCATACAAAGTGTTTGATCAGCTTGGTCACGCTCATATTTTTTCAATGTGCAATAGTATAAATTATAGATTGCCAAGTATAATTGGTACCGGCATTTGTAAACTACTCTTTTCTGCTCTGATTCCAGCAAATATGATACAGATTATAAATACGAGTAGGACGTGCGGCTTATATATTTACTTCCTTATGGTTACCTTATTTTTAAGCTCATGTTTTGGGAGTTTGGTAAAGAACACCAACAATTATTCTATGTTTGCTTCTTTAAGCAATTATATCATTCAATTACGTTGAATAAGCTGCAACTAGGAAAATAACCTTGTAGGTCAATGTCAAGACTCAAGAGTCCACCAAGTTAAGAAAGTAAGAAAAGAAACAAAGAGGCTGTTAAAAATGCCAATTTATAACACAATGCATTTTATATTCTTGAAACTTTGTCTGATTGCCTTCATGATGAAAAACTTTTCAATATTGTTTTCCTTTTTTTAAAAATCGTAACCGACACATTCCTTCATTGTTATATAAAATTTGTCTGACATATTGCAAGGGTGATCCCTCAGTATGTGTCGAAAAGGATTAAAAAAACCCTTAAACAGTTTTGTTCATGCTGTTACTTATTACTTGTTAGTAGTTAAGTTACCAATTCTTTTGTATTAGGCCAAACTATTTTTGAGCTAATCTGGATATCTTTTATTAAACTGTTTTTACCCCTTTTCAATGTGGGAATGAGACTGGTTTTTTATGAGGATGTTATTTCTAAACTATTTCAGTATTTCTCTTCAGTTACTTGTACAATTTTGATTCAAAATTTTGGAGTGCTGTGTACAAACACACAGTGGGCAAGGACTACAAATTCAAAGCTGGTTATGATTCAGAGGTCCGACTTGGCTGGGCATCCCTTTGGGTAAGTTATTTTATATGTTTAAGTACTATGATGACTTAAGTTGTTTGGGTATTTATTTGCCTTTTAAAAAAAAATTGATATAGGGTAAGAAAACATAAGATGGCATGACAATTGCATGCACATTGGGTTCTCATTCAAAATGCCAATTCCTGAAGCAAATAGGAGAAACCCTGTACAATTATAATATGAAGAGCACATTTTGAGTATTTGCTGTCAGTTTATATTTTATATATACCATATCTACGTGTGCACTCAAATAGCTCCTTTTTGTTTGATATCTCTTCCAAATCCCCCGTTCTAGGTTCTAATATTTATATTCTATACATACATGCTTATTTAAATTATAGGGTTAAGTTCAGATGACCACCTGGGGTTTAAGCGGTTTCCCACTTAATCACCTATAGTCAGTAAAGCTACATTTAAACACCCGACCTTTTGAGTTGAAGTGAAAAACTGCTTTCTGTCATAACTCTGTTACTTTAAAAGGTTAAAGACTTAATTACCCTCGTTATATATAAAAGAGAGATGCTTGTTCATCTCTCTCTCTCTCTCTTTTTTCTAAGAAACAAAAAACAGAGTAAACAACTTAATAAGTAAACACCTTAATTCCAGTAAATACATGAAACATCTCAGTTAAAACATAAATTATCCTACGATTCATTTTCTGAGTTTGAAGAGGGCCACTTTAATGTAGGACTGTGTAATGAAGAGAACACAGTAAATCAATTACTAATTGGAAAGAGGGAGACATTCCTCTAAATTGAATTGGAAATCGATCAAATTAAGATAAGAAAGCAAAATAAATTTCAGAAGTAGAGAAGAGGGAGTATATTTTAGGCAGATATGAAACTTCTCTCATATTCAATATTCGATCATAGTATGCAAAAAATACACCCATGTTCCTCTGTTCTTCACCTGAAATGTTCCTATGCTAAGTTGATTTTTCACCTGAAATGTTCCTCTGAACAAAAATAGCAACAACAAATAAAGAATTAGTAAATAAAGAATTAGTAAATTATGCATCTTCAACTCACAAGGTGTCAACATAAGCCAATCAAGAAAGAAACCAGAGTGGGAAAACAAATTCATTATGCAAAAATTACATCAAGGTTAATCCAAAGTGCGAGAATATAAAACCTCGTATTTCAGAAATATTATATGAAGAACCATACAATTATCCCCCATGAGGGAACAACGCCGAATTTAGAAGAATCCCCCATGAGGGAACAATGCCGAATTTAGAA
Source organism: Panax japonicus (assembly GCA_020205505.1). Lineage (NCBI taxonomy): Eukaryota > Viridiplantae > Streptophyta > Magnoliopsida > Apiales > Araliaceae > Panax > Panax japonicus. The sequence goes on along the minus strand of CM035112.1, from coordinate 41,798,328 downwards.
GAATCTTTGCAGGGTGTTCCAATTGCTCTTGAAAATGTGGCGACTAGTATTGATCTGAAATTTAAAGATGAACAAATGATAAGTGATGAACAGAATAAATCACAGAAAGTATCTGAAATTTAGCAATTCCATCTTCTTCCATTCGCTCAACGAAAGAAGCCTCGGCAGAATTTAGCAGGCACAGCCAAGCTCCAATAGTTGAATTGCTTGGAGAGCTTGTGATTGGAGAAGTAAGCAACTCTCTTAGGAGAAGAAAGATGTTGGATTCTGAAGAGAGCAATAGAGATTCTGTTTCTACAGAGATGATGATATCTAGAAGCAAGGCTCCTTGGGTTAAAATTCAAGAGCAGCCATCACAAAGGGAGGTTTCAAATACGGATTCTCCATCATTTGGGATTGACGCAGGAAGGAGGCAAGGGTGAAGAGGCGAGCATGGTAATTACAACACCAGAGAGGCGATCAAGCAGAATCCGTAGCCGTGGTGCCACGTCTCCCATCTGGCACAACTCCAAAATCAATTGTAGATGAAGAAACTGTAACTTCTCCCATCGGCTTCAATTTCCACGCCATCGCCACCACCACCACCTCTCGATTTTTCCGATTATCACCGCGATTATATGTTTTGATTCAAGGTACTCATATATTCTCCATCTCTTGATCTCGATTTAGAGATTCTCCATCTCTTGATCTCGATTTAGGGATAAACCCAAATTTCGATTTAGGGATAAATGAGAGAGAGAGAGAGAATGCAGGAGTGAGAAATGAGGGAGAATACTGTGGTTTGAGTAAGAAGGCTATTTTAGACAATTTCTAGTTTTTTTTACTGTTACACCTCTTATCACGTGTTTTTTGGCGTCTGACATGCACGCTCGGTTAATTTGAATGGAAAAGGTAACAGTTTCACTTCACCTCAAAAGGTCGGGTGTTTAAATGTAGCTTTACTGACTATAGGTGATTAAGTGTGAAACCGCTTAAACCCCAGGTGGTCATCTAAACTTAACCCTAAATTATATTTAAGAAAAAATTCCTAGGCGCTCTCTCCTTGCCTAGGTCCGCCTAGCTATTTTTAAAACACCGACACTAATGCATTGGAATCCAAGTGAGGCTTTTAGTAAAATTATTCAGATGAAGTTGATAAGAAAATCATCACTCACCACCAACTCTTCCAGGCTCCAGCTACCTAATCTCTTTTAGTGCCCCCTCTCTTTAGGTCTCTCTTCCCAACTCCCTTTCCAATGGTCTTTTTAGTTGAGTTTGTAGTCCTCAATCCAGTCATATGTTTGCAAATAGTTTACAACTGTATTCTCTTTTAAAATCGACTTTCTGAATTTGAGGACCAAATTTGGTTTGATAATAATGTCCTGAGTGTAGAAACAGCTCCATGAAGATGAAAGTTGAGTTCATGCTCCAAGTGCCACAAGACGAGATCCAAAATTCAACCTTAATGTTCCGCGTAAAAAAGAGGTCGAGTATTTTCAAAATGTGGTGGCGAAGTATTTGGCCTAAAGTCCTGTTGAAATAATATTAGAAAACACCATAGTTTTCTTCGGGTGTACATCTTTATTTTCTTCTATACCTTTAGTTTAGTAATGGTTGGTTTCTGGTTGATCCCGATCAATTATTTGGACTACCCTATTATTATAAAAAGAAATTTCCATTTCCATTTGTCCCTCTTACCTTGTAACCTATTATAACTAATTATGTGGCATGCTTTTCAACCATTTCTTACTCTACTGAAAAGTACTCAGAAATTGAATGGAAATAGCTGCCAACTTCAAGGCAAGATGTTATTTGTGATTTGAAATTTTGAATGGTCAGTTTCTCTGAACCTCTTGGCTAATAAGAAGTTATGGCAGAAGCTGAAAACTGATGAAAAACTAGGAAAATATTTTTAAGGTGATTTACTACATTTGAATGAGTTTGCTACTGAGCCGGCAATGGGTTGAATGAAGAATCACTTTTAGAGCAAGATGAAGGCTTCGATTTGTGGATCTGATGATAGATCCAGAGTATGAGAATGTCAAAAGTTTTAGGTAAGGTGCTAAATTAAATTGAATCAAACAGTTGGGGTTCGAAAAAATACGAGCGAGATTCGAATTCGATTCAAATTTGAGCTTGAAAAATAGTACAAATAAAAATACGAGTAAAATCTTAGCAATGTTATACTGGACTCGAATTCTCGATTGTGATTCGATACATAGTCGATTGATACATATTCAATTAGATATTCGATGCATCATCTTATAATATATACAAAATTAAATCAAATTAAGATAACTAATTATTATTTTATTTTATTTTGTTTTTAATTTTAATTGTGATTTATATTTATAAAATGTAATAGTAAATATATTTTCTCATTTCTAAGTAAAATAATAAATCCAATTTATAATTATATTATTATAAAATTAGTTATTATGTAGATATTCGAATTCGATTTAGAATTCGAAACTCGCGAGTAGTTTGAATATAATTCGATCTGAATTGAATCGAATTCGAGAAATAAATATTCGAGACAAATTAAATTTGAATAAGTTTTTTTAAATACAATTCAAATAACTCTATATTCGATTCGGTTCGGTTAGACTTCTTTACCCCCTTAGTTTATTTTGAACCCGAGAGTTTGTGGATCACTGGAAGAGGAAACTTGCATCACAATTAACTATTATTATTTTTTGATTGATGTAACTCTACAACAAAGCCACTTAATCCTATGGAATGAAACATTGTTATAAGCATGGATGAAAAAAAAAGATTAAAGTTTACCTTGAAATAATATTTGAGCAATATTATTTTATAATATTTTATAAATAAAAAAGAGTAGCTTGGCCAATTTTTTTTTACAGTCCTACGCGGACAGGGTGGACCGGAAAATTGGACCTGTCCAAATTTTTTTTTTAATGTGACTCTCAAAAAATGTATAGTATTTATTCCAACATGAATTTTTATAAAATATGGTATTTTAGGTGTAGTTTGGATACATATACAAATACAGGGTTATACACTGTATAACCCTGTATTTGTATATGTATCCAAACTACACTTAAAATACCATATTTTGTAAAAATTCCTATTGGAATAAATACTATACATTTTTTGAGAGTCGCATTAAAAAAAATAAAATAAAAATTTCCCTGTCTGCGTAGACTTATTCTTTTTTTTAACACCCATTTCTTGACATGACAAAGATGAAACTCCAATCTCATGAATACGATAGATTGAGTCGTATCCGATTTCCATGAAATTAATTTGCAAGTTTAATCAATTAATTAATACATACAACTCATGTAAAAAGAAATCACTTGTTTACTTATGTATCAACACTATATTTGATTAATTACCCCTCAGCGAAAGCTACTCGGTACTCATGGGTCACTTTTAACTTTTAGTTCAGGTGTGTTTTATATTTTATTAGAAAATGAGAAAGAATTTCCCAAAAGGAAATGTAAAAAGGGAATCCCTTTTCTTCAATTTCCACCCACATCTTTTCTCTCTCCAATACTGAAGAAAGAAAAAGGGCTGTCTGGAAAATAAATCAGCAGTGAATTTATCATAAGCTGCTGTTTGGCTCCTGCTGCTATTGGGAAGAAAGCAAAAAAAATCTGTTGCTGCTTGGTAGTAGCAGTAGGAATTACAAGAAAAAAGAACGGCAATAACATTCTCTTCGAAGCTATTAATTGTGTTGCATCTTCCCTTTGCAGTTTCAGCTAAATCTATTAGTTGTAGTTCCTTCTTCAATTTCCATTCTCTCTCCTCTTCTTCTTGCTCTTTGAGACTATGTGCTACTCCAAAGAGCAGTCTTTTCCCCAATTTCTCTTCAAAGAATACGGTACTCCTCTCATTATTTTTTAATCGATTTATGTGAGTTTATGTACATTTCTGAGGCTTAGCCGCCTTTAGATGCTATATAGTGGATGTCGGCAAATTGGGTATCTTTCATTTTTGAGGAATAATGTTTTTCATATTCAGGCTTGGTTGTGGTTCTTTGATTTTATGAATTGAAATGGTGGGTGTGTTTCACTTGTTTTGATGATGTTAAGGGGATGATTTTGATATACCCCATTTGCCTTTTGGGAATTTATATGAGCTCTTGTTTTTTGTTTTTGATTTATTAGCAAATCCTTTGATGAATATATTTGGATGATAACAATATCAATATGAGTTAGGATAATAGGGGTAGATGATAGGAGGGACATTCTGTGACATTTTTTATCAATGAGATTCTTGGTCCGCAATATTTATGCTATTTTGAAAAAAAATGATAGTTTAACACTGTAGGGTTACATTTGTTAAGGTGGTTTGCACTTTGCACAATGACCTCCAAATTAAATGAACTCTTAATGTGGTTGTTGGCCACAAAATTATCCCCAAGTGCTTACGCATTTATGTGTTGATCCTTGCATCTGTAGTTTTGAGTTTTGAGATTATCATTGTTAGCATTGTGTGTATCTGTCAGCTAGATATTAATAATTCAGTGTTTCTAATGTTGCATGAATATTTTTTAGTTAGGTCTTTTAGCAGTGGGTTGTAATAGCCATGTAAAAATTAAGCTGCAATCAATCTTTTAAGTTGTATTTTCCCGCTTTAAATTTGGGAAAGCGAGTATTAGCAAAAAAATTATTTGGGAAAAGTGAGTAAGTAGATGTACAATTTTGCTTACATTTTTGTGATTATCTTTATTTTTGTTATTTATATTTCTCTTTCTTGCTTTCTTTTCCACTTGTTGCAGTTGCCCAGCAGTTTATTGATTTTTTTACCTATCATATATATAAGAGGATTTTAAATAAATTATCATTTGCACTCATATATGTTGTCAAAGAAGTTTCTAAATAACTGCTGCAATATTGTCCTCAGATAGAAGTGGGGTTTGGAATTTATGCTATGTGTGCTGGTGCATTAACTCTCTATAGCTTTAGTGTAGATACCTTATTTGCACCCCCCGTCCTTGGGCCATTTCTTTGAGGATGATTTGATGGATTGGTTAGGAAGAATTATAAATTTCTCCAAGTAACATCGCCGAACAAATGCAATCTTCTTTTAACTGTTGATTGTTCATGGTTCAAACTACATCCACTTAGTCAGGAAAATCTTATTTGTTGTATTAAAGTATTCTCTCTTGCTTCATTTATCTTTAAAAGTCCCAAGGCTGTTGAAGTTTTCTTCAGTTCCTCTCTACCATAGTACCATTCAGTGTAATGACTCCTCATTCACTGGAGGTGATGTACATAAACCATGTGCGTAAACCATCTGTATTTTGTTCTTGATAAGTGATAAGGTGTCCATCAGTTTAGTTAGACATAAGCACTTCTTCAGAAGTTAATCTATTAAAAGATATCAGGATAGCATCTATGAATATGAGAACCATTGAAAGAGATTTGTATAATGAAACTTAGGTAAACCAATAGGAAAGAGGTTTTACGTAGAACTGTTTCTGATTTGAGTTCAACAACCTTTTCTTTTTCTTTCTCTTTTATAGTTTAGAATAATATGCCTGTACCTACCTAAGAAAAATTAATAATATTCCTGTAAATAAGGTAAGTTTATACAGCAGAGTATTCCCTACCTAAGCTTCAAATGTCTTTGTACCTTGGTTGAGCTTGTATAGCAATAACTGAATAGTTCAGCAACTGCTCTCAAATTGAAACAATCAAACCCTAAAATAGTTCATTTATTTTCTCAGCTTATGTCAGTGGAGATCTCTTTCTACCTTGATATATTTATTGTTATCGGGTATTTTTACCACATATATATGGTAGTATGCTCCATAAATAGTATCATAATTGGTAGATACCTTCTGCTGCCTTTGTTATGAAATTGAGTATTGTTTTTTTAGCTTCACTATAGGTGTCAATTATGGCGGCTCTAGAAAAGAGTTTCCGTTAGTTCATTCTGCAAAGATGTCAAAGGGCTTCCCTTTGCTAGACATTGCATTTTTTTTTCTTTTTATTTGGGAGGACTTTTTTTCCTCTTTAGACATTAATAGTAATTTCATTCTCCTAATTAAGCTTCTTTTATTAATAAATAAGATAAAATAATTACTGCATAGTTAGTGTGACAGTTGTACTGTTGTAACATATTGTAGATATTTATGAAATAAGAAGGAAATTATATGATGATAAAAATATCCAAAGGTGGGAAATAAAATGACTAAGAAGTAAAATTTATTAAACACTTGCATAAATGAGCATTAAAGCAGTGATAGATTACATTCTCTAGAACTAAGCATTTCATTCCCTTTTGCTTGATTGATAATTAATTTTAACTCAATTCTATTATAAGTTTTTGCTTTTTAATAATTAAATTTGAAGTTGAAAACATTGATATTGCTAAATATTAAAAAAGTACTTGTCGTACCATATAGTATACAATTATCTATTATTGCATCATTCATATTTCTATGTTGCAACATACTCCGATCAAGTTGCTGAAATTTCCATAGATCTTTTTTTGGAAAGTGTAGGATTCTTAATTTTAGAGGACAAAAGAAATGACACTCGCACTTCAAAAAAGCAGAAGCAATAATAGTGCTTTGTAAATAATTATGAAGTCAGTTGCCTTTCATAAAAATAAAAAAATTATGAATTTCGAAATGAGCATGCAACAATATTAGTGTGTTAGATGTTACTCATGAATCTACATGTTATCTTTCTGTTTTTTCTTGACAAGTACATTTATTATTTTTCTGTGTGTGTGTGTGTGTCTGTCTTTTGGATGAGTAAACCATGTATTATATTTCTGTTGAAAGTTATCAAGTCACTATAAGGCTGATTCAAGCGGTACGTACTATTTACGTGAGAAAATAGTGAAAAGTCCGCATTCTATTAAGCATCTTGAAATATTCATTGTTCTACTGGTGACATCCACCAAATGATATACAGCAACCCATGTGCACGTTTAGTTATCGCTCTATTCAATATATGGATCGTAATTGCAATCTATGATCTATACTACGTTCCATTCTATCATGTCCTTTACGAATATTAGTCAAGTAATTTGGGGTAAGGTAATGGGACGGACTTCAGCTCACTGTAAACTTGTTTTTTTAAACATTGATTTTGTTATATTTACTATTGAAAATTTTACATGTCCCCCAACTTTTGCGTACTTTAGAGTTGAGATCATCTTTATTACGTATTTCATGCATACTTTAATTTCACTAATTATTTACTAATTGTATTTTTGTTTTTATTTTTATTTTAATGTGTTTGTATAGTGGCTTTACGGACATGCGAAAAGTGATGGAGACATCGATAGCTTGAGTAATGAAAGTGGGAATGAGGTGAAAATGTTTGGTTCTGATGATGAAGTCAAAACCCAGATTCCAACCCAAGCCCAATCACTTGTAGAAGGGTCAGGGGCAGTTTTAATGTCAGAGTATAAACCTTCTCCTGATGTGGATTATTTACAGGTTTGTAAACTTGTTCTGCCAGTCTAATTTACAAATTTTTATTGAACCAGCTTTTACCTATGGTGGGTGCATTGTTCTTCAACTTTTTAAAAAAAGAAATAAAAAGTAACTAATTGATGAATGCACATACTCATTGATGATTTTCAGGCAATTTTCTAAATCATAAGCTTATATCATTGTTCATAACAGAAATGAATGCACATACATACTCATTGATGATTTGGTAATCTCCTTTGAGAGCTCTATGGTGAAACGCCATGCATTGCAAGCATATATTTTTTGGTTAAAGTGCTTAAACCATACTTCAATTTGCAGCATGCATCCTCTCAAAACCCTTTTCATCTAATTCTAATAAAATCGAGCTTTGGATTCTTTTACTCGTATCAATATTCTCTCTCTCTCTCTGCGTGTGTGTGTGTGTGTAACATACAGTTGTCATTTATTTTCTATTCCAGGAGTTACTAGCAATTCAGCAGCAAGGGCCAAGATCTATTGGCTTTTTCGGGACGCGAAATATGGGATTCATGCATCAAGAACTTATTGAGATCCTTAGCTATGCAATGGTTATAACGGTATGGTGCTGAAGTTTGACTCCATTCTGATTTGTTTAATCAAATTTAGAGTACCTCTTCCACAGTAGCAAATGGGTTGTTCTACTGATCTGGAATTTGTTCTCATTTTTATATTTTTCAGAAAAATCACATTTTTACTTCAGGAACATCAGGCACTAATGCAGCTGTTATTAGAGGTGCTCTAAGAGCAGAGAGACCCGAGCTGCTCACTGTAATATTAGCTCAAAGTTTGAAAAAGCAACCTCCAGAAAGCCAGGAATTGTTGTCTAAAGTAAGAATTTGGTTATGTTCTTTTGCTTATCAAATGTTTTGATGATTGCACGTTTTGTCTTATTTGACATATTTAAAAATAATGATTAGGAAAATATCATCTACTTATCACTGTAGATAACTATCTATAAGTTCACTCGGAATTAATTAGTTTTAATCAATATAATTTACCTCGACCCGATTTGTCTTTCATCTCTCTTAGCTGGAAAGATATTCTTCTCCACCTCCATCCATTTTCTTCCCCACCTTGGCTTCAAAAGACGGCTAGAATTCATCTAACTCTTTCCCTATAGGCCCACAATTACCTGCCTCTAATTTCACCAAAACACTGATTGCCTTACAATATCCTTGTCTTTTGGATATCTAGAAATTGTGACTAGTTTGAATTCACCTTCTTGATTTGCATAGCAAAAGTAAAAGTCTAAAAAGTGGGTCCTTTTAGTATCATAGATTCAGATGATTACTTTAAACTCCAAAGTCTTGTTCCTTCGATTATAAGATACCAATTTGATTACTTGCCGTTATTATTACACATAGATGCTTTAGAAGTGTGTGATTTTTCTTTCTTCTTAATTTGGGATATGGACTGAGCGTAATGCTCTGCTTTTTAGAGATAACTAATATTTGAGATATGAGCTTTTTTCTTGCATCTTCTTTATGGTCCTCTGCCACGGGTTCCTTAGGGGTGTTTTTGTGCTTGATCGTAGAGATTGGAGAGCTACTTTTTTTTTGTCTGTGCTTTTTATTTCCACCTGTTATGTGGTGGGTGGACTCCTTGTCCTCCATGGTTGTATTTTTTTCTTTTCATATAATAATTATTTTGTTAAAAAGAATAAATTTTATTATTGTTGGTTGTTAGTAGATAATCTAGAGAATTCTAGGATATTATTCTAATAGCATGATTAGGGGAATTGCATGATTATGGGATGATTGATTTACTTTCTAAATGTACTGCAGTTCTAAGCCTATATAAAGGCTCTCTATTGTACATTGTAAGATATATAATAGAAAACATCTTTCCTTCTTTATTTCTCCACATGGTATCAAAACTTAGTTGATCTTGACAATCAAATCAAAATGTTTTGCTTCCGCTGTCGGCGGCACATAGCTGGCTGCGGGTATCGTTTCTTTTTATTATTTTACTTCATCTTAAAGAAAAAAATTAGGTGGTTATGGTTCAGTTCTGTTTTTTTGTTTTGGAGTTTTTTTTATATTTTATTTTTTCATTTTCAAAAAGGCGACATGTCTAGAGTAGTTTATTTCTCGAGTTGAAATATGTAAAATGGGTTGTTGATTAGAGAGGAAGGATTTTCATGGGGCAAAGGTTTGAGGAAGGCATGTGTCCTTCGATTTGTTGGGAGGCTTAAGAGTCCTTCGTTATTGACGAATGCAAAGCGTCCTTCATCATTTTTGTTGGAGATAAGTGTTTTCTGTTATTGCTTGCACATAATTTCCTTGGAAAGTGGATGTGAAGTTATGCTTTGAGGTTGAGAAGCAACTTTGGACATACACATCATTTTTCTTTTTCTTCTTTTTTTGAGGGTCTCAATTCGAGGGGGAGTGTTGGAGATAAATATTTAAGTTTGGTTTGAATCTTTTTAGTTTTGGGATTATGTTTTGTAACAAGCTGTAAGTCATAATATAAGACTTCCAGCTTGAGGGTGAGTGTTAGTAGATAATTTAGAAAATTCTAGGATATTATTCTAATAGCATGATTTGGGGGATTGTATGATTTAAGGGGATTGCACGATTAAGGGATGATTAATTTACTTTTTAAATGTACTGCAATTCTAAGCATATATAAAAGCTCGCTCTCTATTGTACATTGTAAGATATAAAATAGAAAACACCTTTCCTTTATTTCTCCACACTAGTATTACCACTCAATTTTCAACTAATTATTTACCTATCTATGGTATTAGTTGTCTAATTTTTGTAGTCAGGGTTGTGCATTGTCGTTGTTTGATATATTCATTCAAAAGTATTGTATGTACTATTCAGGAAAAAGGTGCTGAGATTTATTTTTCCATTCAGAGATTCTTGTTCATGTTGCACATGATAATAATGAGGAACCAAAAACTGACTTATGAGTGTTCATGATAGGGATCGATCCATGAGACGTCGTGGATGATTCACTTTTTATTTATTTATTTATTTATTTAGTTCGTGGACTTGTTATTTATTGATTTATTTCAGTATTGAGTTATTTATTTAGAGGCCCAATTGTTAATAAATATGTAAGTCATGACAGATTATTGGACACTTTGATATTGATTTTATCCTAATTATTGGTTGCGATCAATACTTTTCTCCTTACTGCAATTGGGAAACCCTAGGGTAATGGTTCTCCTGCGTAGGGATCACCCTAGTTCTTTTAATTTTCCTTATAGATGTACGACTTTTAATTAATTATATGTTCATCAATTTTCGTCCTACATCATATTGGTATCGAAGCCAGATTTCGATCATGGGACCTGCGGGTTATGGGTCCACCACGCTTCCGCTCCGTCCAACTCTCAGTCTACTACCCAGGAGATGCGCTTTACGTGTCAGGATTAGGGCATAAGTCTTTTGAGTGTTCCAATCGCAATCGCTAGAGTGTAACAATAGTAGGGAAAACTTTAAAAGAGAAGGGAGATATTGTCGGGACTGAAGCTGAAGGCTAGTATGACTCGCAGGATGAGGAGGCTGATGAACACCTAAGGAAGATAGGTAATCAGGTTGGTGTCATGAGGTGCGTTTTTACGTGTCATAGGAGAGGATGATTGGAGGAAAATCATCATATTTTTGACCTAGAACAAAGTAGGTGGTGTCTCTTCTATTAATCATTGATGAGGCTAGTTGCTTGAATGTGGTTGCTGAGTCCCCTTTACCATAGATGAAACTAAAGGCAGTACCACATCCCTAACCTTTTAGCGTCGCCTAGGTCAACAAGGCATCCATTCACGTGTTAAAGAGATGTATATGGTCGATCCACCTTTAGGGTTATGAGGAGAGTATTTGGTTTGATGTCCTTCCTATGGATGTTGTAAATTTTCTACTAGGGCGACCTTGGCTATATGACCGGGATGTGACTCATTGTGGGAGAATGAACACATGTGTGTTTACACACAAGGGGCAAAAAATATCATTAGCCCCTGTGGGTTTGTCCAAGAGTCAACCAAAGGAGACTAGCTTACCTATCCAACAAACCAAATCACTCCATATTCTTAATAGAAAGGACTTTCAGCGGAGTGTGTTGGAGGAGAATATAGTTACCGATGCGTGGAGTAGGGTGTCTATTCTTGTCAACTCTTTGAGAGTGAAAGTTGTGGGATTTGAACGCATTATCCAGGAGTACCCTACTTGTCAAGACTTTAGCGACATTTATGTTGCCCTACAGACAAAGGCGGATCCATGAATTTTTTTCAGCAAGGGCGAATTTTAATTAATTTTTTTGTTTTAGTTAAATACAGAAAACTTGAACTAATCATAATATTAAGCAATCATAATAACGTTTACAAATTGCAATAAATATTCATCTTCAAACTAAAAAAAAGAATTTCAAATAAAAAATATTTAAAAACAGTTTATAAACTTATTTTGATTACTTGTTTTCTATATTCAAACAAAACCATGAATTAATTTCAAAGTATAAATTAGTTTTGGTATTTTTTTTATAAGTTTCAGATAAGTTTTACTTGAAATAAGAAAAACAAATCAACCAAAATTTATAATCAGAATACCAAAAATTATACAAGGTCCATTAGTTAGATGCAGAGAAATAAAGTAATTATAACAACTAAAAATAAGGGGATTCTAAAGGCTCATAATCATTTTTCATTTTTAACCAAAATGATCCCATTTTCAAAATCATTGTTAGCTATCACAATAAAAGACAGAAACTATTTAACCAAAATGATCCTATTTTCAATTGAATATCAAACAACCCGAAAACAAAAACCTAATCAGACCAAACAAACAGTAACCACAGTCAACCAAATCAATAACAAAAAATTCAAACTTGAATCAAACAATCCTTCACAACTCACACGCTAATGAACATTTAAAACCAAAAACTATACAAAAAGTACTTTTAAGATTTCACCAAGCTTTAAAACTAAGAATATTTTTGTACTTGTATTTATAATTGGATTATGAATTTTTTTTGCCCTCTCTAAATTTAACTCTTCCATTAATTTGCCCTCTTAAATTTATTAATTTATATTTTTACCCTACCCCTATACATATAAAAATAATTCCAGCAGGGGCAGCTGCCTATGCTGCCCCTTAAGTAGATCCGCCCCTGCCTACAGTCTACAGAATCCTAGTTCCCCACCATCTAGTGATTTTCGTATCCATCTTTTTAAGGGCACCAACTTGTGTATTCCTTGTACATCGATACATGAATATTTATTGTGGGAGTTATACACAGGAGGTTTAGCTGAACACTTTGTTCGAGATAAAATCATTGCCATTGTTGAGGATATGTTCTTTTGGTCTAGCCTCAAGAGGGATGTAGCTCGTGTTGTTTCTTAGTGCTGCTTGGCATGTTCATCAATTATTTACCGAACAGGACCGCTCCGAACCAACCTAGTTACCGAATGTAGCTAGAACTGCGTATCGAAAACGGTTCCGGTTGAACCGATATACCGAACCGGTAAAGCTGAAAATACCGAAAATAAGCAATCACTAGTCTCCAATAAGATTAGTTTCCTAAAACTAAAACTGAAAAATATGCCCACAAAAACAATGTAATCTCTATACATAATTTGGGACAATTTTGATTTTGTTATGCCTCTTGTTATCCTAAAAAGCAGCTATTATCCTACAACCATTCCATCCAAAAAAGCCTTACTTGTTAGCTATTATCCTAACAAGTCACCCAGAATGTTTCTATAACATCACTGTTCCAGGATTTCAAAATATTCCAATACAAGCAATAAACATGACTTGATAGTGGGACAAAGAGTAGAGGGATGCAGGATGCTTGTGATGAATAAGGTTTCTGTGTAAGCAGAGAATAGAACAAAGCTGTTTCTATAGTATAACTTCTACTTTTGTCCGATGTTATTACCTTTGGTGTTTGTAATATATCTTCTTCAGATGTTAAGGTTTTGTTGTCTGATAATGTTAGAGCTAAAATGTGGGCATCTACATCTCTATCCTTCTCACTCTGGTATGTATTCAATTTACATGTTGTCCTCCACAAATTACTATGTGACAAGAATTAGATTTACTTTCCAAAAGTTTATCCATTTTGTCAAAAATAACTGATATATTTTTTATTACCAATAATTAGTTCACCATTTCAAATTGTAGTTTAAAAATAAGGAGCATAAGGTCCTAATGCATTATTGTTTGTGGATTGTAAATGAAATTTTGTCAATTCATTTGTCGTTCGTATTATTCTGATAGTTTGTTAACTGCAGGGATGCTCGTACGAGGGAACTGTTGAAAGTATATAACGTAGATGGTCAGATTGAGAATCGAGCTGACTTGTCATCAGTGCAAGATCAACCAGTTGATGATGAGATGAGTGTAAAGTTTGTTTCCAAATCAAAGAAGGAAAAATCCCAAAGTAGCTTTTTGCAACGTTCACGTAATGCCATTATGGGAGCTGCAGATGCTGTTCGTTGAGTTGCAACAAAAGGCACAGGGGCATTTGCTGAAGATGTTAAAAGGACAGAAGCGCTAGTTCTTACTCCAGATGGAATGATTTATAGTGGATGTTCAAACGGGTCAATTGTGCAGTGGGATGGAAATGGTGTTCGTTTACAAGAATTCCATCATCATCCTTGTGCTGTGCTATGCTTTTGCACTTATGGGTCGCGTATATGGGTTGGCTATGTGAGTGGTATGGTCCAGGTGTTGGATCTTGAGGGAAATTTGATTGCAGGCTGGGTTGCTCATAACTGCCCTGTAATAAAACTGGTTGTTGGTAATGGTTATGTTTTTAGCTTGGCTACTCATGGTGGTATTCGTGGATGGAGTGTTGCAGCTCCTGGACCTATTGATCAGGTTTTACGACCAGAATTGGCCAAGAAGGAACTAATGTATACAAGAGGAGAAAACATTAAAATTTTTGTCGGAACCTGGAACGTTAGTCAGGGAAAACCTTCTCATGATTCACTTAGTGCATGGTTGGGTTCTGCAGTATCAGATGTTGGCATTCTTGTTGTTGGGTTGCAAGAAGTGGAAATGGGTGCAGGCTTTCTTGCCATGTCTGCAGCAAAAGAAACTGTGAGATTCTACACTCTTCGCATTTGTTGACATTCTCTGTATAAAGAATCTCACTTCCTTTATAGCAGGGTCATTTTATAGTAAATAATAAAATGGAAAGTTCAGAAACTATTAACAGCTTGTGCCAGTTACCATTTAAAACTAGATACAGGAACTTCTTTGGAGTTCTTAGAAACCTGTGTTAACTTCTTTTTTTCTTTGGACGGTGTCAATGAGTCAATGTGATGTCTCTTACCTAATATTTTCTTTTGGTAAGTGTTGCCTCTTCCCTAATATAAAAGTGGAACTATTCAAGAATTACATTAGAGGGAGCAAAAGATTAGCATTTAAGGGTTCAATCATTTTCAATCAATGAAGCATTTTTTCTTTATTAGAGCGGCTTGTGGACGAAAAGTTGCAGAGCTTTACGCACTATGAGACTTTGTTTATTTAGTTCAGTCATTAATATGTAATAGTGACATCACTTGATGCTTGATATGTGGAAGATGAACAGAACTTGGTTTAAAAAAATTATGTCAACTGTAGGTAGGACTGGAAGGGAGTTCTATTGGGCAATGGTGGCAGGATGCCATCGGAAAGGTTTTAGATGAAGGACCAACTTTTGAACGTGTAGGATCAAGGCAGCTGGCATCATTTCTCATTGCTATCTGGTAAGTCTTGTCACAAAAGGTTCCTATATATGATCGTATTTCACTTTTATGTTGGACACCGAAACTCTTGCTACATATAATAAGCCTCTCAGTTCTGCAGCTCATTCAACTACTTTTGGCAAGACATTGTTTTCCCACATAATGATCTCTAAATGGCTGCTACTTATTTAAACTGCTTTGTCTGTTCTGTTGTTTGTTGATATTCATCATCTTGGGTAAGGAAGAGTCTTAGAACACATGTGGGGGACCTCGATGTTGGAGCTGTTGCATGTGGTTTAGGTCGTGCAATTGGTAACAAGGTATATAAGTCTTTTTCACATATTTCATATTTCATGCATGAATTTGGGATACTTTCTCTGTTTCTCATTGAAGAAGATGAAAATGCATCGTTTGAGGTTTGTTATCGCTGTTCATTGAAAATCTGATAAGAGTTTTAATATGATAACATGTATGGCAGTAATGTGGCTGATTACTATTTTACTTTGGAATAAATGCATAATTTTCATTTGTAATTACTTCTGCTCCAAGTTCTGGTTTTTATGAACTTACAGCACCATTGGTTTGGTACTAAAATTCTCCTTCTCAGTATATATGAAAGTTCATGGCATGCACGATTGGCAAGGAGTTCATAATTTCCTTTTTCTCCATCTAGTTTAAATTAATTAATATGAAAATAATTACCTTATAGTTGTTGTTTAAATCAATAGACTGATATATCTGTTCTGTACAATCATGCATACTTATTTAAACCACAACCCCTTCTGCTCCTCTGTAAATTTATTGCTCAATATGGTACTATTAGAACTTTTGTGGTCATGGAAGCATCAACATAACTCCAGATGATGGTTTTAAATCGTTGGCAGTTGATTAACTGGTGTATTTTATTGATTTGTAGTAGGAGTGTAATGTTTTATTGCATCTCCAATTCAAACCACTTTCATGGTTAATTAATGACTTCACTATATTGATACTTCTTCTCTGAAAGTATGGTTTACATGGGCCCATTTATTTAAGCAGGGTGGTGTTGGTTTGAGGTTGAGAGTGTATGATCAGATAATGTGTTTTGTGAACTGTCACTTAGCTGCACATCTGGAAGCGGTCAATCGTCGGAATGCTGATTTTGATCATATTTATCGAAATATGGTCTTTAGCCGGTCATCTAACCTCCTTAGTAATGCTTCTGGTATGGTGCCATTCCTGTTTTTGTCTTTCTATCTTTCTTTCTCCACATTTATTTTGGCTACTTTATTCTTCTGGTTGCCATGGATCCTCAGTCTTGCAGTTGGTATCTCATCGGCCGCTCAAGGACATCGCATCACAAATGTATGAATATTGATCGTTATACTGAGGTTGATATACATCCTTACCCATTTCAAATTATGGATAGAGCTTTATTGTCTTTTCCTTGACAGGCTGTGGGGATCAATCCCGATGAAGGGAAGCCTGATTTAGCTGAAGCAGATATGGTCATCTTTTGTGGTGATTTTAATTATCGACATTTTGGAATATCTTATGATGAAGCAAGAGACTTTGTTTCCCAAAAGAGTTTCGACTGGCTTCGAGAAAGGGATCAGCTGAGAAAAGCTGGTAAAGTTTTCCAAGGAATGAAGGAGGCACTTATCAAATTTCCTCCGACTTACAAGTTCGAGCGGGGAAAACCTGGTTTAGGAGGTCTGATACAATATTAGTAGTATAATATCTATGTTATCATGTTTCCTTGAGTCGGTTGAGATAAATGTGAAAACTGCGTTTCTTCTGTTCAATGGTATGCTCCAGAATATTAGAAACCTAAATGTTTTTGCTGTTTCTTTTCCAGGATATGATTCTGGGGAGAAGCGCATTCCTGCCTGGTGTTATAGGATATTATATAGAGACAACCGATCAACTGCAGCATTAGACTGCAGTTTAGAGTGCCCTGTTGTTGCTTCAATATTACAGTAGGTCTCATGGGGAATTTGATTCTTCTTAGACTCTTTTGGTGGTTTTAAACTCGTTTTCTATTTGACAGGTATGATGCTTGCATGGAAGTAGTAGAAAGTGATCATAAACCTGTCCGATGCAAATTCAATGTTGAAATTGCTCATGTTGATAGATCAGTAAGGAGGCAAGAGTTGGGGTAAATCTTTGAGTCGAACGAAACAATAAAATCTTTAAAGGGTGAGCTATGTCATGTACCAATCGAATAACCCTTCAAAGCCAAGACACATGCAATTTTAAAATCACCAACAAGAGTGCTATAGACAAGGCTATATTCCACATTTTCTGTGAAGGGCAGGCTACCATCAAGGAGGATGAACAAGAGCAGGATTATCATCCTAGAGGTTCCTTCAGTTTTCCCCGTTGGCTTGAGGTAATTATACTGCTTTTTATGATGCATCGTTAACAAAACTTTAGGATGACAATGTATACACAAGCGATGTTAGGATTATGCATTATTAATGAAGTTCTTATGTTGGACAATATTACCTGTAAGGATCCTAATGCTGCTCGCGTATACACCGTCAGTGTATTAAAATTTAACTCTTACATTATTAATGAATATTACCTGTAACGCTGCTCGTGTATACAATGTCGGTGTTTTAAATTTAAAAAGAGTCTGAAAATGCTACACATTATGTTCTGAAAACCTTGAGGGGAGTTTATGCCATTTCTAACTCTTGCATTTGTGGTCTAGGTCTCCCCAGCATCTGGGGTAATCAGGCCTGACCAAGTTGTTAGTACGTCATGAGGAATTTCATACGGAATTTCATACGCCAGAAGAATTTGCCTATGGTTTCCCACAAAGCTGGTGGTCAGAAGACACCCGAGACAAGGAAGTGGTGTTGTTGGTGGTTGTAAGAGGCAGTTGTTTGACTGAGACAAGAAATCACCGAGTTCATGTACGTCACTGTTTCTCACAATCCAAATCGACCCGCAGTGAAACTTCAAAAGGTACTGGTTCCAGAAAATACCAAGGAAATACTTATCACCGGTCTGGACTAAAGCACGGAGGCAATTCATCCGATACTGATGACCATCGGAGTTAGCAAGCACGCGTTTTGAGGTTATGTTAAAGACATTTGAAAACATAAAGCAGAAATGGAGGATGCATCATATTACTACTCGATGCAAAGCCCTGCATTTTCCTTCTCAGACAGCACCAGTTAGCTTTTAAATTGTAAATAGTTATGATTCCTGATCAATTTTAAATTGTTGTCCTGTTTGAGCCAAAACAAATACATACTCTTTTGTAAAAATGTGGATGCATAATAAAAGTAAATGTAAAAATGTTAGATGCATGTAAATGCAAGTCTGGTCGGGAACTGATGCAACAAATTTAACAAATACTTGGTTCAGTTTCTGAGTCTCCCCCCAAACGAAACCAATCTGGATAAGAACTATCATTGCAAGCTAAATTTCGTTAAAACTCAAATTCTAAAATTCACCAATATATCTTCTTAACCTTGAATCAGAATTTAGCTCCTCATGGCTTGAATCCCAGGAAGATCTTCAAATACTGAGACAGCACATGCAAGCTGCTAAACATGCAGACTCGGAAGTCAAGGGATCACTGGGCATGACATAATCTTGTATGCAAAATGGATAAAATTACTCCTTGTAAAAGATGAGTGATCTTCAAGAGACAAATCTCTGATATTGCCCAGCAGCGACTCTAGGATACTGCGCACTTATCCAGTGTAAGAATACTCCTTTAAATAGTTGGTCATCCAAATTGGAATTTAAAAGGGTCAAACCCAATTGAAATTCTAAAATATGCTCTCAAGTTCCAGCAATTGTATCACCAGTTCAGGTACTTTTCCCTTGGGTAAAAATAATATGGATAAAGGATAACCAACAGATGCTAATAAGGAAAATGGTTGAAGAACTCTTGACACAGAATTTCGCAACAATTACTGCTACAAAGCTATCTTTCCTCAAATTTGATTCGATTCTAATACTTGCATAATCTTTTTATCCCCCAGCCGGATGATATCACAGTCATGCGGCTAGCAAGGATTTTGTGCGCGAAATAGCTTTTATTATATATATGCACAAACATAATAATTCATTGGGAACATTTGCACATACAATTGGATTATGAAGAGACTCACATGCAGATTAAGGTATACATCTGCAGTTGTCAGTTGTCATCTTGCCGCTCCAGATTATTAATCTGATCGCTAACATGTTTCAATCTGAAATCTGATCTCCAGACAACTCTAATACCATGAACACTTGAGGTGAAGAGAACCTACATCGAATTTTTCTTTCGAAGATAATGCTGCTGGAGATCATTCAGTCTTCTTTTTTCACTTCTATGTTGTCTCCTGATGTTTATAGCTCTTAAACTGCATATATCTTCTTATATTTTTTGCCACAAATCTCTGGTTCTGTTGCCATAGACAATGAGACAGAATGCGGGGTCTCAGATTTTCTTATATTCCTCATCTTCGAGTCCTCCAACCTATGCCGAACGACACAATAGCACATCGAGCCAATGGTAGTGAGCATGATTGAGCTACCAACTATAGTCGCGTACACGGCAAGCCACCTTTCGTGGGTGCCAACCACCACATATGTGAGAGAAATGAAGGAAATTGAAATGGAAAGGCAAGCCAACCACATAAGCTTATTTATCACAAACATGAGTTGCTTCTTTTCCTTTTCTTCTATCACAACCACAGATGTTTGCACTACAACAACAGCCAGAGAGATGAATAATGCCATACTATCGAACAAAAAGAAGATCATGAAAGCGGGATCCTTGGCTATGTGGGCTTGCCCAAGTGAATACCCGTCTCTTGGCTCCTCGACATACTGACCAGGTACAGTGAAGATAGCTGCAAAAGCTACAGTAGCAATAAGGACTGCAACAACAGTTGCTGAATTTATAGCATTGTTGAGACCACTGATGTGGAGCTTCTTTATCCGCTTTGCAATTTTCTTTACCCTGAAGCCAGTTTGACGTGTCTGTTGGATTTGGGACCGGACATCATGCTTTATGTCACTGACAGTCTGCTTGAGTTGTTTTGCTGCAGTCGGGGGTTTACCATAATTGGCCCCTGCTTCCTTTAAAATTGTAACTAGTTCTGGAGTTCCAAACTTCACTGCAATATCAAGAGGGGTCTCTCCAGCCTTGTTGGCTGCATTAATGTTAACTCCCTCTATTGATACTAGACAGCGCACAATCTGCCATAAAGAAAGTCGAATTCTTACATAAGTGTTTTAACTCAAGCATAGGCAATCTACTCAGAGAATGACCAGTGGCTGAAATCTTAGAACAGAGAAGTACTTATTTTTATCGTTATGATTGAATTTTACTAATATTTGCTATATTTTACTTCGGTGATTTATGGCCGAGGATACAAGTCTCACAACTCAACCATGAGAAGACTTGAGGAATGCAAGTAATGAAATTCAAAATCTAGGCACAATGATTTGTGAAAGCCACTTAGATTTCAAATTTAGCAGTTGCGTATGTGTCCTTGAATGAAGATAAATGCAGTAAGCCAAACAATATCAGATATGTTCACAAAGCCACAAATGGTTGTTAATATCAGCCGGATACATGGGTCCTTGACTTAAATTCAGAAGGGTATATATATAAGCAGCTTAAGACCACAAATGTGACTTGCTAGGCTGTATGATAAAAAATACGAGCATGTTAGAGAGTGGGGACAATTTATTTGTTTCTTTTGATATTCTCCTCACAGATTTAGCTGACACAAACTACCAAAAAACTGAGTCTTATCTCCTATTTTCTTAAAAGAAGGTTGGAGGTTCAAGCCCTGGAAATCAACGTTAGGTTGGGTGGTTGGTTTATAGGCATATGTAGGAATAGCACCCATTGTATAGCGAGAGCCCTTGGATCAATAATGGTGACAGGAGCACATGTGAAAGACAAAAAATAGTGAAGATAACAAAAAAGAGAACACACCCGAGTACAACCCTTCCTTGTTGCAATATGCAGTGCAATGTTTCCCTTGCTATCTTCCAAACTCATCACCGAAGGGTCAGGTTTGATTAGTTCAAGCACAATCTCCACATTTTTTCCCTTTACTGCCATGTGCAGAGCAGTTTGCCCTTTCAAATCAGTCCTAAAACCAATGCTCGGATCTTTGCTTAATAGAGATTTCACCACTTCCAAGTGGCCCATTCTTGCAGCTGTATGGAGCACTGTCTTACCATTGTTTCGGGCAATCTTAGCGAGGTTGGAGTCGGCATCCAAAAGCAGATTGACTACATCAATGTGTCCTAGAGCTGCAGCTGTGTGTAAGGCAGTAGAATTGGATGAATCTGTTGTCATGACCAGGTTGGGGAAGGAACGCAAAAGTTCCTTCAGAACCTCTGCAAAATCATGCCAAAAAAAGGCGCTTCAGGAAGACAAATGGCAAGAAAACATCACAATGCACAAAAGAAATAAAGAAAACTTGGCACAAATTGAAATGAATGATTATATTAAAAAACAAATGATGATGCAATTCCAGCTCAGAAAACATTGTACTAGAACAACTTGTTAACCTATATTCACCAAATAAAGTCTAGATCCCCATACAGATGTTTTCTCATCTTTTTATTTCAAAGTAATTAAGCTTTCAATACATTTAAGTGAATCTTTCACGTCACCTAAAGATATAAAGGGAAGTCCAGTGGTATCTCCTACTACCTCCATAGAAGCAGGTGCAGACTTCAGGACTTGGTTGGGATGAGTATGAATACAGCATCTGGCTGTTTGGCAAGAGCCTCAACCCCCCCCCCCCACCCCCACCCCCACCCCCACCCCAAAAAAAAAACCCACACTCACACAGGCGCACAACAGTCTAACAGTAAAATGGTCAAACAGAGATATTCTTATTTGTGGAGGAAAATTGTCTCACATAAGTTGATAGAAGATCACAAGTAGAGTCTTACCACAAGCCTTTTTTTACCTTTAAAAGAAGGTGGAAGTTGCGAACTTGAGACAGTTTTATTCTTGGAACCAAGACTGTCTCAGAAATGAACTCTCAGATAATTTTGATGAGGCAAGCAATCTAAATTTAAGCATGGAATTAAGGACGGAAGTCATTACCCGACAACCTAAAGATGAATGGGGGGATTATTATTCAAGATGATAACAAGGTTTTCATGACTGTAAAGGAGCCGCTAACCTCAAATGAGTTAAAGAAGGATTGTATCTGTCATGAAAGTAGATAGATGTCATGCTGCAAACACATAGTTAACACACATGCTAATAGCAGAATTGGTATGATTCTTAACATCAATGCAAAGAAAATAAACACATCTCAACCAACAGAAAAAGTCCAGCCAATTATTTCAAGAAATTGCTAGGCTACATAAGAAAATGAACAAGATTTATTTCTTACCAAGATGACCCTGCTTTGCTGCAACATGAAAAGGATCATAGCCATTATTGGCCGCAATAGAGGCAGTTTGAAGGTCTATGTGTTTCAAAAATTCTCCAACAACTATGGCATTCCCATTCTCTGCGGCAACATACAGAGCAGTTTCGCCCTCCTGATTTGTCTTTGAAATCAAATCTATTATAGCATTACCCTCAAACCTCTGAAAAATGTCTTTAACCTTTAACAAATTACCACCTCGAGCAGCGAGATGAAGTGGAGAATCACCTCGTTTCCCAGGCGACTCTTTGCTCTTCTTCTTCTCACCACCAAAGCTTAGCTGCCTCTCCATTGCTATACGAAAGCTTTTCTGTTTTTCCATCAACCCGCGAAAGCTCTTTTGCTTCTCCATTATCCCACCACGAAAACTCTGTTGTTTTTCCATCTTCTCCATTATCCCACCCCGAAAACTCCTTTGTTTTTCCATCTTCTTCTCCATCACCCCACCGCGAAAACTCTCTTGTTTTTCCATAACCCCTCGAAAACTCTGCTGTTTTTCCATTTTAGTAGTCCTAAAACTAACCTGTTTCTCCATGATCATACACAAATTTGACAAAAACCTTGGCCAATACCAACAAAGACACTTGCTTCAATCCAAGAACCTAGGTTTTCTGCCTAAAGCTTATATATTAATCAATAAACATCTCCCCTCATTGTCAGATACACAATAACAAATTGGATTACTAGGTGAGAGAGTTTCATATAGCTCAAAAAGATTAACAAATGGAGATGGAAACTTCAGCTCAAATACCTTGAATTTGATATGAAGATGAAAGAACCCAACTTTTTCCTGAATCTTCAAAAGATGAACAAAACCCACAACTCCAAATTTTGCTTGAAGTAATTCCCAGAAATCCCAAAGCTTCACAGCTCAAAATCTCACTTCAAATGAGACCCATAAGCTTAAATTCAGAGAAACTCACTAAAAGACCAAAACCCATCTAACAAAAGGCAGTTTCTTGTACCCTGATAAGATCAAGAACAAAAAACACCAGCCACATGTATGTGCTACACAAACTTTATATTCTTTTTTCCTAGAAAACAGTTACTGAAAACCACAGTTGTTTGTTCTTTTGCTCTTATTTTATATATATATATATATATATATATATACATATATATATATATTATGGTGCACTTAAATTTGTTTTTAAATCAAAAGATGCATATTTTAATTATGCTTTATATAATTATTAAATTATTAATCCATCCATCCCAGGATAAAAGTGTTGGTAAATTTTTTACGCATATTAAGAAGAAGAATAAAATAATAAAATTGTTCATAATAATATGTCATTAATCATTTTTAATAAAGGCCAATAAAGGTGAGAGAGTGAATTTCTAATTTTTTTAATTCAAAATATTTTCAACACATAACTAATTATATTTATTAAATATAGATAAAAAATTAGAATAAGAAAAATATGAGATATTTAATATTAAGAATATGATAGAAAAAATTATATAAAAATTTGATTATTAAAGAAAAATGAGGGAAGGAGGGAGGGAGTATATGATTTACAGAAAGATGGCTGATTGCCGTTTGGTAGTAGTGGAAGACCCACAATGTGGAGTGTGATGTAGAAATAGTAAATAAGTCCAAGAGTAAGAAAGGAAGGAATGCGTGATTATGAAATAGATGGACTAATTATTGGTTTGTGTTCAATTTTCTTTCGCATTGTTTCCGAGTATATCAGAAAATACGAGACAAATAATTATTGTGCACACATTTTATTATTACTCTGTCCATACTAAATAATTATGGACATTTTATTATTGTCCATAATTTTATTTTTTTTAAATTTTTTAATATTTCATATAATTTAAGAAAATTATTCATGATTTTTTTAAAATTACTATTGAAATGTTAAGTATAATAGAGTGTATTATAAATAATTGATACTGTATTTAATGTTATACAATCATTTCATTAATTTTCATGCACAACTCTAAAACGTCATATATTATAGGACGGGGGGAGTATTTCTCTATTTGAAAATAACAAAGCTATATATTACGCCACTTTTTTTTTTGTACTAATTACGTGATTAAATATTAATTGTTTTCTTTTTTAAAGAGAGATATAATAAAATGAGTTATTTTATAATTTTATTTATATCAATGTATTTACAGTTATAAGTCGGCACAAAACATTGGTATTACCGTATTAGATAGACTTACATTGATACATTTTTTTTAGTACACTGTAAAGTTAAATATATATATTTTTATGTTATGATTCTCAAATTTTTTTGCCTGGTACAATGTGATGTCATTATATTATTATTAATTGAATAAATTTTTGTGAATGACTTTCATAAAATTTATTTTAATTTTGTCATATTTAATGTCAAATTATTTAAGACATTTGAGTAAAAAAAACCCTAATATCCATAGCATTAATTTCCTTTTTATTTTTGGAAAAGTATATAATTAAATACATTTTACACTTGAACGATTTAACAAATTATAAGGAAACAAATGCAATTAAACCTTAAACTTTTGGCTCGAGTGGTATTTTAGGACTCTCTCATGTGTAACTTTTTCTCGTGAGAAATAATATTAAAAAAATTATAATTAATTCTTCTGTATTATATAAAATGTCAAATAATTTTAAAAAAATAAAATTATTTAAAACGCTGTATATTATAAAAATAAGAGAGTAATACTTTAATATGAAATAATTTGGTTGATAGGTCCCACTAGTCAATTATGAGTTGACATATACCTAAACGTTAGATAACGAAGTGGCCCATGGTAATGATTTCAAAGTTTATGAATCAAAGATGACAACCATTATTTGTATATTTTGTCCATACATAACTCAGACTGAGTTTACCAAATCCGCTAAACTCGAATTCACTATATTTTGCATGGTTATCAAATTCCAATCCGTCATCAAATCGAAAAGATCCGGTTAGTATGAAATTAATTTCATAATAAATCGATTAATTGATTAATATAATATTGATATACAAAGAGATATTATCTCCCGATCTGCGTGTCGATACTGTATTGGTCAATTGACCAAAATTAACTTCATGCTAACCATTTTCAATCGAAAAATATACCGGATGAATGAGTTACTCGTCTAATTAATGGTCGAATCGTTATTGAGCCAGTGATATAATTAATAATAATCAATAAAATTTTAAAAAATCTCATTTTTTTATAAACTAAAACATAATAAAATGGAGTTATAGTATTATAAAAAGTGATTAACTTTAATATTAAAAATGTTTTAGTACAAAAATAAAATAAAATAAAATAAGAATCGGTTTATTGGCATGGGTTAATTAACCGATTTTACCGGTTGAACCACCCGTGAGTAACCAGTTTTTGACCAAATCAAAAAATAGGCTGAAACATTAATCTTGTAATAGTAATATTTTTGTGTGCACGTAATTTAAGATTGATCGAATCAAGCATCAATTTATTATTCATTACATATCATGTCTCATCCTTTATAAATAAGATTTCTATATTTAATACTCCCTCTCTTTATTGTAAAATTTTAAAACCTAAAATTATTGTGTTCGTATATGATTTCGAATAATATAATAGTAATAATTATTGTAAATTATGCAAGAAGTAAAAATTGTTACTACGTAACAAATATTTTTAATTATAAATATTAAGACATATATACTTTTCTTATTTATTTTCACCTCACTTGAATCAAATAAATCTTCAATTACACTTGTTAATCTATATGCATACCCTTAAAACCACAATTAAAAAGAAAGGGAGGGAGGGTCATCTAGAAAAGTTGGACTATGGAAAAGCAACCAGAGTTTGGCAGTCAGCTTAGCAAAAGGGTTATTTTAAGACGTTTGACAATTAATGATGACTTTAGGGTTTTGACGAATCCATCAATTGCTACTCCGATATTTATCCTGCCAACATACACACCAACCAGTCAACTTCAATTCAGTTTCGCACAAGTTTGACTCAAAAATTTCAATAAAATAATGAATCCAATTCACCAATATATATAGATCGGTTATTCAACGGATCAGTCAGTTAACGATTTTTTATAGTTATTGCGACGGTTTATACCGTCGTTATAGTATGAACTGGATATGATGACAGTATACTAAAAAATCCGTCGCTATAATCGGTCCGTCAATGAACTAGCCCGTTGGAAATCCAACTTATATATATATATATATATCTAACAGATGTAAAATACTATTCTTAAATATCACTCCCTCTTAAATAACACTCCATTATTAAAACAACGTCGTTTTAGATCTTCTTTTAAAGAACAAAATAATATTCAAAAGAGAGTGTTATTTAAGAAAAGGGTTTTAAATCCGTTCTGTATATATATACTTACCTTACTATATAAATCATCAATTTCAAACTTTGTGGGGACCTTAAACTAAATCTTAGAGACCTTTTTTTTTATAATCATTCAATACTAAATTAATTAGAATTTCATTTTTTCTCTCTCACTGGTAGAGGGAGAGAGCGGTAGAGAGTAATACGTAGAGAGAGAGAGGGGGAGAGAGAGACTGAACACAGTGGTATATGATTTTCTAAAATAAATAATGGTTGTTGATATTATTAGATTAAAAGTGCCGGCATCAAAAATTTATTCAATGACATTTTTATAATAATTTTAAAGGTACCAAAGACTTAACGACACTCGTTACTATGATAATATCTGATTTAGCTCCCCTCCATTACATATTTTTTATAATTCTATCCAATATACCAATTATTTGCTTTGAATATTTTTGTTAGTAATAATCCAAACATGTTAATAGATACATAGTTGATTATATTAAGATTAATTCTACAAAAAATTTGAGTCATTACAATAAAATTTATGTTTAAAACAAATCTCAACCATTGAAATGTTGATGAAAAATGAAAAAGTGTCGCGTTACTTTATTTTTGAAACAATTGTACTAGTTAGTATTATAAATTAATTGACCGGTTTTAATTTCAATTATACTATATAAAACTACAAAAATATAGTGTATTAAATATAATTATTTCTTTCTCTAATAATATTAGCCGCCAAAAAACTCTGTTCTATTATGTAGAATTATGGGCTACAAAAAACAAACAGTAGGCTTGTTGGCACATGAGATGAATAGCTAAGAAGTATTCTTAAAATAAAATAAAATTGATTATTGGGCTGGGCTGGCCCATAATCTTAACCGTAGTCGGTTATCCAATCCGGTGAAGAACGATTTTCTGAGGTCCATAATAGTTTAATTATTATGGGCTAAGCCTCATAAATTACGTTATTTCGAAAAGAAGAAGAAGAAGAAGAAAGTCTTATTTTAATTTTTCAAGCTAATTTATTAGAAATCTTAAAATTCAATTATTATGGATCTTTTATTTTAGTTAAATGTTAACACAGTCATAATTATTTGTTGTAAATTACTCTATTCGTTATAAAAGATAATTAATTTAAGTTATTTTTGAACTCAAAATTGATATATATATATATATATATTAATGAATGCAATGAAAAATATTATAAATAATATAAAAAATATTACTCATGGTAAGATTCTCTGTATCATAATTTTTGATAAATTATCTCAATTTTGAATTTGAAAATATCTCAAATTGACTTTCAAAAGTCAACAATAATCTCATAATTTAGAACATATGTAGTATTTAAAAAGTAATATTAAACACAATATTTATTATTTTAGACTTAAATGAATTATATTAACTCTAAATTTTAAGATTTTAGGAATTAATCCTAAAAAAGCAAAATGAGACTTTTGTGGAATTTACTTATTTAAGTTTGTGTTGGTTTTATTGAGACAAGGGGATGATTAAGAAGCTTAAGTACACGTCATTAATGACTTAAACTTGACGTTATGATAAGTACGGCAGCATGTGATCGATACACCTCAATTACGCACAACGTGTTCACATTATAATAAGTACTACATCCGTTCCTAAAAGACTGTGGTTTAAAGTTTTGACATATAGATTAAGAAAATATTATTTACCAAGTAAAATTTGTTTGAAATTCCATCACCACCCATTTATGGGAAGTTGAAAACTATTAATACAAGAGACAAAATTTCTTGAGACAATGAGAGAAGGTATGGATAATATAGAAAAATAAATAATTTATTCTCCTCGAAAGTTGTAAACGACAAACATTTTGAAATAAATTTTTTTTCTCTAAAACGATAATCTTTTAGGAACGGAGGGAGTATCATACCTTCTTTAAAGATTAAATATAAAAAATTGATATTTATATATTATGTCAGGAATAAGCATGTGAATGATATTCCTATTTGCATGTGATTTGATTATGATATATGAATGAATATGCAAGTATGTTTGCATTAAGAAAAGTTGTAAAGTCCTTTGATAGATAATAGAAACATATGTACAAGGATTTAGAATGAATTGATCAAATGTGTTAGGTTGATCCTACATAAGCAAAACAGCTTTGTAAAGTCCTTAAAAAGAAATGATGTACAAGGACTATAAAAATAGAAAGATCAAGCATGTTAGGATGATCTTATGATGTAATAGATAGGCTTGTCTGATCGTCGAGCACTGCACCAGAAATCGTAGTCTACTAGGAGAGTCAAGGAAAATTTGAGAGCTATTAAGATAGAATCGTAGTCTGCAAGATAGTAGATCTCGGAGTTCGTAGACTGCCAGGAGAGACGAGGAAGGATCGTAGTGTATCGAGGATAACTTCCTCGGAGTCGTAGTCTGCTGAGGAAGTCATGTTCAGAATCATAGAGACATCCTGCCTACGAGCCGACCGAGCATCTGTCGAAGTCAAGTCAAGAATCGTAGACTACACTCAGAGCCGTAGAGTCTACTGATCGCATCAGAGACAGATATCATAGTCGAGCAAGATCAGATGAAGACAACAAGCACAACGATAGAAATCGTAGAGTGTCAAGATCTGATCTAGGAGTCGTAGTGTCTGCACAGCCGAAGCTAAATCGTAGAGTGCAGAACTAAGACCCCAGCAGATGTACTCATAATACCAAGTCAAAATCGTAGAGCAAATTTGACTCTCAACTAATGTGCACTCCCTGAATATCAAAAGGAATGAAGCCTCTGGTTGGCACTGCATAGATAAGTCCCACTTGAAGGAAACCAGAGAGCACTCAACGAATGACATGCAAACTAAAAGAAGATCTAAGCACCAACCCAATCAGAAGCAAGATTGAGTTGTGAAGACATTCGAGATGAAGTCTTCCACAAGGAGATCAGAAGAAGACTTCTGTAATTGACTAAGGAAAGTCAGCAAATAGAGCTTATTGAGAGTATCGATGTAAAAGGACAACCTCTGATCTAGAAATCAGAAGTAAGAAATAAAGTTGACTACCTGCCCAAGACATGAAAGTGACATCTCTGATGGGGTAGGTAAAACAGTAGACTGCAGTGTCAGAAAGTCAGAAAAGGATGTCATGTCACATCTGCAGTCTGCACCAAAAAACTCGAGATCTGTGAAGCCATTTGAATAGCTTCCAACGGCTACTTTTCAACGGGAAGTGTGACGCCCCCAAAATAAGTATACATCACCTATTCTGAGTCGCCAAATACATGGTACAGAATACAAATACAATCTTAATTATACAACAAGAGAGCTGTGAGTTTTAATACAAATACTGTCTTCTAGACAATATCCACTCTCAGAATAAGTCGTCATTACATTTATTGTCACACTATTTAACAGAATAGTGAGGACTACTAGCTAATACTATCATCCGGACCATCACTCCGTTCCCCGACTCGTCCCAGCTACGTTTTCATTTCCTGAAGAGAACAGTGAAAGAAAGGGTGAGCTCAACTAGCCCAGTAAGAAATATTATGACTAAGATAATGCAGAATAAATAGTGTGAAATTCGCATAGACAGGTTATTCCAATAGAATAATAAGTAACGGAACCAGGTCAGGCGAAATTCGCACCAACAGGATGTTCCAACAGAATAATAAAGAATGGAATAACAACAAAAATCACCATGTATGCGGTACTTCGCATAGATAGGTTATTCCAACAGAATAATAAATAACGAAATCAGGTCCGGCGTAAAATGCACAGACAGGATATTCCAACAGAATAATAAAGACGGAACTAGGTCCGGTGTATAACGCACAGACATGATGTTCCCATAGAATAATAAAGATGGAACCAGGTCCGGCGTATAACGCACAGACAGAGTGTTCCAACAAAATAATAACGAATAGAATAACAACAGAAATCACCAAGTATAGGGTAGACCGCGTATACAGGTTATTCCAACAGAATAATAAAAAATGAAATAACAGAAGTTCTCTTCATAAATACAAAAGAAATAATACCCCTTACGGTAAAAGAAACTGGATATAAGAGTAGCGAAGTAGCAGAATACTTTTCTTCTTTCTCTCTATAGTTTTCTCTCTCTAGAGTTTTAGTGATTTCGTAAGAAATAATTAAGGAATGAGCTTCTATTTATAGGAGAATGAAAAGGGTACTATGCAATAAAATATTCTAATAAAATAAAACTTTTAAATAAAATATAATATATTTTATATATAATATATTATATATATATAAACTCACGGGTCATTACCCCGTGATACAACCTGCCAACAACGTAACATTATCACATGTATATATATATATATATATATATATATATATATATATATATATATATATATGATACTAATAATAATTGTACTCCTTTCCTGCCCATTTCAAATAATACAGAAAGTACTTCTCTTTTGCCAATTTCAAACTATTATATATATAATGCAACAAGTACTCCCTCTCATGTCATCTAAAGAAAAACTTCCCCAAATTCAATTTTTCAACACTTATGGGCCCCACATGTGGCCCCCACCTTTATTATATTAAAAAAATTTCTACTAATTATTTTGAAAAATGGGTAAATCGGGGGTCCATTAATACTACAATTACTGTGACAATAATTAAACAAAACTGAGTGACTTTTCACGTAAGGATCAATAATCAATACCGTGTGCTGCAACCACGCGTATTACTGTACTTTTACTACCGAGTAGTTCAACAGTATTAATGGTAAAACTTCCGCCGTTATTTTTATAAAAATATTTTTTATCATTTTCTCAATCCGACAATAATTCCGTTGTGGGGTCCACCAATGATTGTGCCGTCGTACGAATATTCCCTGTTAAGACGAATATTCCCCGACTAATCGAATATTATATAATAACTTGCGTACTTTGCAGAATTTAAAAATATTACCCATAACTATAACATTTTATTAAATTCATTCCATAATATAAAAATGATAATTATAAAAAATTCATCTTTATTCAAAAAGTTGGGGTCTTACAGGAAGATCGGGAAGCAGTATAAATCAACAGAAGCTCAAAGAACAAAAGAGCTGATGATTGTGAAGTTGCAGAATCGTTGAGTTGGTAAATGCTATAGTTGACTCTACGAGTTCCACCAAAGATTAACCGAACAAGTCTAAGTGATAGTGAGACTACCAAGGTGGAAGTGAAGCAGATTTGAAGAAGAATTCAATCATATCAAAGCTTCACTCAACAAAGATGAGAATGCCACTGAAAATAGCAGCCAAACTGAGAGCCGAGAAGGCCAAGAAGATAGCATTCAGGAAAGTGGCTAGGTACAAAGAAGATTAAGAGAACCCGGACATCCTGGGATCGAGTCCCGCCTGCCTCAAGTGTGAGAATTCTTTAATTCGTGTGGCCACGGGGACGCGGGCGCAAGCTCGTATGAAAAGACTGATCCGGGTTCGTGGAGACTTAGTCCGACTGCGGTTGGGAAACTCCCGGTTATCAAAAAAAAAAAAAAGAGTAAAGATCACCTGCATCAAAGAAGATGTGGTCCAGACTCGAAGCTGAATTCAAAGAGGACCACATCAAGCTGCTAAGTACAAAAGATGTTCAGAGCTTAATGACATCTTAGCAGCTCAGCACCAACAACAACATCTACAATAACAAGAAGCCAGGACTTGAGGGGTCCTTGTCCGGAGGGACTAAATGAGTTTCCAAGCATGCTGGGCTTGAAGAATTTCTAGGGAATTAGAGAAGTTCCAAGGCTGCTGGCCTTGAAGAGTTCTTAGTGAACCGAAGTCCCAAGGCTGCTGGCCTTGAAGGAATCTAAGTGATTCAGGGTGCTACCATTCCTTAGTGAAAATCCTGCTAGTTAAAAGCAGAAGAGTGGATTAGGAGCTTGAGTCTCTGAACCACTTAAAATCTCTCGTGTCTTTTACTTTATGTCATTTACATTATGTACAATAACTGCTATGTATGTTTTAACAGCTTACCATTGAACTAACTCTACGAACAATGTATGTATGATTATGATTATATCAATGAAGGGGATCTTTTACTTATTCCGCTGTGTTTAAAAATATTTATATGTTTGTTATATGCTAAATTATTAGCAATACAAAATAAACCAGAAAAATATTTGAAATCAAAAAGGATCTATTCAACCCCCCCTTCTAGATCTATTGTGCCTACTAGGAACTAACATATTATTTTTTGATATTTTCACATAAAAAGTATCACTATAGATGTATAGTGACCGTAAAAATTTATAACAACGATTTTTATGTGAAAATATCAAAAAGTAAAGTAAAAATATCAGTTTCCTTAAATATATACACAAGGAAATAGTCTCACAAAAATAATCTTATTTATAAAATTTTAAAATTATATTTATATTTTAATTTATTCTTAATAAAATAATTAATTTGCAGAGGAGTGATGACCTAATAAGAAAATTAATTATTGTTTTCTTAAAATTCTACTTTGGAGGGGTGATACAAATACATTTAATAATTAATATCAATTTCAACATGAGTAAACCTTACACTTTAATGAATTAAAGCTATGATATTATATATGTTAGTACATTGCGTATGGAACTCCTTTTGTGGTAAAAAAATGATACTCCCTCCGTCCCAAATTAATTGCTCAGTTTTGACTTTTTAAAGTTAAATTGACCATTATTAAAACTAATCTTTTTACTATTTTTGCTTAAATATAGGTGAAGAGATTATAACCAAAAGAAAGTATATACAATTTATTACTAATTCTAATTTTTATAATTTTAGAAATATATTTATATATGCTTAATTATTAATTCTAAAAATAGTCAATTTGACTTAAAAAAGTCAAAACTGAGCAGTTAATTTGGGACGGAGGGAGTAATTAATTTTTGTTTACTACCTTATATAAATTCAAGTTTATAAATTAACAAAATCAATTCGAATTTATCCCTCGGCAAAGTAATTAAATTAATTAATTATAACCTATTCACCAATTAAATAAAAGTAAGTTTCTACTAATGTTTTTAATTTACTTTTTCTACCGATCCCTCCCCGATCGATATTCCTTATATAATCTCATATTTACCCTAATTCTCTAGAATTAAAATATATCCATAAATTTCTGAATCATAACAGTACGTATTTTTATAAAAAATCATAATAGTGTTATTTTTTTAAATAATAATAATAAAAAAAACAGCCCTAATACATGTTTAGGGGGAGTGATAAGAGTTGACAAACGGCAGGAGGTACGGCGGAGGAGCATGAACAGCCGGATTCGCCGGGAATTATGTAGCTTCCAATGAGCATCTCCCGATCCCCCTCCAATATACCATCCCTTTAATTCCATTCAATATATTATATTTTTATAGTTGTGAATAATATAATTAAAATCGATAACAGTTAATTAATTTATTATATTGAACAACATAATTATTTCAAAAATAAAAATAATCCGATATTTTTTCACCATTTGATGAACATGTTTATTTTTTATCAAACTTTTAATGGATGAAAATTCTTTTAAACTTTTAACAGTAAAAATATTTTTTATGATTCTAAATTTTTGTAGGATTGATCTTAATATCAGCAACTATATATTAAGGTATGCTTGAAACTTGCAAATTAATAGGGGAAAGAAAGTGAAATTAATTAATATTTTCCAGAATATGATATTTTCCTTTTCGTTAAACTATATTTTAATAAATATTGTTCTTCATATTAGCTTTTGAAAATATTTAGAGATAATTAGGCTTATTTTTAATTTATTTTAATTCTTATTTCCTTTCTGAGCCCTTTTTTAATTAGCTGCCAATTATGTTGTCAGTGTTGTTAAAAATTTATATTATCCATGAAAAGTGTAAAAATATGTTGCTAAATACATCTCTCTTCATCGTATATATATATATATATATCTTTGACATTATACTAAAAGTGAAGGGCTTTCATTAATTTTGCTGTATCTATTACAAATTTAATGAGAGATGTGCTTCTCACACGGTTTAGCCAAAAAATGAAAAATAAAAAAAACATAAAGCCAACAAGTAATTAGAAAGTAGTTGGCTACTTGGCTTTACTTGAAAAGGAAACTTACATCCCAAGCAGGGTTATGTAGTAGTAATGCTTTCAAATTTATATACATAAAATCTCTTCTTTATTTTTTCAGTAACATACAATTAACTTCAAGTTAATTAAAGACAACTCCTTGGGATGACAATGCCAGTGGTTGATCCACCTGCATTCAAACAAGTTGCTTTTGTAGGTTTATTCGGAGTGGAAAGTTTAATGTCTTGCAATATTATTCCTCTGCATGGATTGCTACGACTGCAATCAAATGTTATTGCATCCGGTCTTGATGCACTTCCTTTAATATTTCTATATGTCACTTTGCTAATTTTCACCCCGGAATTCTGCAGGAAAAAAAAATATAGAAAGAAAAACAAATATTTAAAACAGCTTAATTATTAGCTAGAATTATAGGTAGTATCTGATACATACATACATACATACATACATACATACATATATATATATATATATATATATATATATATATATATATATTCTAACGCACAAACAGTGGTGAAGTCGTAATTTTTATTCAGTGGGGTCAAAATATTGTGATGCTATAAATAATTTGGCGGTGTTTGGGGGCAGCGCCTCGAGCCAATTTGCTTAGATAATTTTGTGTTTTTTGGCCAATTGCATATGTGAAACATGTATTTGATTACAATATTGTTAACATAACAAATAATAACATTATATATATATATATATATATATATATATATATATATATATATATATATATATATATACACACACACACACACACACACACCTCTTGTTGACCCTTAATACGCATTTTTAATCACAAATTTGTTAATAAATTAATATTTAATTTTCTTATATTATAAAAATAATATAAATTAGATTTTTATTTATTTTAAAAATATTAGAGAAAGATGCACACATCAAGGAGTAGAGGTAATATGAAATTGAGAAAGTTATAAAAAAATTCAATATGACCCCACATATTAAAAAATTTATATAGTTTCAGTGGGATCAATTTATTCATTACACTTAAATTTTTTCTAAATTTATCATATATTATAAAATAATTTTTTTTTCAGTGTGATCCCACACCCTCCCATGTGGCACGCCACTGAACACAAATATATATATTACATTATTACTACTAGATAATTTTTACATTATTCGTAATTTTATTTCGCAAACTCACTTCAAAAAGTAAAAATTGAATTCTTTTTGCGAAAAAGGGACTGTTGTTACCACCTTTAGAAAGAAAATAAAATACTTGACAATGCAAAGATCGTTGATTTATCAAATTAATTAGCAGTCAGATATATGTTTCTTCCCACCTCCCCCACCCACCCACCCACCCACCCACACACACACACACACACACACACATATATATATAAACACATTTTATATATACACTACTACTTTTTTAAATCTTTTGATCATTTAAAATAAACAAACTAGCTAGTTAGATATTATTTGTTTGGATGCTCAGCATTAATACTTGATGCAAGTAGTTTCATGCATGTGTACAGAATATTGTTAACAAATTTAGTTGTTAAAAGTCAATGATGCCACACTAAAATATATAATCCACCTAGCTAATATTGAAATAATCATATATAATAGTGAGCTACATATACGTCAATTGATCAAATTCATTAGATTAAGTTGAACTTGGATATATATAAATTTACCTGACGAGGACATTGATTATTGGGGCAATATGTTTGATCAATGATAATAGGGTTTACCACATTCCTCATTATAAGATTTTTGAAAACAATATTTGTTGCATAGCCACTGCTAGCTCTTGCCCATGTCTTTATCCGTACCCCGTTATCGGTTTTGGTGAATACAGAATCCGTCACCGTCACGTTCTGTACCCCTTCTTCCCGGAGGCTGTTGCCTAGACTACCTATACTGTTACAAGGAATTCAATGATATCATTTCGGACGGGTAGTCCACTACATGGGCTATATATTTATATAAACAATAAAACTAATGCATGTTATCTGAAATGCTGCTGCCTTAAATTTACCTGATGCCATGTCCAGGGCCACAACCTATGTGGTCTATCCACATGTTTTTGGTGCCTGGACCCATTGAAATGCAATCGTCTCCGCTTCTGATTGTGCTTCTACTGATGGTAACACCGGTTGAGTACTGCACATGAATGCCATCCGTATTTGGGCTTCCACTAGGGGCTATGATTCTGATGTTTTCGAGCCTGATGTTACTGCTTTGCCCAATGGCAACATGAATTGTCTGGCTGTTTAGAGATGTTAAGCCGCTCACCACAATGTTGTTACACCACAGGAACGTTATCGACTGTATTCATGCATGTCAAAAGAGGGTTGGTTGCTAGTAAAGTTGCATTAATTTGAAAATTAAGGAAATGTAGCTTCATCTTTAATTATACTAGCTATGAAAAATATCTAGGCAATTGCGGTCACAGTTAGTTGAATGTGACAACTATTTTAAACATGGGCTAAAGATAAAGAGAAAAGAAAAATAAATAAATTATACCCTTGCTCCAGGAGGGCAATTACGACCGGTCCGTCGGCATTGCCAAAAGCCAGCTCCCCTACCATCTAGGGTTCCCCCACGGATCGAAACCCTACTTACCTGGTAGAACAAAATCCAGAACCCAGAATTTCCCATGGACCGAT
The DNA here is from genome assembly GCA_020205505.1 of Panax japonicus. NCBI lineage: Eukaryota > Viridiplantae > Streptophyta > Magnoliopsida > Apiales > Araliaceae > Panax > Panax japonicus. Next base: position 41,760,829 of record CM035112.1, on the reverse strand, counting down.
AGTCGTTTGGAGCCACAAGAGTTCCATCAATTTGGAAGGTGATTCTATTCCTGAATGGACCGGTAAAAGTAACCGGTTTTAACAAATAAGTCCCTCGGGGAACATCCAACGTTGCCGGCCTAACCGAGCTGCATGCCGCCGACCAAGCACGACGAAATGCTAGCGATGAATCGGATTGCCCATTTGGTTTAGCTCCAAACTGAACCACATTATAGGCTTCATTGGGAGATGGCAATAAGGCTATGCAAAAAATGAGAAAAACACAGGTTTGTACATACTTATGCATCTTTAGAGATTAAAGACGAAATTAAGAACACTATAATTAATGTATCAAAAGGGTTGTTTTGAAAAGTTGGAAAATGAAGTGAAATATTTATAGTATTAAACAAGATGAAGATTAAGGGCCGGGTTGCTTAGTGGTTTGATTAGATCTAGTCTAAAACAAGTTAATTAATTAATGTGAATTACACATGCGTCATGTACTAGAACATGTACGGTGCATGTCATGCATAAACTTAGAAGCACGTTACACGTACAATAATCTGATAAGTATTTTAAAATTTAATTTAGGATCCATAAACAACGCATCAAGAATAATTATTTTTTTTCTTCATCACCATGTGACTTCTTTACTCATCGGGCAAGATTTTTATTGTTGGGATATTTCACATTAATCCCATATTGAATTTCAAGAGTGTAGTTGTGTTAATAATTAAATATGGTAGAGTTTCAACCTAATAGATTAACTTTTTAAGTAAAGAATTGGTCCAACATATTTATTGAGTCCGTCTACACAGATGTGCGCTTTGATGTTATGAATTGATGCATCTACACTTATATTTTCAGTTTTACTTGTTAATGTTTTCTGTTTCCAGTTAGAATATTGTTGTAGTTTAATTCGTTATCTTTCTTCAACGTTATTTCCATATAATATATATATATATATATATATATATATATATATATATATATATATATATATATATCATGAAATTAAATATATATAGTTTGTGAAATTAATTATTCCACATGACAACTTGTTGGTGACCGAAGACACAGGCGAGAGGCTAGCTTCCACCTTCATTCATATATTAATGTGGAACATGGAATGATAAACTAGGCATCTTACAGATTTAATGTTCATTTTCTTCGAAAATAATCAATTTTAGGATAGCAATCCATAAACTATATCAACTTAATATATATATATATATATATATATATATATATATATATATATATATCCAGGTAATAACTTGTGGAATAAGTTTATATCTTTTGGTTTTCTTACCTGTTTTTCTACTTGGGTATCTAAAACAAGATTATTTACAACCACCATAAAACAATTTAAAAGCCGAAAAGAAATTTAGAGAAAATAGCATAAGAGCATTAATTAAGCATAGATGCATGGTTACGTCGGTGTATCATGCACAAATACGTATGCATTTTATATTAAAAATTAGTACATGTTCTCAGAATTTGACTTTAGTGTTGGCAGACTTATTTTTAATAAATAATATTGTTTTATTTATAAAAAAATAATTAATTAAAAACATTATAGCGAAGTAAATAAAATTAAAATTCAATACACTCTCTTCATTCCAGAATACTTTTTAAAACGACAATTTTTAAAAATAATTTTATATTTTTAAATTTATTCTTAATATCAACTAAGTTGCAAATATTTTGTAGCTCCTACAGTACCCTTTATACACAAATAAAAGAAGATTTAAGAGTAAAATGGTAATCTTTCTTTTAAAATTAAGTTTACAAAAAAATTATAAACTCCCAAACAACACAAAATAAGACTTATAAGTTTTCTATTTTTTTTCTTTTGTATTTAAACTCAGAAATATAATATAAAAGTTTCTGATCTTTTTTCTTATCAAATTACTTGAAAAAGTTTTATCTAATCCCCTAAACATATTTATTTTTCAAAAAGTTAGTGTAGGGAATATATATAAAACTTAGGAAAGTGATATTTCCACATAATTTTTTGTTATTTTCACATGACAACCATAACGACAAGGCGGAGCCGGAAATTTTTCCATCCTGGACTACCAAGTTGGCTGCTTTTTGATTTTATATCTCCCAACCTACATATCCGATTGCTTCCAAATTTTGATATGTTCTACATGGTATATCATAGTATTTTATAAAAATATAGCATGACCAAGTTGGGTTTTTTAAGATGGTATTACATAGGCTTGAAAATGCCATGCTGGCCACTTTTTTTTCATCAAATTCAAGTTTTTAGAAATTCTTTAAAACTTGATTTGGGCTTGATTTGATTCACTCAATTAACTTAATTAACATCATAACACATATATAAAGATATCCTAGCATCAAGCTTTGCTAAATTTTCTATTTTTAAGCATAAATTCTCATTGAGGCAAAATTTCAAACATCTTGTGTGTGACTTAAATTTTCAGATTTCTTAATTGTTTAGATATGGTTCTAGCCATAATTTTCAATCTTATCACTCCAATGTCCTGCATAATACTTTTTTCACACTAATTTACAACCCAAGCACAAGAATCTCAATAGTTACAATACATTATTACTCTAATTTTCATAAACTTAATAAGTAGAAGTTATTACCTCTTGTTTAAAGAATTTGTGCTTCACGTTTGCTTGGAAATTAACTTTGAATATTCTCTTTGATAACGATTACTCTAATCCTTCTATCCTCTCTAACAATCATATGTGAAGAGAAAGAGAAAACCTACGACTTAAACAAGGTAGAGAGTTGATTCATGTTCTAAAATTACAGATTGAAGATAAATTCATGTTCAAAATCATTACCTGAAAGGGTTTGGTCGAGCAATTGGAGAAGAATTACACCACCGCCTACCATGACTTCACCGCCGCTCTCCGGAATCACCCGGGCTACAGCCCACCTCAGCCCAAGTGTGGCTCCGCCCCTGATCGTTATAGATTCAGGTTTTTACCGTCGTTATACATCTATAGCGACATTATTCATGTAAAAATATCAATTTTCTAAAACTTAATATATGTACGTATATCAATAGATGATATATACTTCTTCAATAAAAAATAAAAAAATAAAATCAATTTGTAAAAATATTTTGGTTACAAAAAGTGTTCTCTGTTAATTAATGATAATATAAAATAACATAATATCTTTAAGTACAATAACACAATTAATTTTGTACCATGTCATCACTATTAAACTGAAGTACTATATGTTGGATATTTTCAAATCTAGAATGTATATAATAAATAAATTATATGTTTATATAGTCAACAAATAAAATAAAATGATTCAGTTAGTTAAAAAAATAAGAGTCCTAATATTTTGGACTTTGAGTTTAAGTTTATGATTTAGACTGATCATTAACACTATTATTTCTGAACGGAATGAATTTTTATTCAATCAAAACTATTAATCCTTCGGAATGATCATTAAGTACACTTATAATTATTTTTTATTTTTTTCTATTCTTCTTCTTTGATCTAAACATAATATAAGAGTCGAAAATTGGACTGGGCTCGACTTGGATGCTCTAAATAGGGTCACTTTCATTTTACATGTCCGGCCCAGGTTTGAAAGCTAGCCTAGCTAAACCATGAAATTACAATATAATGTTGCTATATAACAATGTGCCAGTAAATAAGTTGTATGTTTTATATATTAATGTGTAATATCTAAAAACCCCTTAGAGGTCCTTCTGTTACAATATTGAAATAAGAATGAGAATGAAATGTTATAGGCATTTTTATTTATAGATTTGGTTAGAACAATAAATTACTCCCTCCGTCCCAAATTAATTGCTCAGTTTTGACTTTTTAAAGTCAAATTGACCATTTTTAAAACTAATCTTTTTATTATTTTTGCTAAAATATAGGTGAAGAGATTATAATCAAAAGAAAGTATATACAATTTATTACTAATCTTAATTTTTATAATTTTAGAAATATATTTATATATGCTTAATTATTAATTCTAAAAATAGTCAATTTGACTTAAAAAGGTCAAAATTGAGCAATTAATTTGGGACGGAGGGAGTATATATATGATTTTGATCGATTATATTTTTTTAAAAAAAATTGATATTTTCACATAAAAAGTGTCGCTATAGATGTGATATAGAATCTGTAGCGAAGGTTTTTATGTGATAATATCAAAAAGTCATATAAAAATATCAATTTCTTTTTTTTTAGTTTGTCCATTGGAATGAAAACCAGCAAAGTTAAACAATCTTATGCACAAACAAATGTTACCCATGCAGCCATATACAGGGGCGGTCCCAGGTTAGGGGCAGGGGGGTCACCTGCCCCCACTAAAATTTTATGAGCCTATATCTGTCAGTATTTAATAAGTGAGTGATTGATATTAAAATGGGACGTTTTTGTATTTGTAAAAAGTGTAATAAATACATGTAATAATGAACTAGAGGGATGAAGTAGTCAAGTAGATCCAATGCTCCAAAGAACCTAACTTATCAACCAAGCCTTGTCATCCCCCAGGCCCAAATAAAAGAACAGACAAGGGTAAACATAACAGTATTAAGTTGGGCTTATGTAATAGATTTTGTTGAAAAGTCAATTACAACTTTTGGTGTAATCTTTTCCAAAGGGAGCAACCAACCCAACCCAACCCAATTTAACTAGGCCATAATATCTCGTGTGTGTGTATATAGTCTACATACATAGGTCCATGATCCTAGTGAAGCCTTGGGTCAAAATCCAAACCCAATAAAACTTATAAAATGGTACATTAGTAACTTATATTCAACGTGATATTTTTGTAATTATTAAAAATGAGGTGCAACAATTTTAAACAATAAAATCTCGAAAAATATTATTGTATATAATATTTGAGTATTATTTAATTTTGTAATTCATTTTATTAATTTTTTATTTTAAATTTTTTTTTTCTAAATTTGACCCCACTGAACTTCGGGGCTGGATCCGTCCCTGGCCATATATGTCTGAAAGGACAGAGGCTTAGTAAATGAGCAATAGTCCTACTGTAATAAAGATGATGAGATTGGAATGCTAGGATTTTCACTGGCCTTGCTATGAAAATCCAAATGCTTTGGGATAGTTTCTTTTTGTTCCTCATTGTGGGACTCTGCGATGGGAACTTTATGTGGTGTCTTTGGCTTACTAACATAAAGATTGTAGGGCAGCTCTTCATTAAGGGTGTTTGGTAGTTTCCCCCTAACTTGTTTTTTCTTTTGGTCGAGTACTTGTGCGCCTTTGGTGTTTTCTATATTATGGCATTGTTTGTGTCTACTGCTCTACTTTTGCTATCACTTTGGTACATCATTTACTATGCTTGCTTGCATTGGTGTTTGTTTTAGTTATAGTATAGGAACAGAGCCGGTCCTGGGTTTTGTAATGCCTAGGGCAAAAAATTTTTAGTTTGCCCCTTTATATAAATTAAACAAAAAATAAATAAATTATCAACTAATTAATTTTATTAAAATTATAAGAATTTACAAAAGATAAGTAAGAACACTTTGGGGCCTCGTTAAAAAATTTGTTTGGGGAAAATCTAATGGGACAAAACCCCAAACAAAGGAAAAAGAGTACCCCGAATTGTAAACATTGTATTAAAAATGAAGAACAAGAATTTTAGCCAAGTTTTCTGTTGAATTAAATAATAAATAAGAAAAGTTAACAAAAATATATATTACAATTTACAAAATTTATATACAGTAAAACCACTATTTAAGAATACTCTATATAAGAATAATCTCTACAATATTATAAAAAAATTTGGTCTCAATTTGGGCCAGTTATAAATAGGAATAACCTCTAAATTATAATATGTTATAGACTTTTTAAGTCTCGTATTAAGAAACTATACCTCTATATAGTAATATATATATATATATATATATATATATATATATATATAGGGACCGGATCTGGTCCGGGAGTCCGGATTTTAACAAAATCCGGACCTTTTTTTTTTTTTTTTTTTACTTTTTTTTTTTAAACAACTAAAAAAAAAAAAAAAAAATTTATGGAACTGAAATTTTTCAATAATACAGTGTTTTGGGTGTGATTTGGATGCCTATAACGAAATATGTCTGTACAGTCTGGGCAGACTGTACATACATTGGTTGGTGTGGGTGTTAAAAACACACCCAAAACACTGTATTATTGAAAAATTTCAGTTCCATAAATTTTTTTTTTTTTTTAGTTGTTCTACAAAAAAAAAAAAAAAAAAAAAAAATTTTGGGGTCCGGATTTTGGGTCCTGTCCGGGAGTCCGGACAGGATCCATTCTGTATATATATATATATATATATATATGAGAGAGACAATATTAAATTTAAAAGACTACATTTTCTATAAATGACTACATTTTCCTATAAAAACTATATTTTCTATAAAGGACCATATTTTCTTATAAAAGACTATATTTCCTATAAAAGACCACATTTTCCTATAAAAACTATATTTCCTATAAAAAACTACATTTTCCTAATTTGAAAATCTAAATAATTTATGTTTTCTTTAATTTTTGTTATAAAATCTATATTTTTATTAAAGTGGATATTTTTGGGTGTTCGAAAAATATTTTGTACCAATACCTCTATTTAGTAAATAGAGGTTTTACTGTATCTAGATTCTATATGTATCTTAAAAAAAATTACCTTCAAAGAAAGGTACTGGTCTAGCTGGTGGATGATTTGTTTTCCAACTTTGTTGGAGAAAAGGAGAATCATCGAAAAAAAAATTACTTGCGTTGCGTTATGAATTGAGAGGGTCGAAGAGTTTTTCCTTCTTTTTGTGGCTAAGAGTCTATTTTGATTCTCCATATTTATTGATTTGTTTTATATTATATTTTATAATTATTTTTTATTTTTTACACACGTATATACATAATTTTTTAAAAAAATTGGGCCCTGTTAACGCCAAGTTTCGCCGGTGCGTCCAATCACAGAATCCACGCTCTAGAACCTGCACAATAACATATCACACAGAAGCTTGACGGCTTGTGCCGCTGGGGGATAGCTCTGGTGTGAGAATAAGTACAGGCCGTTACAAGGTTTAACAATGGAGGCTAAGTGTTTAGTGCTCAAAAGTTGGTATTACTTGTTAATTGTAACCTTGACCTTATATTTATAGTACTCTCTCCACCTTAGAATCCTTCTCCGAGTCGGATTAGGACTCCTAGCCATGGTAGTTACCATAACTTGGGTCCAACACAATCTCCTTAAAAGGTGCAAGTGAAATTCAATCTAATCACTACCTTTGGAGTTACCTTATTCAATTATGATTAAGATCCTGAACTCTGCACGTAGAAAAGACCACTGTGCAGGCCCAAACAATCCCACCATCAGGTCTGGGCTTCAGCCCAACGGACTCGAAGGCTCGACCCCGAACACCACACGACAGGGTAAGGTTCCGGCCCGAAAGGCTCGGATACCGAACCCGAAGACATCCACTAAAATGAAGCTCCGGCCCAAAAGGATTCAGACACCGGCCCGAACAGTTTCAACCTCTCCATGGGCTTCAGCCCAATGGTCTCCTAAAGCCTTTCTAATGTCAGGCCCTCGGCCCACACGAAGGTCGGAAAAATGCTCCCAAACATTGCCCCCAGTCTCTGATTATAATATATTTATATTTAGAGACTTAAGGTCAGATAATCGAACGGTCACGACAGCTAATGATGAATTGTCTAGGAAAGCCCAAACGGCCTGACCTCATTTCTCGAAACGTTGCACGCCTTTTCACGCCGGGTCCCACCTTGGGCGTTCAATAGCCGCCCTTGGGTGGCTTGCAGCTGCACCTATAAAACCCTCGCCTCACCCATCACTGTCACTTTTTCCAAACTCCTTCAATTCAAAAAGCTCTGTTTTGAAATTTTTCGGCGAGGGCGATTTTTGGCGAGTTCTCCATTCCACCTTATTCTTCGATTCCAAGCTCATTTATACGGATTTCAAACTTCTTTCAGTTAATATCTGCTTCGATGGCTGATTTCGGCACTTAACAATCCCTAAACATCACCGATACCACTACTCATGTGCCCATTTTGACCGCCGATTTAGTTCCGGTGGATTTGCCGGCACCTTCAAGAATATTCCACTAATTTCATGGAGTGTAGAAGTCAAAACTTTAACCAACTGAGTATAATAAAGAATGGAATAACAAAAGAAATCACCATGCATGCGGTACTTCGCATAGACAGGTTATTCCATCAGAATAATAAATAACGGAACCAGATCAGGCGTAATACGCACCGACAGGATATTCCAACAGAATAATAAAGAATGGAATACAACAAAAATCACCATGCATGCGGTACTTCGCATAGACAGGTTATTCCAATAGAATACTAAATGACGGAACCAGGTCAGGTGAAATTCACACCAACAGGATGTTCTAACAGAATAATAAAGACGGAACCAAGTCCGGCGTAAAGCACAGACATGATATTCCAACAGAATAATAAAGAATGGAATATAGAAGAATTTCACCAAGTATAGGGTAGCCCTCATATACAGGTTATTCCAACAGAATAATAAAGATGGAATAATAGAAGTTCTCTTCATGAATACAAAAGAAATAATACCCCTTACTGTAAAAGAAACTTGATATCGGAGTAGTGAAGTAGCAGAATACTTTTTTTCTTTCTCTCTATAGGTTCTCTCTCTATAGGTTCTCTCTCTATAGTTTCTCTCTCTAGAGTTTCAGTGAATTCGTAAGAAATAATGAAGGAATGAGCTTCTATTTATAGAAGAATGGAATGAATAGTAACCAATCCATGAACGGTCCAGATTGATTTACTTTAATCGGACGATCCATATTTAAAGCAAAATCTTTTAAATAAAATATAATGTATTCTATTTATAATCTAATAAAGCGAATAACTTTTAAAAAGATTTTGCTATACAAACACTATACAAACACTATGCATAATAAAATATAATATATTCTAATTATTGTCTAATAAAACAGATAGCTTTATAAAAGTATTCTGTTTTATATAAAAAGATTTTACTATTAGCCTAATAAAACGAATAACTTTATAAAAGTATTCTGTTTTATATAAAAAGTTTTTCTGTTTTATTACGTTAATAATACGAATAAAACAAAACGTCATCATCATTATTATTATTCACACTATTAATCGACCAGGTCGTTCCCAGGAAAGAGGGGGCTTTCCAATAAGGATTTCTCCCTATTAACGCGCAATTAGGTAACCAAACCTCTCCTTGGCAAAACTTCTAGACATCGTTAATAATGAAAATAATAATATTAACAACTTCGTCATCTCAATTATTGATTTAATAACATATAAAATATAGACAATAATTGAATCAAACTGAGTGACTTCTCACATAAGCATTAATAATCAATACCGTGTGCTACTATGCAACCATGCGTATTACTGTACTTTTACTACCGAGTAGTTTAACAGTATCAACGGTAAAACTTCCGCCGTTATTTTCATAAAAATATTTTTGTCATTTTCTCAATCCGACAATAATTCTGTTATGGGGTCCACCAATGATTGTGCCGTCGTACGAATATTCCCTGACCAATCGAATATTATAAAACAACTTGCGAACTTTATAAAATTTATAAATATTTCCCATAACTATAACATTATATCAAATTTATTCCATAATATTCAAAAATAATATTTATAAAAAATTCATTTTTATTCATAAAAGTTGGGGTCTTACAACTCATTCTGATGACCCTATTGCCAAGGTGTCCCAATTCCCGAAGGACCGAGCAGACGCCTTTAAATCATTTTACAAGAGGCTGAGCAAGACCGAATGAAAGTTGTCTGTTCTATCCAGCGAAGCCTGGTTATACAAACATGATCTTAAATTTTCAATCTCCAACTTATCCCCAATTTGTAAGATTTCCTTCTGTTTTGCCCTAATAGCTTTGTCTTGACCACTCTCTCCTTGTGTAGTGACAATTTTCAATCCTAAAGGGACCTCTGATCCCATAGTCCCATATCTTATCTCAAACGAGCTAATCCGTCTTCCCATCACTGATGAGGATGTTGAGGAAGAAACCATCCCGATCGCAGAACTCTCCACCGGTTCAACCTTTGGCGCTACTCCTTCATCTTCTAATACCGAGCCTGCTGTCAAAGCCGCTTTGAAAATGAGCCAAACTGAGAAGATTTCCCTGTTGAAGAAGATTAAGAGGCCTTCTAAACAATCGACAATGCTCCCGATTAAAACCCCTTCTGAAGTTATACCAAAGCCGACTCTTTCACCCCCTGATCAGGTCACGATAATCGAGGACTCGGAGGAAACCGAGGAGGTTCCTCTCGAACCCCGACCAAAGAAACCGCGACTCACCGAGGAACCTGAGAAAACGTGTTCGAAATAACAAGTTATCGGGCCCGATCCCGTTATTACTTCCACCCCCTCTTCAAAACCAAGCTCCTCCCACGGGTTGCCGACTACCTGTTGGCCGAGGAGTCCTTCTGAAGTCTTTCTTTTCCAGTTGTTCGATCACTTCAAGCTTTCTGGAGATGACGATAGCTTTAAAGGGTTCACTTCTGAAGAATATCTGGTGGCATATGTCAAGGCTCAGTGCCAGGTAACTTTAGGACTTTAGAACTTCTTGTTGTAAACTTATACTTTTACTTCGATAGCTGATGTATGTGTTTGCTGTAGGCCAATGCCATCCTCGCTCGAGCCATCCCTCCTCTAGCCCGAACCACGAAAAAGGAAGTTCAGCAGAGGAAGGATGTACAACTGCTTGAAGCTGAGGTGGGTGGCCTGTGCACAGACTTAACGAAGGAACGGGATCTCCATGCTGAGACCCAAAATAAGGCGACCCGAGCTGAACGTCGTGCCGAGGAGCTTGAGAAGAAGTATGCCTTGCTACTGGAGGAGAGGGATCACCTGTTCGGGGAAGTCAAGGATCGGGAAAAGGCTGTCGACGCCCTGCAGGAGAAATTTTCTGATATGATGGCCAAAATGATGCAGGTCATACGGGAGAACACCAGTTTAACCACTGTAGTCAACTCCTTTACAGAGAAGATCATCGAGGCCCATCAGCAGGCGGTGGTCAAATATGAAGAGTTCGAAGCCTTGAACGAGAAGGTCATGGCCCAGTTTGGTGATGGGTATGAAGCTTATTGTGAAAAGGCTCGGGTCAAATTGACTGCTTCTGAACTCGATGCCTCTATCCTCGATTCCTCTGATGGAGAATCCAAAGCCGAAGATGACCCACCTCCTGAATAAGTATTATTAATTTTTTTATCTTTCCATTTTGTACTTTGCCCGAATCGTAAGCGATCGGGTTGTGTAAAAATTTGAAAGTATGAATGAAATAAGATATTTTTGCTTATCAGTTATGCTTGTGACTTATCTCGATCAGTGGTATCTTTCTGAACCTCTTGATCGGATAGTGCCCGAAGCTTGTCTGAATAGAAAATTTACAGTTTTCTCGATCAGTTATACTCGTGACGTATCTCGATCAGTGGTGTCTTTTCAAACCTTTTAATCGAATTGTGTCCGAAGTTTTTCCGTTTGAGTATTAAGAATCGAATGAATATAGATGAAGTTAAGCATCTCCAAAGAAAACTTTTATTTATTTCATTTAGGATTGAAAGGTTACATGGATAAAGAAAAGAATGACATAACTATTACTGGTAAAATTTTCTAAGTCTTCCAGCATGCCATGTATTCTTTACTTCCGAACCATCCATTGCTCGAAGCCGGTATGTACCTAGATTTGGCACCTCCACCACCTCATAAGGTCCCTCCCAGTTAGGCATTAGCTTGCCAGTGTTCTGGGGGGTTGATGCCTTCGACTGCTGGAGGACCAAATCACTTACTGCAAACCTCCTCGGCTTCACCTTTTGATTGTAGTGTCAGGCTGTTCTTTGCTGATAGACAGCCAACCTTAACATAGCAGAGTCCTGAACCTCCTCCAGCAGATCCAAATTTGTTTTTAGACCGTCATCATTGTATAGCTCTTTATACTGACTGACTCGAAGAGTGGGGGATCCGATCTCAACCGGTATAAGTGCATCGGTTTCGTATGTCAGTCGGAACAGAGAATCCCCAGTCGTAGTCCTCGGAATAGTCCGATATGCCCAAAAAACAGACAACAGCTCTTCGGGCCACTGACCCTTTAATTCATCCAACCTTCTTTTGATCCCGTTGAGCAGGGTTCAGTTGGTCACTTCTACTTGACCATTCGATTGAGGATGAGCGACCGAGGTTTTGCGATGCTTGATCCCCAACTCTTTTAAAAAACCCTCAAACTTTGATCCCATGAACTTCCTGCCATTATCTGAGACCACTGCCATCGGGATACCAAAGCGATAAACCACTCCTTCTTTAAAGAATTTCAAGCATTCTTGTTCTGTGATCTTCTGCAGTGGTTTAGCTTCGACCCATTTCGTCATATAGTGGATAGCCACGATCACAAAACTAACTTGCCCTTTGGCCTTCAGCAGAGGCTCTAGGATGTCGATTCCCCATATAGCAAAGGGAATCGGGGATAAGACCGAATACAGCTCTTCGGGAGGTTGATGTGGAATAGTGCTGTTTAGCTGACACTTTGGACATCTTCTGACGAATTCTTTGGCTTCCGTGTAGATATTCGGCCAGTAATACCCCTGTCTCAAAATATTATGTGCCAGTGACTTTGCTCCCATGTGATCCCCACAGATCCCTTCATGTACCTCCCGAAGAGTATAGTCAACCTCTGATGGAGTTAGGCAATTGAGCGGTGGGGAGCCAAAGGCCCTTCGGTAAAGATCCCCATCAATGAGGACGAAGTTTGAGCTTCAATGTTTGATTTGTCTTGCTAGGATTCGGTCTGAAGGGAGGGTCCCATCTACCAAATAGGAGATATACGGCGTGAGCCAGCAGTCAAGTCGGTCCAAAGCTAGCACTTCAGTCTTCGGAACACTGGGCCTTTCTAGAACCTCCAGGTATAACGATTCGTTGAAGGAACTTGCTTCAGTGGTTGCCAATCTCGCTAAGGCATTTGCTATTGTATTATCTGACCGATCCACCCGTTGACAACTATGCGATGTGAAGTATGCGAGCTTATCCTTTACTTCGGTCAGACACTTTGACATTCTTGCCCCCCGAGCCTCATACTCACCCGACAACTGCTTGACCACCAGCTGTGAATCACTGTAGATGACCAACTTCTGTACCTCCAAGCTCTGGGACAACCGTATTCCTGCTAGAATGGCCTCATGATTATACTGAATAATCCCTGGTCATAATCATACCAAGTCCATCTATGCACTACAGGCCACAGATGACTTTCAAAAATATAAACACGAGAATGATGACAATGATATAAGAATTTAATAAAACAAGTTCACGAATTAATTTATCCAGGAACTAATAACGTCTAAATTGTCAACATGATACTTCTTTGTAGAGTAAAATTCAAGAATGCTCAGAAGAATATTTCCATGAAAAGATACTGGATGAAGCGCAAATATCAAGGATATTCCACTAATTTCATGGAGTATAGAAGTTAAAACTTTAACCAACTGAGTATAATAAATAATGGAATAACAAAAGAAATCACCAGGCATGTGATAGATAGCACAGACAGGTTATTCCAACAGAATAATAAATATAGAACCAGGTCCGGCGTAAACGCACAGACAGGATATTCCGATAGAATAATAAATGCGGAATAATAAATAATGGAACCAGGTTCGGTGTAAAACGCACAGACAGGATATTTCGACAGAATAATAAATGTGGAATAATAAATAATGGAACCAGGTCAGGCGAAATTCGCATCGACAGGATATTCCGACAGAATAATAAAGAACGAAATAATAGAAGAATTTCACCACGTATGCGGTACTTCACATAAACAGGTTATTCCAACATAATAATATAGAATGGTATAACAGAAGGATTTCACCAAGTATAGGGTATGCCGCGTATACAGATTATGTATAGGGTATGTCGCGTATACAGGTTATTCCAACAGAATAATAAAGAATGAAATAACAGAGTTCTCTTTATGAATAAGAAAGAATAACACCCCTTACGAGTATAATAAATAATATCCCTTACCTTATAAAGAAACGGAATATAGAAGTAGTGAAGTAGCAGAATACTCCTTCTTTCTCTCTATAGATTTTCTCTCTATAATTTCTCTCTATAATTTCTCTCTCTAGAGTTTCAGTGAATTCGTAAGAAATAATGAAGGAATGAGCTTCTATTTATAGAAAAACTGAGAGTGGCTCTTGGTCTTAACGAAGGGTCAAAATGACTCTTGATAATATTGAAGAGACAACTACTATTTATGAAGGGATAATTAACTCTTGGTAATATTGAAGGGACAAGTTACTATTAAGACTTTAAATCAACGATCCATATTGATTTACTATTATAATTTCAACCAACGGTCTGAAAAATTAGAACATCTCCTCATGGAATAATATTGTACCCAAATACGCGAGTGAATAATACTAGAGTGAATAGTAAGAGTGAATAGTAATCGGGTGAATAGTAACTCGTAAACAGTAACTCGTAAATAGTAACTCTTGAATAGTAACCCGTGAATAGTAACTCATGAATAGAAACTCGTGAATAGTAGTAACTCATGAATAGTAACTCGTGAATAGTAACTCATGAATAGTAACTCATGAATAGTACTCCGACACAAAAAGTGCTCCGAATACCCGATTGAACAATATAACCTCCAGACATCAATTATTATCGAAATAAATGTCAATTCTCATTAACACAAATAATTTCAACACAATGGAACTATCAAATTCATCTTTAATCAACACGAACTTATCCATCATTAATATCATAACTCATAATATTTAACAACCAGGTTGTTCCCAGGAAAGAGATGGCTTTTCAATATGGATTTCTCCCTATTGGCGCGCAATTAGGTGACCAAACCTCTCCTTGACAGAACTTCTAGACATTGTAAATATTGCAATTTAATAATATGAATAACTTTGTCGTCTCAATTATTGATTTAATAAAATAACATATAATGAAGATGATATTGTGACAATAATCGAATCAATAATATGAGAGATATGATACAGCAATTACTGTAGGAATAATTGAGTATAACTGAGTGACTTCTCACGTAAGCATCAATAATCAATACCGTGTGCTACTATGCAACCACGCGTATTATTGTACTTTTACTATCGAATAGTTCAACAATTTTAACAATAACACCTCCGCCGTTATTTATAAAATATTTTTGTCGTTTTCTCAATCCGACAATAATTCCATTGCGGGGTCCACCAATGATTGTGTCGTTGTACGAATATTCCCGACAAAAAGAATATTCCCCGACCAATCGAATATAATATAACAACTTGCATACTTTGCAAAATTTATAAATACTACCCACAACTATAACTTTATCTCAAATTCACACCATAATATTCAAAAAAAATATTTCGAGGAAATTAAATCTTTATTCGTAAAATTTGGGGTCTCACAATCTCCCCTCCTTATAAAATTTCGCCCTCGAAATTTACGTACGTACCTGGTATGCCGAACAGATGAGGACACTTCGTCAGATCCTATCTCTTGAGGTATAACCTTTAAGCGTAGAATATATTCCAGGATTTTAACAGGTACATCTTCATACGTTGAATTATCCGTTATCTCGTATGGTTCTAAATCAATAATGTGGTTCGGGTCGTTCACATATTTATGTAACATCGATACATGACAAACGTTATGAACACGTAACATATTTGGCGGTAAAACGAGTCTATAGGCCACAGTTCCTACTCGATCAAGGATTTCAAATGGGCCAATAAAATCGAGGGTTGAGATTTTCTCTCTTCATCGATTCTTATTTCTAGAATAACGCTCACTTGAACCTTCTTCTTCATATTCATCAGCTATGAGTATGTAGCTTGCACGGCTTTAACTTTATCGATTAAAGTCGATTCTACTCATATATTTGATATCACCATGTGGGTCCTTAGAGTCTTTAACTCTATCTTCATCATTTGTAAGTTATTCGAAATGGGTTTTGTGTTAACAACATCGCACTCGTAAACGCATACAATCTTCTACTCAACGCATCAGCTACCACGTTCTCTCTTCCACGATGATATTGAATGGTACGATCGTAATCTTTAACAGCTCGAGCTAACGTCTTTGGCGCATGTTACATTCATTTTAGTTGAAGAAATATTTGAGGGTTTAAGAAATGGGTTTTGTACTGGGGTCAATACAAAATTCAATTTTATGCTCTAAGGGAAGGCTAGGAAGTCTTTAAGAATACGCCAGAAAAATTATTAATGATACAAATATCATTCAAAACTGTGAACCTCATCCAAGACTTGGATAGTACGTGTTGGGTAAAATCTAATTACGCACAACACGCAAGTATACGTGGTCAACAAGTAATAAAGTGAAAGTAGAGTGTCGTTCCCACAGAGAATTATTTAATAAAAATCACCAAGTACTAACCCATGACCAATTTAATCTTATTTAAACAAATGATTTAATAATTTAATTTAAAATAATTAAATAAACTATTACTAACTATCCCTAGAATGAAACAAGATATTGAAGACTTGAGATTACAATTTCACTTATTGTTTCATTTAAATCAACACACTTCCTGTTAAGCCAAATTATTTATACTGGATTGTTAATCAAGAACACGAAAGTGAAATATGGCCATCTCTCAATACACCATACTCATATCAAATCAAATCCACAGATGATAGAATCAATTTGAACACCCTAATTAACTAACCCACTATATCTCTATGTGAATTACAATTAAAAAGGGTTTGAGTTCAAGTTCTTATTAGACTACATATGGCGTAAAGGCATATCTCTATCCTAAACACAAATCATGAATTCCATCTATTCAGAAATCACAAACACATGCTATCATGATCAGATCTAAATCTATACTTCATCTCTCGAGTTCATATAGATTATCACGGTAATTGTTAGCTAGACAATTAAGCAATTAAGTCCAAATCATAATAGATAATCCAAATATAGCTAATAAGACTAACAAAGAAGCATATCAAAGTAAACTACATAATAAGATCCATAGTAATCTCAAAATAGAGTTTAATTCATAAATAAACTAGAATCCATCATCCACAATTAATTAAGCATTAAAAAGATACAAATAAATAAGAAAAGAAATTAGAATTGAGATAAACAAATCTGCATTCTCTTGCTTCTAATCTGATTCTCCAATGATAATCAATAGCTTCAATCTTCAATTCTAATCTAATCTAGGGTTCCTAATCTAAGAAAGAAAGTAAAGAATTTGATTATAGAAATCTATCCCAAGAGGGATTTTATGGATTCTTAGAATTAGCCTCCCAATCCAAATAAAACTCAAGTAGTTATAGTTCTAATGAACATCCTAGCAAGTTAGGCAACTAAGAATCCTATTCTAGCTCAATTTGGACATCAAATAACCCAATTTGACTCAAATCCCGCCGCCTAGCGCACTTAGCGCTGACCCTAGACCTTCCTGGCACAGTCCGAGCTACAAGTTCAGAAACTCTGGTGTCCTAGCGCTCTCAGCGCTAGGCGTAGCGCAGTCAGCGCCACTCTGTTTTCTGCTGCGACGTCCTTTGGTAAAACAGGCATAACTTTTGATCCGCTTGGATTACGGGGCCTGCCACCTATCAAATCTAAGATATCGACGAGATCTATAACTTTCATTCTTTGAGCTTTGACAAATTCGAATTAGATAAAGGAGTAAATTGGGCTTGAAGTAGATGCTATGTAATTGGCAAGTATGACAACTCTTAGCTTTGATATTCGTTGATAAAAAGGCCATAACTCTTGCATCCGAACTCCGATTGGGATAATTCAAGATGTTCCGGAAAGCTAAGAAGTAGAGCTACCATAAAATCCAAGTTCCAAGACAAGAACATGCATCCAACGTGGTGTTAAAAGTCCTTCAATATTCCCTTCTTGCATTTGATTGTGTATTTTAGTCCAAAAGATGTCCGAATTGCTTTTCCTTGCTTCTTCATGCCAATGTCATGTCATAGCCTACAAAATAACATGAAATGTATGAAAAGTAACTAAGAACATGAATATAAGAAACTAATTCAACTAATTCGCAAGATTTTGACTTGACCTCGCTTGAACTTGGACAATAATTCCCTCAGCCTTGAATTTTCTGTTTCTGTTTCGGAAGCCATGTATTGAGGACCATTGGTTGAGGTAGTGAGGAGTTGTTCTATTCGATTATTAAAATTTTGGGTTGATAACTCCGGACTCATTATCATCTCTTCTTTTTTCTGCTATAATCCTTAACATGAATTCCTTGAAATCTGAATTGTGTTCTTGTTGCATTGGAGGTGGATTTGAGAAATTTGATGGATATGTTGGATTTGGAGCGTAGTATTGGTCTTTATAAGTATAGCTCCATGACGAATCCGGGTGATACCCCCAAAATTGATGATAATTAGCATATGTATAATCGTTGAGGTATTCACCACCGTACTGTACCGGCCCAAGATTGATGGTGCATTGATTACTCGGGTGATTGCCAGCACAATAGTCACACATAACTGCCATCCTTCGACTCCTTTGGGCTGCAAAAACGTCCAACTTCCTCAAAAGTTCTTCAATCTGTGCTGATATTGTGGAAAATGCATTAAGTCCATCAATCCCCGTTTTCCTTGGTTTAGTCATGTTCGTGTATGGCCATTGATACGCAAAATCATCCATACCTGAAAAGAGAGAAATATAGGAAGAGAATTAACAATAAAAATAAAAATGTTTAAATTAAGACTAATTTGATTGAAATTAATATTGGTAAAAATGTATTAAACTAATTCCCCAGCAATGGCGCCAAAAACTTGTTGGGTAAAATCTAATTACGCAAAACACGCAAGTATACGTGGTCAACAAGTAATAAAGTGATAAGTTGAGTATCGTTCCCACAGAGAATTATTTAATAAAAAATCACCAAGTACTAACCCATGACCAATTTAATCTTATTTAAACAAATGATTTAATAATTTAATTTAAAATAATTAAATAAACTATTATTAACTATCCTTAGAATGAAACAAGATATTGAAGACTTGAGATTACAATTTTACTTATTGTTACATTTAAATCAACACACTTCCTGTTAAGCCAAATTATTTATACTGGATTGTTAATCAAGAACACGAAAGTAAAATATGACCATCTCTCAATGCACCACACTCATATCAAATCAAATCCACAGATGATAGAATCAATTTGAACACCCTAATTAATTAACCCACTATATCTCTATGTGAATTACAATTAAAAAGGGTTTAAGTTCAAGTTCTTATTAGACTACATATGGCGTAAAGGCATATCTCTATCCTAAACACGAATCATAAATTTCATCCATGCAGAAATCACAAACACATGCTATCATGATCAGATCTAAACCTATAATTCATCTCTCGAGTTCATATAGATTATCACGGTAATTGTTAGCTAGACAATTAAGCAATTAAGTCCAAATCATAATAGACAATCCAAATATAGCTAATAAGACTAACAAAGAAGCATATCAAAGTAAACTACACAAAAAAGACCCATAGTAATCTCAAAATAGAGTTTAATTCATAAATAAACTAGAATCCATCATCCACAATTGATTAAGCATTAAAAAGATACAAATAAATAAGAAAAGAAATTAGAATTGAGATAAACAAATCTGCATTCTCTTGCTTCCAATTTGATTCTCCAATGATAATCAATAGCTTCAATCTTCAATTCTAATCTAATCTAGGGTTCCTAATCTATGAAAGAAAGTAAAGAATTCAATTATAGAAATCTACCCCAAGAGGGATTTTATGGAGTCTTAGAACTAGCCTCCCAATCCAAGTAAAACTCAAGTATTTTGAGTTTTAATGGACACCCTAACAAGTTAGGCAACTAAGAATCCTATTCTAGCTCAATTTGGACGCCAAATAACCCATTTTCACTCTTTTCCCGCCGCCTAGCGCACTCAGCACCGACCCTAGACCTTCCTGGCGCAGTCCGTGCTACTGAAGCAGTAGTTTCTGGTGTCCTAGCGTGCTCAGTACTAGGCGTAGCGCAGTCAGCGCCACTCTATTTTCTGCTGCGACGTCCTTTGGTAAAACAGGCATAACTTTTGATCCGCTTGGAGTTACGGGGCCTTTCACCTATCAAATTGAAGATAACGACGAGATCTATAAATTTCATTTTTTGAGATTTGACGAATTAGAATTCGATCAAGGCGGAAATCGGGCTTGAAGTAGATGTTATGTAAATGGCAAACATAACAACTCTTAGCTTTGATCTTCGTTGATAAAAAGGTCATAACTCTCACATCCGAGCTCCGATTGGGATGATTCAAGATGTTCCAGAAAGCTAAGAAGTAGAGCTACCATAAAATCCAAGTTCCAAGCTAAGAACATGCATCTAACTTGGTGTCAAAAGTCTTTCAATATTCCCTTCTTGCACTTGCTTGCGTATTTTAGTCCAAAAGATATCCGAATTGCTTATCCTTTGCTTCTTCATGCCCATGTCGTGTCATAGCCTACAAAATAATATATAATGTATAAAAAGTAACTAAGAAACATAAATATAAGCAACTAATTCAAGTAACAGATACTATCAAATTGTCATCTTTATTCACGACGTCACCTACAGAAAGTCTGATTTCGGTGCATTCCACACAAGAAAGTCAACAACGAAAGTATCGGGGCTCTTTACTTATGGCTTGATATAACAATGATTGACTTTAGTAGTTTGGTTGATTGAATTCGCATAACAGGTTGGTTAGGAATATAAAAGCTAACAACCTTACGAAAAACATGATGAGTAGTTAACCAAACGATTTCTAAAATCACATCAAAGGCAAGTATTTTCAAAGAGATAAGATCGACAGGTAACGTGAAAGTGTCGATTTGAATCAACAAGATTTATAAACAGTGGAGGTAACGAAGGTTTCTACTAACGAAGTTTCAACCAATAAGTCAAAGTCTAACTTCTCTTGAGTTAAATTTAAACGTTGAGCGAAAGAAAGAGAGATAAAAGAATGGGTAGAACCGGTATCTAATAAGGTATAGACTTCGCAAGAATTTATAATTAACTAACCCGTGCTAACTTCGTTTGGGTTACTCGCTTTTTGAGAAGTCACGAAAAACGCTCTTCCTGAAACCACCGACTTTGTTTTGTCCGTATCCGCCTTTGGTGCCTCCATCCTAACTGAACTTGTCTTTAGTGAACACGGGTGAATATTGGAGTATATGTTACTAGCTCTAATATTAATATTGGAGTATATGTTACTAGCTACTTGTCGACAAAGATAATGGCAAGCACAAAAAGAAGAACGAAGGTGAATCGTCAAACAAACTCCGGTGAAATATCTTCTACCGTGTTGCCGCCTCCGATTCTCAACATGCCGGAAGACGTTATATTCGAAATATTCTCACGGCTACAGGTGAAATCTCTGCTTCAATTAAGATCTATCTGCAAGCTCTGGCTGTCCCAAATTTCAAGCCCTAATTTCATCAAAACCCACCTCAATCGCACCGTTAACCACAAAACTCCCCCATCAC
This sequence comes from Panax japonicus, assembly GCA_020205505.1. Classification (NCBI taxonomy): domain Eukaryota; kingdom Viridiplantae; phylum Streptophyta; class Magnoliopsida; order Apiales; family Araliaceae; genus Panax; species Panax japonicus. The sequence continues at coordinate 41,739,316 of CM035112.1, read as the reverse complement.
TCATCGTTCACAGGTGGGGCACGAACTCCGACGGCGAAGTTATTTCTCTGATCCACCTCGATTCTATCGAAAATCCGATCGATCTCAATCCACCAACTTTACCTAAATTACCAACAACAAGAATAAGAGCGCTGGTTGTTGGTTGCTGTTATGGCATTGTTTGCCTCACCGATACACCGGAACACGTATTAACTTACCTCTGGAACCCCGCAACCAAACAGGCTAAGAAAATCCCCCTTTCTCCAAGTTCTGAGGAGGAATTTACCAACTCTTTTATGGGGGTTGGTTTTGACCCGAATTCCAATGATTACAAGGTTGTTAGGATTGCGAGTACTCATGTGGAGGTGTATTCGGCAAATACTGATTCTTGGCGAGAAATTGAGGCAAGCATTATGAAATCCCCAATGTTATTTACTTGTGGTGTTGGTGCGAAAGGGGTTTTGTATTGGCAAACTTTTGCTGGGAAACACCTAGTGTCATTTGATTTGCACAATGAGGTATTTGAGGAAATTCCTATGCCGAGCCATGTGTATTATTCTGGCCAAATTCGAGAGCAAATTGTGAATTTTAGGGAATCTGCTGCCGTGATTGTGTATTCTTGTTATCGTCAAGAGGTTAGTTTATGGGGAAAAAATCTTGGGCCAAAAAGTTCGAATTTGGGGCTGTTTCATGGGTGTCTTCTCTATTTGGGTATTTCAAGAGTGGTGACATTGTAGTAAATAAAAAGGCTAGGTTGTTTATATACGACTCTCAAATCAAAATGAGCTGAGTATGTTCGAATTCTTGATGGTGTTTTGAATGCTTTTGACTACACTCAGAGCCTTGTTTCATTCAAAGGATCGATCGCTACAAGTTCAGGCTGGAGAAGATGCATGCTTGCATGTTAATCAAGAAACAAAGAATATTGAACAGGTAGTCATAGTGTGTGATGAAGAGGATGACAAGTCAAAGAGTTAACAACGTATTAATTGGATCCGGTTAGCATGAAGTTAAATTCATGATAATTCATGATAAGTTGGTCAATTGACCAATACAATTGACCAACTTTGAGGAAGATTGATGTTAACCACTCCAGTATTAATTGTTCTGATTAATTTGAGGAAGATTGATGTAATTAATTAATTATTAATTTATTTGTTAATAGGATTTTGGTTATTTAATAGTGATTAAGAAGTTTTACTATTTAGAAAGATATTTTAGTACTTTCATATTTTTATTATTCACCAAATAATTAATAATATTATCGCTACAAGATTATTATTCTACATAATAGAATATTGATTAAAACTGTGAGATATTTTTCTCTTTATGCGATTGAGAAATCTTGAGTTAGTGTTGACGAGTATCACTCAAGTAAAACATCTTTGACTTCCAAGTAAAAGATTCTTGGAGCAGCGAGAAATAGAGTATACAGTAAAACTTCTATTTAGGATTAGACTTGTGATCAAATTATTTGTATTCTAATTAGAAGGTTATTACTAAATAGTGGTATTGATATAAAATATTTTTCGAACACTCAAAAATATTTACTTTAACAAAAATATCAATAACAACTCCCTAATAATTATTATTCAAAAAATATTTATGCAAAGTTAAAGAAAACATAAATTATTTAAATTTTCATACTAGGAAAATGTATTCTTTTATAAGAAATGTAGTCTTTTATAGGAAAATGTGGTCTTTTATAGAAAATGTAGTCTTTTATAGGAAATGTAGTCTTTTATAGGAAATGTAGTCTTTTAAAATTAATATTGTCTCTCTCGTATATATATGAAATTATTATTATATAGAGGTATAATTTCTTAACACGAGACTTAAAAAATATATAACATATTATAATTTAGAAGTTATTCCTATTAATAACTAGCCCAAATGGTATGAGTCTAAAACCTGACGGAAGATTTCAGGCTTTTTGGCGGGAACAAGGATGTTAAGATTTTGTGAAGATGCATGCATCTCTTTTACAATTTCACGGGGGTACTCATTTTTCTAAAGTCAATTTCTTGAATGTTTCGGATGATTTTCATCTAAAGCTTGAATAGTAGTCAACTACTCTCTCCGTTTCAAATTAAATATATATATTTATAAAATTAATTAAGAATTTAAAAATAATTTTATATTCTTAATTATAGCCTTAGTATCAATTAAAAATTTAGTTGTAGTCGTTTGATATTAAAAATAATAGTAAAAACGTAATGACAAATTAAATTATGTCACTTTTATAATTCTAAAATAAAAATATATTTTTAATTTTAAAATTAATTAAAAAAAATATATCTCAAATTTTAAAATAGGGAATATATATGTATTAGATTACTTCCCTTTCAAGTGGGAACACTCCAAAATAAGCCACTTTTGGAGCAAAAAATTGACTTTTCTGCAGGAAATGTTAGGATAAAAGTACTATATAGTAATGGAATGGGTTAGGAAAAATTGAAAAAGTGCACAGTTCCTTAAAACAGGCTCTAGATCCATGTTTTCAGCTTTGAGTATTGAGAGTAAGGCTGTAAACGAGCCAACACAGTTCGGGCTCGATTCGGGCTCAACTCGAAAAAATACGAACGAGACTCGGATTCGTTAATAATATGATCCAAATCTGAGCATTAAAAATAGTTCGAATAAAAATATGAGTAGAATCTGAGCAAGGTTATACTCGACTCGTTTAAGATTCAAACTATTCGAATTTTTTATTGTGATTCGATACATACTCGGTTAATACATATTTGATTAGATGTTCGATACATTCTCTTATAATATATACAAATTTAAATCAAATTAGGATAATTAGTTATTATTTTGTTTTGTTTTTAATTTTTATTGTGATTTTATATTTATAAAGTGTAATAATAAATATATTTTCTCATTTTTAAGTAAAATAACAAATTTAATTTATAATTATATTTATTATAAAACTAGTTATTATGTGAAGACTCGAATTCGAGCTTGAATTTGAAGCTCGCGAGTAGTTTGAATAAATATTCGAGTCGAGTCGGATCGAATTCGAGTAATAAATATTCGAGTCGAGTCGAATCTGAGTAGGATTTTTCAAATATAATTCGAATTCGAGCCGAATTCGAGTACGAATTTATTTTTTCGAGTCGAATTCGAGTAGCTCTCTGTTCGCTCCGGTTCGACTCGTTTACACCCTTAATTGAGAGCTAGCTAGGGCCTTTTCAATCCATGAAGTAATTAAGGGGAAGGGGAAGGATCAAGCAATGTCTCATGAGTCATTATTTTTGTCTCTTTTATTTATTTATTAACTTTGGTTTTCCATTAGTATGTGATCTTGTTACAAATCAACTGTGAGCTGGACAAGGATATATAAAAACCTGAAATTTTAAGCACTATATATAATTAGTTTGTAATAAAATAAAACTAGTCATATTATAATCTAAAAGAATGATAAAAACCCAAGAAGGGTCTTTGTACACAATACAATATGGCTTCCAAGGCCAGGCTAATACCGCCACGGACTCGTGCAAGAACCCTCATTTTACTAGCTATTAGCCTATTACATTATATATATATATATATATATAAGAAAATAGCATGATTATTTATTTTATCTTTTCATTTTCCTATGTATACTCTTAAAAATTCCTCCTTATAAACAACTGTTAGGCTGAACAGAACCAGAAGAAGATTTTCCTCCAGCATTATCACACGATGCTTCCGCTGGTTTATTGTTGTATGTAAGCTTTACATCATCCAACTTAATCCCACTGCATGGATTATTCTTACTGCAATCCAATTTCACGCCAACTTCGGTCGCGGACGTTCCATGAATATCTTGATATGTCACACCACTAATCTTTACCCCCGAAACCTGTAAGATTAAAATCAAAATAAACAAGTATAAATGAGACGGTTGATATTGTTAGAACAAAATTCTGATACAGTCAAAATATTAAGTGATGCTAAAATTAATTAGTGTCCTTATGACAATGACAAAAATATCACCGATGATAATATCATTTTTACAGCATCAATTCCAAGGTGTAAATCTTTTACCTGATTTGGGCAATTTCCTCCGTTGGGGCAGTAATTTTGATCAATTATGACAGGATTTTGAACGTTGGCCATGACTAGATGCTGGAAAAGAATACCCTTAACAAATCCATTACTAGGCCTAGCCCATGTCTTAATCCTCACACCATTTTCAGTACCAGTAAATGTAACCGATTTAACTGTCACGTTTTGGACCCCGGGTTCTTGCAATTCCCAGCCTAGACTTCCAATACTGTAAAAAATAATCACATGCAACTTATTATTACATACTATATATTAAATAGATAGCATATTATAATTAGTAGTATTTATTTTATTTGTTACCTGATCCCGTGGCCGGGGCCGCAGGCGATGCTTTCGATCCACAAATTGGAGTTGCCGGGGCCTATTGAGACACAGTCATCGCCAGTGGCAATGCGGGAGTTTAAGATGGTTACACCGGAAGATGATTGCACGTGAATTCCGTCGGTGTTGGGGCTGCTTCCGGAGGCCGAGATCTTCATAGCTTGTAGATTCACATTGTGGCAGCCGTCGATTACAATGTGGAACATCTGACTGTTTACTGAAGCTAATCCATTGATGGAGATTTTGTTGGAGTTGTAGAACGCCAGTGTCTGTAACAAGAAATCAAATTAACATATAATTTTACATTCATTTTTTGGTAAAAATGTATATAGCCTAAAAAAAAAAGAAGTAATTAAGATGTGGGTAAAATTGGTGGCGTAAACTGTCAACCACTTTCCCACTTGCTTATTCTATCCAAAATTCACTGTCACAGTCTAACCGATCAGGTTTTGTTTGGCTACCAAGAGATTAGGGAGGTAAGAGAATGCAAAATAAGGAAAATTCTCGCACAAAAGATGTTTTTATTATTTATTTATAAAAAATAAAATATTTTTCTCAATGCATACCGTTGCTCCTTGAGGGCAACTCTTGCCCGAAGCTTTGCAAGCCCATAAACCGGTCCCTTGGCCATCTAGGGTTCCGCCATAGACGGAAACTCCACTAACCCTCTCGAACTTAATCCAATTCCCGGAGTGTCCCAACACTTGATAATCCGATGGGGCCACCAGGGTCCCATCGATCCGAATAGTAATGGCAGTGTTCTTGCATTGTTCCCCGTAAAAGTACGCATTACGGAGCAAGAACCTTCCTGGCGGCACGTAGATGGTGGCCGGGTTACTTGAGGCACAAGCTGCAGCCCATGCACTAAGGAAGGGTTTTGATGAGTCTGTTTTCCCGCCAGATTGGGCTCCGAAATTAAGGACATTATAGGTATTTGTAGCTGCTGAGGAGGAGCAGAAGGAGATGAAGAGAAATAGGAGAGAGAGAAAATTCATTATGTTTGCCATTTTGAGGGATGGAGAGAGAGAATGTGTGGGAGTTTAATTAGATGGTGGGGGAGTTGAAGTGGTTTGAGAAGTATTTATAGGCTTTTAAAGTTATGTTTGGGTGAAATTAAGAAAGTAAAATAATGGGAATTTGGTTGAGTATCTTACTGGTGTTTCATTTTTTGTGGACTTTTGTTTATCATATTAGTCAAGATCACTATTATATGGAACCAAACAAAAACTGTTTTTGTAGTATCTCAATTTCTCACTCATATATGTGGAGTAACTCATATAGACTCAAAAATTTATGTCAAAAATAAAATACGTGGGGCCTCAGTATAAAAAAAAAAGAGTAGCAATCACATTTTGCAGGGTTGTAGTTAGACATGCACAACAGGCCGGCCTGGTCTGGCCTGGCCTGGGCCTGTCAGGCCTTGGGCTTTGACCACGCCAGACCAGGCCGTTGACTTTCGGCCTTCAGGCCAGGCCAGGCCAGGCCTTGGTCTCTGGGTTGTGGCCTGACTAGACCTGCAGGCCAGGCCAGGCCAGGCCCAGACTAGGCCCAAGGCCTTGGTTGGTCTGGTCCCTTTTTTTAATGTTAATTGTTACATATTAAATATTAAAAAAATATAAATAATAAAATATAAATTAATAAATTTTGTAAAAATGATGCAAGATTTTTGAGATTTATTTTATTTTAACATTCTACTACACACAAATATAAATTGAATGATTAGAACAAAAATAAATATATTCATCTTAAATTACAAAAAAAAATATAATTTAGATGTAACTTGAATATAAAACAAATTGATTTCTTAAATATATGTCTAATTGTCTACTATGCACTTCGTAGAAAATATTGTAGATTACTTAAATACTGTATATTACACTTTTATTTTTTGAATATAAAGTTAGTTTCGATTTTATTTTCTTATAATACGTACTAGGATCGGTTGGACATATATTTTGTAAAGTTTAAACACACATATATCTTTTTATTTATGATCATTAAACTCTTACATGGTTATATGAAGAACTTGAGTATTTACAAGAAACAACCTTATTATTAATATTTAATATTAAAAATTAATTTATTGATGTATTAATTAATGTTAATATTTAACATTAAAGTAACAAAGAATATTACTAAAATTTTGTTGTTAAATATTAGTACTTTAGTATTTACAATAAATTAACTTATTAATAATATTTAATCAACTAAGTAACTAACTTATTATTAATATTAAATATACTAACTAGTTATATTTATTGAAGATGTATAGTAATTAAATGTATCAACAAGAAATCAAGAATAAATAATTAAAATTTTAAATTTTATGTATTAATTAAAACTAATGTATTATAATTTATAAATTACAACAATGAATAAGTAAAAATTTATACTTTATTGATGAATAATTATAAATTTAAAGTTCAAAAATTATAAATAATTAGATAAAAAATCTTGTAAGGTCTCAGGCCAGGCCAGGCCTCATGCCAGGCCAGGCCTAGCCAGGCCAGGCCCAAGACCAGGCCAGGCCAGGCCAGATTTTTGTCAAAAACAAGCGGCCTTTTCAAGCCTTCCAGGCCAGGCCTGACCGGGCCAGGCCTTGACCAGACCGGGCTTTGACCAGGCCGGGCCCAGGCCAGACTAAGGCCAGGCCGCAGGCCTTGGGCCTTTTGTGCATCCCTAGTTGTAGTATAGTTATATCTATTATATAATGGGAGAGGGGGTGGCGACATCAACCTTGAATTTGTGTCATTATTTGTGATCCGGTTATCATGAAATTCATAGTAAATTAGTCATTTGATCAATATAATACTGATATTCAAAGAGAGATTACCTCTCGTTTGCGTGTCGATAATATATTGACCAAAATTAATTAATTTCTTATTAACAACTCATTATTATTTGATATTCAATTTGTTGGATCTATATTAATTTTGTCAGCATAGTATTTTTATATTTGACATCAGTAAGCCACGTTCTCTAAAAAATGTTTAAAAATTTGTTATTGTCATTTTCCCAATGCATGCAATCCTCAATTATCCAATGAAAATTTCGTGGGCCTTCACACACACACACACACACATATAATATCAGAATATAATAAAATAAAATAAATTTGTTTTCAATTCAACAATTTAAAAAATTATTAATATTAAATATGAAAAATATAAATCTGGACATGCTAATAAAGTAAAAATAATAGGATATAGGAGGCACATGATTTGATTTGAGATAAAAAGCTGTCTGTTTTAGGTGGTAAAAATTGAAAAGTTAGTTGGCAAACATACTCCCCACCTTTCCCTCCATTTTAGGCTCCACTTTTTGTGGGTAATTACTGTTTTTTAATTGATTTACGTGAAGCTCTTTGCATGTTGCTTTAAGCACAAGATTAATGCATCGGATTCCTTGCTATCAGGGTTTCTTATTGTTGCGAGTAGACATGTAAATTTATTTATATGTATTTAAATTAGTTTACAAATTATGTAATTATATATGTCTACTTATAAATAAATAGTTAAAAATTACATGTTTTTTTTATATTATTTCTCTAATGTGGGATATTGTCTGAACTCACTTGTGTATTTTGAACAATAAAAAAAAAATTAAAAGAGTATAACAGAGTCAATCTCTTTTTCAAAATTAAAATGGGATGTCTCAACTCACTTGTGTATTTTGAATAAAAAGAAAATTAAAAGAGTATAACGCCATATATCGAGTCCAAATCTTCTACTGAAAATATCATCTACTATCCTCCTTTGTATATTGTTGTAAATTGTTATTTTCAACAAATTAATGAGAGAGAAAATATATACAGCCCCAAGGTAAATTTCATTTCAGTTAAGGAAAATAATATTTTTACGTGAATCTCTCACATAAAAATATCAATTTTTATGTGAAAATATCAATTTTTTATGTGAAAATATCAGTTTCCTTCTAGGACGTGTTAGCTTCTCGACTTCGATCTTGTGAACAATTATAGCATGCTCTAATTATATTTCAATACCTTCTCATGTGTACTTATAATCTACATCCTCATGGATAATTGAGCCTTTCCCATTAGGTTGAATTGCAATGCAACAAAAAGGTTAAATTGGTTTGATACTGTTAATGGTTGAATAATAATCACCTTTCCGTTGGAGTTAATTTCCAGGACTAACTAATAAGCAATTGATTTACTGGAGAAAATAAGGCCTTATCCCTCAAGTCATTATTAGTCAAGAATGATTTTTGAAAAATATTATTAATTATAGTAATACAAAATTCAATGTGTTTGTTTGTTTAAAGGTGCGGTAAAGAATTTGAAAAATAAATTTAAGAAAAGGAAAAAAAACTAAATTAATTAAGTTAAATAAAAAAAAAATTTTCTGGCCTTTTGGAGTTGGGGAGTGCTGACACAATGACATTTTACTTGTAATTAGTGTTGGTACATGCATTGTATACAAATCAAATTAGACATTATACACTATTTTTTAAGAGTAATGCTACAGACACAAATTATTTTACAAATATTATACAAACTGTTGATATGACATAGTCCGCTTCAGCATAATGATCAACAAATTATTTCAATATAGTCTTCGGCCCCACACAATATGTTGATGTAGAATATGCCATATCAACAGTTTGTAAAATATTTATAGAATAATTTGTGTCTCCAGCATTATTCATTTTTTAATTTTTCTAATCACAACTATAGAGATTAGTGCATAAATCATCTCTGCTAGTTAACATAGCTGCCTTGTAAGTTTGTTATTCTTGAGAGATTGCTCCAACAATCATGGATACATTGTTTAATTGTATTTTGCTGACCACATCCAAATCTTTTGAAACTGCCAAAGTTTATTTATTTTTTTCATTAAAACTTTTTTGCAGATAAAAATTAATAATAATAAGGAAGATTTGAAATACATAGTTTGGAAGTGTACCAATAATTTTCAAGCCATGAAAAATCATGTAGATAGTGTGTTGCTTAGTTGATATTCCAGTATGGTATTATAAGGTAATTAATTCATTAAGGTTATGTTTGTTTGCAAAGAAATATACTTAGGATTGGACTATTTTGTTTTAATTTAATATTATTTCGAACTATTTAATCATTTTGATGTGAGCTTATTAGTTTCACAGTCATTTGATAGTTTAAAATAAGGGATATCGATTATTAATTCCACATTCATCATGAGATTATATAATCCTTCATAAATAACCTAAGAAATTAGAATGATAAAAAATAGTCCATATGACTATTTAAAGGATTATTAATATCCCATCATGAGATAAAATAATTTAAAATAGTGTTAATAGTCCAATTTCAATTTTTTTTTGACAAACATGACCTAAGGTACTAATTCATATTTAAGCCTAAAAATTATAAATAGTTCATAATAAATAGGGTAATGATATATGCTAAACCTAATTAAGTGATAATTAAATACATTGAATGCATTGCGAATTGATATTTGTCATGTTTTTGCTAAACAGCTCCCTAAACTTTTTTCTAGCACAACTGTTCTTCATATATGCGTTAGTCATGCGAATGTGTTCCTCCAATGTTCTCTAATTTTTTTAGCACAACTATTCTTTATAGATGTGTTACTCATGCAAATGTGTTCTTCCAATTTTTTTCATCTATTAAAAATTGATTTTCTCTCTCCTCTCCCCTCTATCTCCTCATTTTTTTATTTTTTATTTTTAAAAAATTGTGTAAAAAGTATACTCTTCTTCTTTTTATTTATTTATTTTTATATTAACATTTTGAATTCAATATGAAATATCTCTAAATTCAAAATTAGTATAAATTAATTAATTTTAGACAATATAATTACCAAAATTATAAATTTTACAATTTTTTATTTTATCTAAATGGTACTAATAATTGTATGATTTATTTTAAAATTGAATATATCTCAAATTGATTTAAATAAGTCAAACTGATCCTATATTTTGAACAAGAAAATTAAATTTAAAAATATTATCAAAAATTTTATCATACGAATCAAGACGAGCAAGCCTTTTTCATTCAAGACGAGCAAGCCTTTTTCATTCAGTTAGGCAGTCATGTATGAAAATTATTCAGTGGAACTGAATACTTTTGAAAACATCTCTAGCTTGCATGTGATGTAAAAAAGGAGAACATGGAATTTTAGGCCAAGAGATTGATATCTCTGAATATAATCATCTTTTTATTATTAATTATTCATGAAGAAATATATGGTCACATGGTTAAAATCAATTGAAATTCATAAAGATTTAAGTAAATAGTAGTAAATTAAGTGCATCCACATGCTAATCCTTATGTTTCTACTCCTTAATCACCTCGCAAACTAGTGATAATCAGTTAAAATTTATTGACTATACATGTACAAGCATAGGAATATATGTCAACGACCATCCCAGGCCAATATGTTACCATTGACTAAATTTTAAATAGACTTTTGTTGGTATTTTTCAACTTTAGCACGTTATTCAAATGCATGAACATATATACTTAATTCGTAAGATATTGCTTGCAGATAAGGCAACATTTTAACTATACTCCTCCTGTCAATAACTCTAAATATATAAAATATCTTTAATTTGGTCATGCTTTCAAAATTATAGTTAAGGGTCATAATCATTTATAATTATTCCATATTTTGCGCGCATAATTAATAACTAGTCCTAACCAAAGCCAAAAGCCACACATTTTGGAAGATTCTTTTGTTCTGTACAGTCTCTCCGTACTTTAATACAAGTCGTTTTAGAGTTATATATAAATATTAAAAAAATTATTGTATAACATTAAATATAATATCAATTATTTATATTGTTCTTGTATTAAAAAAAAGAATGTTATTTATTGAACAAAAAATAATGAGAAAACTAAAATTATATTTAATACTTGGGATAATATTCACTACAAGAAAAAACCTCAATTTCGACGGAATATTCCGTCGAATATAGTCTTATTCTGTCGGAATATCGATCGGATATATAAGCGTTGGGATTTAGTCCGTTGAAAATTTGGTCGAAAATACAAAAAGTCGACGGAATAATTCTGAATAATTTTCCGAGGGAAATAGCATATGTTCGACAAAATTTTCTGTCGAAACTATACGTCAATTTTAATCCAGGATAATTTCGACGGAATATTCCCTCGGAAATAGTATTTTTTCCGTCGATATTAATGTTTTTTAAGAAAACTATAAGACTATAATATCGATGGAATATCCGTCGAAAATACCTTATTATGTCGAGATTGCCTGTTTTTTGAAATTATTTTTTAAAAATTGTAGTTTTCAGGTTTTTAATCCATTTTGTAACTGTAAATATGATTTATCCCAACAACACACACAATAATATATTTCACATACAACATAACTATAAAAACTTGGTTTATCTCATCAACATGTACATACACTAATCTAACAAGTGTCAATATGAATTAACTCATAAACAATATATACAACAAATATAAGTTAATGTTCCATAAATTATAAAATGATTTACAAATTCGTACAACTAAATTAAACTACAATTTTTTACAATATGAACAAAATATGTACAAATGATCTACAATTAAATGAATAAAATCTATATAAATGATATATAAAACTAAATCAAACTAATATGAGGAGGATCATTAGATGGGGGTGGACGGTGATACTCTAGTGTATGAAAATTATCGTCGTCATCCCCCCCGCTCGCCATTGGTATCGCTACCATGCTTTGCATCACCTGATTGCTCGACAGCGTTATCTATTGATAGAATTAGAAATATAAATCATTAGTCCGTATGAGAGAATTAAAGAGAGAATTAAATGAAAATAAAATAACATGCAGAATACCTGAGTAGTAGGAGGTTAACTCCCCATCGGACCAAAAACCCCCAATAGTAGGGTAACCACCATTTGGAGCACCTCATCGCGTATCGCGGCGAATTGCTCATGCGGTAATCCAGTACTCTCGACGATGGCCCTTGATGCAATATCTTGAGCTAGCTGGTGAAGAATAGCACGACTAGGCAACTCATGACGACGGATAACCAGATCCGTACGAAACGTCTTTGACACCGCTGCCATGACCCTGATTTGGAATAACTCGTCGTCCAAGTTAGCGCCTGTATTATATTTTATTTTTTAATTTTAATATATTAAATTAAATTAATTTTGTTATTATTTTTTATTTTATTTTATTTTGTATTATATTATATTATATTACTTTTAAATTTATTTTATTAAATTAAATAAATTTAATTTAATTTAATTTATTTTATTTTATCATATTTTATTTATTTATTTATTAAATATGATTTAAGTTATTTCATGTAGTTTTATTTTATGATTTTTGACGTTTTCGTCAGAATCGAGCACAAACATGGTCAATATATCTTTGTCTCTCTATGTAAGACCCCAACTTTTATGAATAAAGATTATTTTTTTCTCAAAATATATTTTTAAATATTATGGTGTGGATTTGATATAATGTTATAGTTGTGGGTAATATTTACAAATTTTGTAAAGTAAGCAAGTTGTTATAAAATATTCGATTGGTCGGAGAATATTCGTTTTAATAGAAAATATTCGTTTTAACAGGGAATATTCATACGATAGAAAAATCATTGGTGGACCCCACAACGGAAGTATTGTCGGAGTTAGAAAACGACAGAAATGTCTTTTTATAAAAATAACAGCGAAAGTTTTACCATTAAACTGTTTAATTACCCGATGGTAAAAGTACAGTAATACGTGTGGTTGCATAGTAGCACACGATATTGATTATTGATGCTTACGTGAGAAGTCACTCAGTTATACTCAATTATTGCTACAGTAATTTCTGCATAATATCTCTCATATTATTGATTCAATTATTGTCACAGTATCATCTGTATAATATTTTATATTTTTAAATCAATAATTGAGATGACAAAGTTATTCATATTATTATTTGTAATATTGACGATGTCTAGAAAGTTCTGTCGAGGAAAGGGGTTTGGTCACCTAATTGCGCGCCAATAGGGAGAAATCCTTATCGGAAAGCCCCCTCTTTCCTGAGAATGATCTGGTTATTAAATATTGTGAGTTATAATATTAATGATGAATAAGTTCATATTGATTAAAGATGAAATTGATATTTCCATTGTGTTGGGATTATTAGTGTTAGTGTAAATCGACATTTATTTCGATAATAATTGATTTCTGAAAGTTAAATTGACCAATCGGGTAATTAATAGGATAAATGAGCAATTAATTGCTATTAGTTCACATGCATATAATTATTTGTTCACATGAATGAAACTATTAATTCACATGATGTACTATTAAGGGAGGTGGTGCAAGTTTGATAATACTTGTAGGACTAAATTAAAAATAGAAGAAAAGATGAAGGTACTATACTATAATAATTCGAGCCCCAAAACGTGCAATTATCGCAACTATAGTTTCCTATAAATAGAAGCTCATTCTTCTTTCATTCTCACCAATTCACTAAGACTCACAAGAGCAATTATAGAGAGAGAAGGTATAGAGAGAGAAGCTATAAAGAGAAAAAAGAAGCGTATTCTGCTACTTCACTATTCCAGTATTCGGCCAGTCTTCTTCTAAGGTAAGGTATATTATTTTTTCAGTATTCAATCGTAAGAAATAATATTTTCTTCCATACTCTGTAGTATGTGAGTAATATTATTTCGTTTCGTATTCCTAATTCTACACTCATTCTGTTAAAGTATTGCTTCTATACTTCATGAAATTAGTAGAATATCCTTTATATTTGCGCTTCATCCAATATCTTTTCATGAAAATATTATTCTGAGCATTCTTGATAATTATTGATCTTTTCATGTTGGAATACTATTCACGAGGTACTATTCACAAAGTACTATTCACGGGGTACTATTCATAAAGTACTATTCTCGTGTACTATTCACAGATACTATTCATAAAGTACTATTCACGAGATACTATTCACTTGAGTTCTATTCACCTGGGTACTATTCACCCGTGGTACTATTCATAACAAAAATTAATTTCTTTTCTGTTCAAATCATTTTGTTACAATATTATTCTTGAATTTTACTCCACAAAGCAGTATCATGTTGACAATTTGGACATTATTGAATTCTAGATAAATTAAATTATAAATCTTTAAAAATTTATCCTTTGCTTTCTTTTAACTGAATTCTTATATCATTGTCATCATCCTCATGTTTATATTGTGATGAAAGTCATCCGTGGCTTACGTGCATAGATGGACTGTTGATTGGTATGATTATGACCATAGATTATTATGTATAATCATGAACATAATGTTACAAATAATGTGGTAAAGGTCCTCATTGGCTCGTAGTGCATTGATGGACAGTGGTTGGCATGATCATGACCATTAATGGTGAAAACACGAATATCCTTGGTCCGTAGTGCATGGATAATTCGTGGTTGTGATACTAATGAATATCCTTGGCCGTAGTGCAGGGATGATTCGATGATGTGGATTATTTATTAAGCTGAGTCTCAGCTATAAAACTGATGATAAACTTTTTAAATCATAGAAGAAAGTAGATATCATGCTCCACTTGACTCTTCTAATGGATTGCTTGTTTCGCTGTAGTTAAACTTGATGTTTATTGTATTTTATCAATTTAACACTGTTGAAGGCTAACGATAATTTATTCTGCATTATCTTAGTCATAATATTTCTTACTGGGCTAGTTGAGCTTACCCTTTTGCTTTCATTGCTCTCTTCAGGAAATGAGAACGTAGCCGGGACTAGTCGGGGAATGGAGTGATGGTCTGAGATGGTTATTTTAGCAGTCCTCACTATTTAGTGTGATAATAAATGTAATGAGGATTGAATTTGAGTTTGGATATTGTCTATGAGACAATATTCATGTAAAAACTCTCAGCTCATGTTGTATAATTAAGTTTGTATTTGTATTCAGTACCATGTATTTGGCGACCCAAGATGGGTGATGTATACCTATTTTAGGGGCATCACACTCTAGCTATTGTGTGATAATATCAGTTGGCTTTGTGTCCCCACCTCTGGATCTCCCTCCCTCCATTGTGGGATAATACCACCAACCTTTGTGTCCCCACCTCCGACAACCCGATCGGATGACTCGATCCGAGTTTTCAAGAGTCGACTTTGTTACCATATGAAACAAACTCGGGTCGAATACCGAGTCTAGAACAAATCTTGGGTTCAATCTCATATTCAAATCGAATCAAATCTATCCAAATAAGACCTTAAATAACTAACCCAATAATATCTTCTTAGGTCATCTTAGCCCACCATAGATTCACCAAAAAAGGCATGACTGAAAGTACTATTGGTAGTAACTTAATTCTTTGTATAAATTTTTTTTTTATAATCTTTCAATGTGAGATTAGAGTGTTACAAAAACATTTAACATGTTGTGGATAGATTACTACTTCGTTGATAGCTATGGATTTAGAAATTGTTTAGTTGTAAAAGTTTATTAGAATGAGTAGTGCCTCAAATAAGAAGAACGCATATTTGAGCTCTTGTAAATTTGTCGAAAGCCTGAATAATATACTACAATCGTTCCAAAAATATAAAATTATTATCGTATTTTTGAGATATTTTTACATTTATAATTGACATAGTTAGATTTATTTAATTTTAATTTATACAATGATAAAGTTGAATTGTCTAGAAAGTATTATTGATTTTTAAAAATTCATTATTTCAAAATTTTTAATGAATTTTATAAATTTTGAGTTTAAAAATATTTTAAATTAATTTTTAAAAATTAATATTAATCTTATAATTGAAGAAGATAGAGAGTACTATATATAATTATTGGGTAAAATCTAATTACGCACAATACGCAAGTATACGTGGTCAACAAGTAATATAATAGTAAGTAGAGTATCGTTCGCACAGAGAATTAGTATGAATTTAACCCTCATAATTATCAGCTTCCTATTGATCCAAAATTTATTAAACTATCTAATTTAAGAATTATAATTATAAAAACTAAATAGATAAAATACTAAACTTACCAAATAATCAACAAACCCTAAAAACTAAAATTTTCAAACAAGTATTGGAGAATTAGGCTTACAACTTCACTTTAAGCTTCACTCTGATTATTACTCTTTATTTCAGTTTAATTCACTATTCCAGTTCATTAATTAAGAACACGTAGGTAGAACTAGCCATCTCTCGATGCACTAATACCATATTAACTTAAATTCACAAATTAGATAGAATCAAGTTAAACACCTTAATTAACTAACTCACTATATCTCTATGTGAATTACAATCAAAGAAGGTTTAATTTTAAGTTCTCTATTCGATTACATGTGATGTTAAGCATATCTCTACCCTAACATTCATCAAGATTCCATTCAACCACAAAATTCAAGAACACGTGCTATATTAACTAAGTCTAAACTCGTATTTCATCTCACGAATCCATACAAGTCCACAAAGAATTGGTGATCAAACAATTCATAAATTCAAGCATAAATTAATATAGATAAAACGAGGAATAACTTATTAAACTGAAAATCAAAGTTACATAATCATCGTTCCACTTAAAGATCCGTTATAAGCCTAAAAAGTAATTTAGTTCATCATCAATGAATTAAAAACTGAATTAATTAAAGAAAACATCTTCCCAATTACAAATATAAAACTAAAGAAGAAGAATAAATCTAGAAACACCCTTTGTGACGCCCCCAAAACAGGTATACATCACCCATCTTGAGTCGCCAGATACATGGTACATAAATTCAAATACAACTTAATTATACAGCAGTCGTGTAAAATACGACAAAACATAGCTGAGGGTTTAAACAAGAATATTGTCATCTAAACAATATCCACACTCAATGGTGTCCTCATTACAATTATTATTATATTATTCCGTAGAATAGTGAGGACTACTAAAGCCATTTATCCTGGACCATCACTCCATTTCCCGACTCGTTCCAGCTATATTCTTATTTCCTGAAGAGAACAATGAAAGAAAGGGTGAGCTCAACTAGCCCAGTAAGAAATATTATGACTAAGATAATGCAGAATAAATTATTCTTAGCCTTCAACAGTATAACAACTGATAGAATATAATAGACAACAAGTTTTAGATCAACAACTGCAGCAGAATAAGCAATCCATTAGAAGAGTCAAGTAGAACATAAAATCTACTATCTTCTGTGATTTAAAAAGTTTTTCATAAACTTTATCGCTGAGACTCAGCTTAATAAATAAATCACATCATCGAATCATCCCTGTACTACGGGCCAAGGATATTCATATAATCATCAATGGTCATGACTATACTGAATAATCCTTGATCATAATCATACCCATAACTGTCCATTAATTCACTACGGACCAATGAGGACTTTTACCACATCATTCGTTACATTACGGTCATGATTATACCGAATAATCCCTGGTCATAATCATATCAAGTCCATCTATGCACGTAAGCCAAATATGACTTTCATCACAATATAACCATGAGGATGATGACAATGACATAATAATTCAATAAAACAAGTTCAAGGATAAATTTTAAAGATTTATAATTTAATTTATCCAGGAATATATAACGTCCAAATTGTCAACATGATACTGCTTTGTAGAGTAAAATTCAAGAATAATATTCATGTACTAAAAATAATTTGGACATAAAAGAAATATATTTTTCAGGTGAATAGTACCCCGTGAATAGTACTTCGAGAATAGTACCTCGTGAATAGTACCCCGACACGAAAAGTGTCCCGAATACCATAGTGAATGATACTAGAGTGAATAGTAATCGGGTGAATAGTAACCCATGAATAGTAACTCGTGAATAGTACTCTAACACGAAAAGTACCCCGAATACCTGAGTGAATAATACTAGAGTGAATAGTAACCCGTGAATAGAAACTCGTAAAAAAATACTAAAGAAAATGATATTCTATAACGAGTACAAAAGAAATGATATCTCAGACTAGTATAATAGAATATACGAAACTGCAAATGGATTTTCACCCGCCATGCGGTAATCCACGTAGACAGATCATTTCCACAATTTAATAATGAATGAATACGAAGGATCATTCACCATACATGCGGTAATCCAAATAAATAGGTTATTCCAACAGAATAATAAAGAATGGAACCAGGTCATGCGTAATCCGCACAGACAGGATATTCTAACAGAATAATAAAGAACGGAACCAGGTCATGCGTAATTCGCACAGACAGGATATTCCAACAGAATAATAAAGAACGGAATCAGGTCATGCGTAATCCGCACAGACATGATATTCCAATAGAATAATAAAGAATGGAATAACAACAGAATTCACAAGGTATACGATAGACCGCACAGACAGGTTATTCCAACAGAATAATAAAGAATGGAATAACAACAAAATTCACCACGCATGCGATAGACCGCACAGACAGGTTATTGCAACAGAATAATAAAGAATAGAATAACAGAAGAATTTCACCATGTATGCGGTACTTCGTATATACAGGTTATTCCAACATAATAATAAAGAATGGAATAACAGAAGAATTTCACCATGTATACGGTAGTCCGCGTATACAGGTTATTCTAACAGAATAATAAGGAATGGAAAAACAATAGCTCTCTTCATAAATACGAAAGAAATAATACCCCTTACCTCAAAAGAAGACTGGATACTGGAATAGTGAGGTAACAGACTTCTCTTCTTCTTTCTCTCTATAATTTCTCTCTATAATAATTGCTCTATAGCTTTAGTGAATTGATGAAAAATAATGAAAGAATAGGCTTCTATTTATAGGAAAATATAGTTTCGATAATTGCACGTTTTGGGGCTCAAAATATTACAGTATAATACCTTCCACTTTTCCTTTATTTTTAATTTAGTCCTGCAAGTATTATCAAACTTGCACCACCTCCCTTAATAGTAAATCATGTGAATCAAAACTAAATCATGTGACTCAATAGTTCTAGACATGTAAAAATACGACTTATAGTATAGTACCTCCATTTTTAACTTAGTCATGCAAGTATTATCAATCTTGCACCAACTCTCCTAATAGTAAATGAATGTGAATCAATAGTACACACATGTGAACAAATAGTTATAATCATGTGAATCAATAGCAATTAATTGCTCATTTATCCGGTTAATTACCCGATTGGTCAATATAACCTCCAGACATCAATTATTATCGAAATATATGTCGATTTTCACTAACACTAATAATTCCAACACAATGGAACTATCAATTTCATCTTTAATCAACACGAACTTATTCATCATTAATATTATAATTCACAATATTTAACAACCAGGTCGTTTCCAAGAAAAAGTGGGCTTTCTGATAAGGATTTCTCCTTATTGACGAGCAATTAAGTGACCAAATCTCTCATTGACAGAACATCTAGACATTGTTAATATTGCAAATAATAATATGAATAACATTGTCGTCTCAATTATTGATTTAATAATATAACATATTATGCAGATGATACTGTGACAATAATTGAATCAATAATATGAGAGATATGATGCAACAATTACTGTAGCAATAATTGAGTATAACTGAGTGACTTCTTACGTAAGCATTAATAATCAATACCATGTGCTACTATGCAACCACGCGTATTACTGTACTTTTACTATCGAGTAGTTCAACAGTTTTAACGGTAACACTTTCGCCGTTATTTTTATAAAATGATAATTCTGTCATTTTCTAACTACGATAATACTTTCGTTGTGGGTTTCACCAATGATTGTGTCGTCGTACGAATATTCCTTGTTAAAACGAATATTCTCCGACCAATCGAATATTATATAATAACTTGCTTACTTTTTAAAATTTATAAATATTACCCACAACTATAACATTATATCAAAACCACACCATAACATTAAAAAAAATATTTTGAGAAATTTAAATCTTTATTCATAAAATTTGGGGTCTCACACCCTTCTCTATAGCCCAATCTGTAATTCTTGTGAAAATCCTTCAAAATCTTCTCTTCAATGCTCTTGCTACAAAATCTGTCTTCAATGTTGTTAATTGCCTTGTATGATGTCTCTCTTGTTATTTCCTTGTCAATTATATCACTAAGACATGAATTCTGACTCTAGTTCATTGCCAATATGAGTTCCATGCCATCCTAAACACTTGTCTTGACGCTGCTGTAGCATTTGAAACCAAACAGGAAACTTCTCTGCCCCTTAACCCCGCCCCGGCAGGGGTGTTGCCTTGTAAAGAGCCCGCCCCGGCGGGCATATGGAATGTCAATTAAATTCAGTACCCCCGACCCCGGCGGGGGGTTTATATAGTAAATAGCCAGCCCCAACTGGCATATGTTCTGTCAGTTGTCCACTTTTAGCTCCAAACTTGCCAAATTTTTCCATAACTCCACCCTTTTTGTCCAATAGCCACTCCACCAATCCTAAACACAAAATAACACTAAACAAGTAAAAACAAACAATAAAAACAAAGATTTCACACAACTTAAGCTTGAATTAGAAACCGATAAGTAGATATAAAACCCACTTATCAAAATAAAAACAAATAATAAAAACAAAGATTTCACTTGTTTTTCTATCCTCTTTTGTAGCCACATTTTTAATTTTCTACCCCTCAAGTTGTTTTCCACTTCTCAACATAGTTTCCTGTCATTTCTCATGATTACCTTTTGGATTTTTCTCTATATCACTTGGTAATGTTCCTTAAGGTCTATTATTTAATGCAAAAACCAGCTATTCCATCTGAGTTTCTAGGTTCTTGATGGCTACATCTTGTGATTTCATAACTGCCTCGTTGCTAGTTATATATTTCGACAACAACTCCTCTAAATATGTTTTTCTCTCTTGATGCTGAGTTATTTGTTGATGTTGATTCTGAAATCCTGGGGGATATGATGGTCGTGGAGCTTGCTGATGCTGATTATTACTCCACGAAAAATTAGGGTGATTCCTATTCTTCGAATTGTATGCTTTCTAATACATATCCTGTGGAATCCTATTATAGCTACCCACAAATTGCACTGATGCTGGGTTGATTGCACATTGTTCAGTAGGATGTTCACCCATGCACAATTCACAAATAACTACAACCTGCTGTGTCTGTACCCCTGACAAAGCATCCACTTTCTTTGAGAGCGCTAAAATTTGCGCTGCTAATGCCGTCAGTCCATCTACCTCTAACACTCCAGCTGCCTTAGGTTGTGTCATTCTTGTCGCGGGCCACTAGTAGTTGTTAGCCACCATTGTCTCTATCAATTAATACGCATCCTCGTAACTCTTTTAAATAAAAGCTCCACCCGATGCTGCATCAAAACTGGTCCTGAGATTCCCATGTAACCCATTGTAAAATGTGTTCATTTGCAACGACTTAGGTAATCCGTGACGTGGGCACTTTCTGAGAAATTCTTTGTATCTTTCCCATGCCTCATACAGTGATTCCCTTTGCCGCTGTTCAAACATAGTAATCTCGTTTCTCATCTTTGCAGTCTTCGCTGGTGGGAAGAATTTTGCTAGAAATTTTTGAGCGAGGTCTTCCCATGTAGTTATTGATCCCGGCGATAGAGAATGTAACCAACTCTTCACCTTGTCCCGTAAAGTGAATGGGAACAAGCGAAGCCTAACTGCGTCATCCGACACCCCGTTATACCTGAAAGTGTCATAAATCTCCAAAAAGTTGACCAAATGTTCGTTAGGATCATCATTTGCTAGTCCCCCAAACTGAACCGAATTTTGGATCATCTGAATAGTCCCAGGCTTAATCTCAAAAGTATTTGCAGCTATAACTGGCCTGGTGATACTTGATTGAAGTTCAGTCACTTTCGGAGTAACAAAGTCCCTCAACGCTTTCTGGTCTTCGGCAGCCACTGCTTCTTCTTTTTCAGAATTCTTGAAGTTTTCCCTTGTATCTAGGGGTGATCATTCGGTTATAACCGAACCGAATAAGCTATTCGGTTATAACCGAAAACTGAATTAGTGACAATTTTACTATCCGAAATAATAACCGAAATTTGAAAATAACCGAATTACCGAATTGTAATTTCGGTAATTCGGATAAAAACCGAATCAGCATCAATACACAGACACGACTACGCAACCACAACTAGCTCGGTTATTTGGTTCCATCCTAGAGACCAAAAAAACTCCCCCTTACTAGCTCCTCTGCTCTTCCTTCTTCCAAACTCCCCCTTTAAATCCAGGGTCTTCAATTGGGAATGACTCTAATTCAGGACACCAACTAACATTCAAAATTCTCAAGGATGGCATGACATTATGCAACATCAACCATTCCTCGGACAAATCAAATAAAGCTTCCACCTTTAAGCCATCAATTCTCCAAAAATGATTATCATCCCCCCAAAATCTCTCATTCATCTTTGTCAAATTTCCAGAGGATATTGAAAGATAACACATCATGGGGAGTGATCTTGGGTTGAGCCAAACAGGGCTTATTTTTCTCGAAAAAAAGTTGAGGGACAACTCATGGAGCTGTCTAGGCGGCCAAAGTTCATCTAGTTTGTAGGATCTGGGGAGTCTAGTGGATTTAGGAGGGAAGAGATTTGTGAATGCGGTCTTAATGTTGGTGATGAAGAAGAAGGTGAGTAATGGAAAGAGGCAAAAGAGGAGTGACGTTGAGAGCTCAAGATCGACTACTATAACTGGACAATTGGTGGTGGCCGGTGGGTTTGGTTTGCTTTAGTCTGCTTCAATGGGGGATTTGCGAGTGGGTTTTGCTCGGAGGGGAGAGAAATTGGGGGATCTGCTTAGAGGGAGTATCTTTGTGTAGATAAAATTTGAGATCTGCTCGGAGGGAGTATCTGTATCTCTGCAAAGGGGAGAGAAATTGGGGGATCTGCTCGGAGGGGAGAGAAATTTGAGATCTCAGATATAGTGAATACTCAAATAATAATAGTATAAAATTATTATTTTTTAAGTATTAAATTTCGGTTATTCGGGTATCCGAATAACCTATTTTTGAGAACCGGCACCAAAACCGAATAGTGAATAATAATTCGTATATAACCGAAATTCCAAAAAAAACAAAAAAATCAAAATAATTCGGTTAAAAAAGTTCGGTTCGGTTCGGTAATTCGGTTTTATCCGTTTTTTGATCACTCCTACTTGTATCGTTGATCCACTTACTTAGCCTTTGAAATAGTTTCTCAATGTCATTCTCAAAAGGAAACAAGTCTGGATTTTTAGGCCGAGTTTGCATAAACCAACTTCAAAAACCTGAAATAAAACAGAAAAAAACAAAAAGAAAAAATGTTTAAGTAAAACTGGACTAATTAAACTGATATTGCAAAATTATTAAAATCTATTCTAAATCCCCGGAAGCGGCGCCAAAAACTTTTTTGGGTAAAATCTAATTACGCACAACACGCAAGTATACGTGGTTAACAAGTAATATAATAATAAGTAGAGTATCGTTCCCACAGAGAATTAGTATGAATTTAACCCTCATAATTATCAGCTTCCTATTAATCCAAATTTTATTAAACTATCCAATTTAAGAATTATAATTATAAAAACTAAATAGATTAAAATTCTAAAATTATCAAATAATCAACAAACCCTAAAAACTGAATTTTTTAAACAAGTATTGGAGAATTAAGCTTACAACTTCACTTTAAGCTTCACTCTGATTATTACTCTTTGTTCTAGTTTAATTCACTATTCTAGTTCATTAATCAAGAACACATAGGTAGAACTAGTTATCTCTCGATGCACTAATACCATATTAACTTAAATCCATAAATTAGATAAAATCAAGTTAAATACCTTAATTAACTAACTCAATATATCTCTATGTGAATTACAATCAAAGAAGGTTTAAGTTCAAGTTCTCTATTCGATTACATGCGATGTTAAGCATATCTCTACCCTAACATTCATCAAGATTCCATTCAACTACAGAATTCAGGAACACATGCTATATTAACCAAGTCTAAACTCGTACTTCCTCTCTCGAATTCATACAAGTCCACAAAGAATTGGTGATCAAGCAATTCATAAATTCAAGCATAAATTAATATAGATAAATTGAGGAATAACTTATTAAACTGAAAATCAAAGTTACATAATCATCGTTCCACTTAAAGATCCGTTATAAGCCTAAAAAGTAATTTAGTTCATTATCAATTAATTAAAAACTGAATTAATTAAAGAAAACATCATCCTAATTTCAAATATAAAACTAAAGAAGAAGAATAAATCCAGAAACACCCTTCTCTATAGCCCAATCTGCAATTGTTGTGAAAATCCTTCAAAATCTTCTCTCCAATGCTTTTGCTGCAAAATCTGTCTTCAATGTTGTTAATTGCCTTGTATGATGTCTCTTTTATTATGTCCTTGTCAATTATATCACTAAGACATGTATTCTGACTCTAGATCATTGCCAATATGAATTCCATGCCATCCTAAACACTTGTCTTCACGTTGCTGTAGCATTTGAAACCAAAAAGGAGACTTCTCTGCCCCGTATCCCCGCCCCGGTGGGCATATAGACTGTCAATTGAATTTAGTAACCCCCGCCCAGGCGGGGTTTTTATATAGGAAATAGCCAGCCCCGGCTGGCACGTGTTCTGTTAGTTGTCCACTTTTAGCTCCAAACTTGCCAAATTTTTGCAAAACTCCACCCTTTTTGTCCAATAGCCACTCCACCAATCCTAAACACAAAATAGCACTAAACAAGTAAAAACAAATAATAAAAAAAAAGATTTCACACAGCTCAAGCTTGAATTAGAAGCTGATAAGTAGGTATAAAACCCACTTATCAATAATGCATGCTTTATGTAGTTTACTTATCAAACTTGATCCTTTCCATCTCAAATGATTAGTACGTATTATAAGCTTCTACCATTCCCATCTTCTAATATATGTAGGTGAGAAAAATAAGTAGCACCTACCATGGAATAATAAAATCAGGTTAAGGGTTCATTTTTGTTATTAACCATTGTGTTTTACATAATTAAGAGGATTAGTGGGATCAATATATATATATATATATATATATATATATATATATATATATATATATATATATATATATTACCTTGATTGAGTTAGTGGCAAGTTATCGATAGAAATAAATTAAATTGGCTTTGATCTAAATTCAGTTACATACAAATACAACCTGAATTAATTTTTCTCGTACAAGTCACTCTCCAATTTAGATTATTATAATATCGACGAGTCGTTCCTTCTCAAAACTCATAAATAAACGGATTAAAAACTTGGTCTGCTCCCTATCCATATTGTAAAGCCCCCTAACCCCAGGTCTGACTTCAAGTCCGGGTCCGGTGTTTCACGGTACTACCTATTTAACATAATCT
Organism: Panax japonicus; assembly: GCA_020205505.1. Classification (NCBI taxonomy): domain Eukaryota; kingdom Viridiplantae; phylum Streptophyta; class Magnoliopsida; order Apiales; family Araliaceae; genus Panax; species Panax japonicus. Next base: position 41,713,653 of record CM035112.1, on the reverse strand, counting down.
TAAGACATGAATGTAATTACACCATTATTACAACAAATCACCTCTAATCCCAACTACAAAAACCTTTATTAAACTATCTTAAAATAATATTAAAACACATTATGTACTGAATTTTAGAAGTGTGTGCACACCTAGAAAAGGGGGTGGATAGGTGTTTTATGATGAAAGTGATCTACAACGACAAATTTTAAATTCTCTGCAAACATAACTATCCAGATAGGTTGTGACCTTTCTTCTTAAGTGTTTAAATGAATCTTGATATGCAGAGTCAAATCGTAGAGTAGACCCTAAACTATCCAGACAGGTGGTTATCACATGTCTGCTTAATTATATTCAACTGATATGCAGAACCTATTAAGCAGTAACTTCTTAATTTTTTATCAATGTAGAATTTGAAATGTATTTAAGTACATAATTGAAACAATGCAACAAGATAAATAGTAAATAAGAACACCAAAATTTTTACGTGGTTCTGCCCTTAACCACTAATGGCTTAATCCATGTCCAATACCTATTGGTATTGGAGACTCCTTTATTCAAATAGATATTCAATCAATTACAAATACTCACTATTACAAAGAAGCTCTGAATATTGTTGGACACCACTGTCCCCTTTGCACAACTCCAACCGCTTGCACCACTGCAACCTTAGAGCTTTCTTTGTACATGCATATCCACCACTGGATCACACAAGCCAAGCTAGGCTTGTATATAAGTTTTAGTATGAACTAATATGATTACAATATATTTATGAATTTCTAGCACAAGAAATTAAGAACAAGGCAAGAACAATTTTGTTAGAAATTTTTCTGTTCAAGCTCTCTTTGTTGGTTTTGAAACTTAAGCCATGGAAGATATATATAGGAAGAAGGACCAACGACAATAAAACCAATTACCCAATTTCAATAATCCCAAAGAAAGATAGTAACAAACTAATAAGGAAGGGATTTGAAATTTAAAACTAATTAAATAGCTTGAATCAAGGGATAAAAATAAGCAAAATTAGATCCATTAGATTATGGAAAATATCTTGATATTGATATAGATTTGGAAAACAATTGTTTAATTGATATGGTTTCCAAATAAATATTTCTACCTTTTGAATTTGAATTTTCAGCTTTTGAAATAAGGGATAATATCTTTGATATTAAAATACCTTTGGAAAACATGGCTAAATATTTCTCCATTGATTTGGTTTCCAAAAATAACTTATTAAAGGATATAAATTTTAAGCACATAAAATCTTCTTTTATAAAATAATTTCTAGCAAAATAAAATTGTCTTAAAATTAAATAAATGAGCAAAAATTCTTACATTTGATTTCCTAGGTGAGATCCTATGGACCTAACCATATGGTGGCTCTAAATGATATTTCTTCATAAAGACCCATTTAAAATCTTGATACATGCATAATTAGTCAATAACCTGAAAATCACAAAACATCTCCATACACAATATATGTTATCATCATTAATAAAAACTCATAAATCAACATTCTCCCCCTTTTTGATGATGATAATATATAACTCTACAAAGCAACTTGTTATAATTAAAACTAATAACATATAAACGACCATTCTCCCCCTTTTTGATAATGACAACCTACACTATATAACTCCACCTAAATATATGTCTCCCCCTAAAACCATGCATATAATCATTAAGCACAAGTTGATTGATTTATTTAGCCCTTCATGAATTATAACATATGTATATCAATTTAGATATCTCCTCCCCCTTTGTCATTAACAAAATAATTCATATCAATTTGGATATTTAGTTATCTCTCCCCCCTTCAGCATCATTAAAAAATAAGCGTAAGAATAAAGATACAAAAAAGAAACTGGATCTAGTTGATAGCAATATCACATATAGCAACTAAACAAAATGATCATGCCTTTGCTTTGTTACCAACATATAAACATTTTTACCAGTAGTAAGCTTGGCAGTTGTGCTCATTAGTGTAGCTCTGGATTTTGTATTTTCATAACCATTTCTCTTTAAAATCTTATCTTGTGGTCCTCCCAATGTTAAGGTCTTTAATGTTTAGGTTAAGATGATGATTTTTCATTGTTCTGGTTATTCATAGAAGCCTAACTTCAGTAATTTGTTCTTCTGGTTCGTGTTCATGAATGTCAATTCTTACTTCTGAAGCAGATGTCTGGATATATCAATTTCTGTTTCTATAAGATCGTCTAATTTGCCTTCTAAAGTTTCTTGCTTATGCATACGGGTCAGTTGGCTGTTTGAATATAGTTTGTTGATTTCTAATTTTCAAATTCTGTTATTACTGATTTCTAATTTCCATAATCTGTTCTATTGCATAAATCTCTCAAAGTAAAGAACTTTTCGTCTCTGTTTTAACCTTAAGACATCTACGAAATAAACACAATCTCTATATGTTTTGTACCCAAATATTCTTGGGTCCATTTGGGTTAGTAGCATATAAATCACATTTTTTTACCCAATTTTTTTTATTTTAACTTTATTACAATTAGAATCAAAATAACCTTTAAAACCACATTTTTTGCAAGTAACAAATGGTGAACAATAAAGAGGTTTATGCATTGGTTTCCTATTAATCATTCTAATATTATTATTATTTCTATTTTCCACATTTTTAATAGGATTATACTTGATTCCTTGTTTATCACGACTAGACTTTTGTTCCCATAACATAACATTTAGGTTTTCTTCTCCTTGCACAAATTTAGAAAGATCATTTTTTAAAGATGTTATTTCAACATTTGTTACATTGTCATCATGTTGCACATTCATCATTTTTCCAACATTAAAAGCATCTATGCATGCATATCTTATATTCAAATTTTCTTTTAAAACTTCATTTTTATTTTTAAAATATTCATTTTCTTTTCTCTCTTCAATAAGTGTCTCAGCTTCATTTATTAGTTCATTTATGCAATTCTTTAAATAAGTAGTTTTCTTTTTGAGCTTTTGATTTTCATTTTGTAAAGCAAGATAATCAGACATAGTTATTTCAAGAGATTCATTAAAATGAAAATTGTTTACCTTAAGTTGATCACCATCTTCTAGTCCCATGAAACAGAGTTAGGCAATTTTATCTTCTTGTTCTGTTTTGGACTTACTCATTGGAATTGAGCTACCTTCTTTATTCTTCTTTTGTTTCTTCCTTTTGGAGTAATCTTTCAAGTTTTCTTGATAAAATTTCAATTTCTTTATTGAGATATTCGTATTTATCATTCTAATTGCTCTCAACTTGGAGTGCCAATATCTTCCGAGTTGGTTCTCAAACTCTTCAAACTCTCTAAATAATGTAAGTGTCTCCATGATACTGATTGTTGATGAGACTTGGAGGGTGGTGACTTTTAGAGCGAACCGTTTTTGCATGACTCGTAGTAGCTATCTATTGATTTTTAGTTGATCAATTTTCCTCCCAAGCATGCTAAAAGAATTCATTATAGTGAGGAACCTCCCTTGAGCTTCATTAATTGTTTCATTTTTCTCTAATTTGAACAACTTTTACACTTGTATCAACATGTTAAGTTTCACCTCTTTCAGCTTAGACGTCCCTTTATGGCTCATGATGATAGTATCACATATTTCTTTCTCTTTACTGTAGCCCAAAACTTTGCCAATTTCTGATTGTATCATACCACTTAGCAAGGTATTCATCACTTTTGAATTGTAGGACATCATGTATAATTCATTCGCATCCATCTCCATGAGCGTTTTGGGACTACTATCATCATACCTAGGAATGACGGGTCCATTATCAACCACCCACCATTCCCAAAGGTTTCTGTTAAGATATATCTTCATCTTGAACTTCCAAAAATTAAAGTTCTCATTGCCCAACAATAATGGAGGTCTGCTAGTGGACTGCCCTTCTTAAAAATTAAGGTGTGCCATTAGAATCTTACCCTACGGTCTGCAAAGACACGCGTTAGTAGAGCCAAAGATCTGATACCAAATGAAATTCAGAAGTGTGTGCACACCTGGAAGGGGGGTGAATAGGTGCTTATGATGAAAGTGATTTACAATGATAATTTTTAAATTCTATACTAACAGAACTATCCAGACAGGTTATGGCCTGTCTCCTTAAGTGTTTGAATGAATCTTGATATGCAGAGTCAAATCGTAGGGTAGACCCTAAACTATCCAGACAGGTTACCACCTGTCTACTTAATTATATTCAACTGATATGCAGAACCTGTTAAGCAGTAACTTCTTAGTTTTTTTATAAATGTAGAATATGAAGTGTATTTAAGTGCAGAATTGAAACAATGCAACAAGATAAACAGTAAATAAGAACACCAAGATTTTTACGTGGTTCTTCCCTTAACCTCTAATGGCTTAATCCACATCCAATACCAATTGGTATTGGAGACTCCTTTATTCAAATAGATATTCAATTCATTATAAATACTCTCTGTTACAAAGAAGCTCTGAATATTGTTGGACACCACTGCCCTCTTTGCACAACTGTAACCACTTGCACCACTGTAACATTAGAGTTTTTTTTGTTCAGGCCTATCCACCACTGGATCACACAAGCCAAACTAGGCTTGTATACAAGTTTTAGTATGAACGAATATGATTACAATATATCTATGAATTTCTAGCACAAGAAATTAAGAACAAGGCAAGAACAATTTTGCTAGAAATTTTTATGTTAAAGCTCTCTTCGTTGGTATTGAAACTTAAGCCATGGAAGATACTTATAGGAAGAAGGACCAACAACAATAAAACCAATTACCCAATTTCAGCAATCCCAAAGAAAGATAGGAACAAACTAATAAGGAAGGGATTTGAAATTTAAAACTAAATAGCTTGAATCAAGGGATATGGATAAGAAAAATTAGCTCCATTAGATTATGAAAATATCTCTATATTGATATAGCTTTGGAAAATAATTCTTTAATTGATATGGCTTCCAAATAAATATTTCTACCTTTTGAATTTGAATTTTTAGCTTCTGAAATAACGGATAATATCTTTGATATTAAAATACCTTTGGAAAACATGGCTAAATATTTCTCCATTGATTTGGTTTCCAAAAATAACTTATTAAAGGATTTAAATTTTAAGCACATGAAACCTTTTTTTGTAAAATAATTTCTAGCAAAATAAAATTGTCTTGAAATTAATTAAATGAGCTAAAAATTCTTACATTTGATTTCCTAGGTGAGATCCTATGAACCTAACCATGTGGTGGCTATAAATAATATTTCTTCATGAAGACCCACTTGAAATCTTGATACATGCATAATTAGTCCATAACCTGAAAATCATAAAACATCTCCATACAAAATATATGTTATCATCATAAAAATAAAAACTCATAAATCAACATGTACTTCTATACATTTAAATCTTCTCTCTTTATGCATTTCTTTCTCTTAACACCATCTGACCATTTAGGTCTTTCTTCTGTAGCTACAAAGGATTTTGAATTTGCAAGGGTTAGCATTTAATTGCTCAACAAGTATACGCAGTTGAGTAAACAACATTAATCTCAACAATAGAGTAATTATTTTTAAATTCTTCAACCATTGAACATTAATTGTGAAGTTACTTGAATAAACAAGAATAAATTAGATTCCTTTCCTTTAACATTTTTAATACCATACTAACAATCACAATGATTAAAATAATTCTTTTAACCATTAGCAAACACTTCATTGCACGGGGTGTAATCATGTTAATATTGGCTCACAAAAACACATTGTTGCACGGGGTACAACCCAAACTATTAATTGTCCAAACTTATTTGATTTGGAACATACAATGTAAGACCCCAACTTTTATGAATAAAGATTAATGTTCTCTAAGTGTTATTTTGAATATTATGGTGTGGATTTGATATAATGTTATAGTTGTGGGTAATATTTTTCAAAGTAAGCAAGTTGTCATAAAATATTCATTTGGTTTGGGAATATTCAATTTATCAGGGAATATTCGTACGACGACACAATCATTAGTGGACCACACAACGGAATTACTGTCGGAGTTAGAAAATGACCAAAATAACTTTTTATAAAATTAAAGGCGAAAGTTTTACCGTTAGCTGTTGAAATACCTGGTGATAAAAGTACAGTAATACATGTGGTTGCATAGTAGCACACAGTATTGTACATTATCTTTGATTATTGATGCTTACGTGAGAAATCACACTGTTTATTTCAATTATTGCCACAATAATTGCTGCATTGTATCTCACGTTATTGATTCAATTATTGTCACAATATTTTATATTATTAAATCAATAATTGAGACGACAAAGTTATTCATATTATTATTTGCATTATTGACGATGTCTAGAAAGTTCTGTCAAGGAAAGAGGTTTTGCCACCTAATTGCGCGTCAATAAGGAGAAATCCTTATCGGAAAGTCCCCTCTTTCCTGGGAATGATTTGGTTGCTAATATTGCGAGTTATAATAATGATGAATAAATATTATTAAAAATATGTTTTGTAAAGCCAAGTGAATTGAGATAAATAGAAGGGATTTTTATGAAGTATTTGTTGTAAATTTGGTTTATTACATGGACCCCCACTTACCCATTTTTTAAAACTATCGGTAGAAAGTTATCTCAATTTTGTTATATATATATATAAGTATTATATATATATATATATATATATATATATATATATATATATATATTTAATTAAGGTGGGGGGGAACCATAACTCACCGGGGGGGACAATTTTTTTTATTATATATATATATATTATAATAAGTTTTATTTTTTAATATAAAATAGAATATATTATATTTTATTATTTATATAGTACTGCATAGTATTTGCATAGTACTGCATAGTGCAACATAGTAAAATCAATTTTTTTTCCAAAAAATTCAATCAAATGCCCGTGATTGCATTTCTCTATTCACCCGTGATTTCTAATTTAAATAGCGCCCTGCCATTCTCCTATAAATAGGATACTTAGTTTAGAATTGAAAATGACATCAGAATCAGAAAATTATTCTTTTATAATATTGAGCGTATTTCTTTAGAATTTAAGGAATCTTTAAGTGTAGAAAATAATATAAGTTTTCTTCAAGAATATCTCCGCTATACCAGTCGAAATTGCTAACTTTTTAAGGTAAGAGGTATTATTTATTTCATATTCGCTTACGATATTATTTTTCGTATTCGTAAGGAATTTTATTTTCGTTCAATATTCGTAAAGAATATTATCTTCGTTTGATATTCGTAGGAATATTATTTTCATTCAACAGTTGTAAGGGTATTATTTATTTCATATTCACTTACGATATTTTTTTTGTATTCGTAAGAGATTTTATTTTCGTTCAATATTCGTAAGTAATATTATTTTCGTTCAATATTCGTAAGAAATATTATCTTTGTTAAATATTCGTAAGTAATATTATTTTCGCTCAACAGTCGTAAAGGATATTATTTTTGTTCAATATTCGTAAGAAATAATATTTTCTTTCATACTCTGTAGTACGTAAGTAATATTATTTCGTTATACTTAATTATTGCTACAGTAATTACTACATAATATCTCTCATATTATTGATTCAATTATTGTCACAGTATCATCTGCAGAATATTTTATATTTTTAAATCAATAATTGAGATGACAAAGTTATTCATATTTATTATTTCCAATATTGACGATGTCTAGAAAGTTCTGTCGAGGAAAGGGGTTTAGTCACCTAATTGCGCGTCAATAGGGAGAAATCCTTATCGGAAAGCCCCCTCTTTCCTGGGAATGATCTGGTTGTTAAATATTGTGAGTTATAATATTAATGATGAATAAGTTTGTATTGATTAAAGATGAAATTGATATTTCCATTGTGTTGGGATTATTAGTGTTAGTGAAAATCGACATTTATTTCGATAATAATTGATTTCTGGAGGTTAAATTGACCAATCGGGTAATTAATAGGATAAATGAGCAATTAATTGCTATTAGTTCACATGCATATAATTATTTGTTCACATGAATGAAACTATTAATTCACATGATGTACTATTAAGGGAGGTGTTGCAAGTTTGATAATACTTGTAGGACTAAATTAAAAATAGAAGAAAAGATGAAGGTACTATACTGTAATAATTCGAGCCCCAAAACGTGCAATTACTGAAACTATATTTTTCTATAAATAGAAGCTCATTCTTCTTTCATTCTCACCAATTCACTAAGACTCACAAGAGCAATTATAGAGAGAGAAGGTATAGAGAGAGAAGCTATAAAGAGAAAAAAGAAGTGTATTCTGCTACTTCACTATTCCAGTATCCAGTCTTCTTCTAAGGTAAGGTATATTATTTTTTCAGTATTCAATCGTAAGAAATAATATTTTCTTCCATACTTTGTAGTATGTGAGTAATATTATTTCGTTTCGTATTCCTAATTCTACACTCATTCTGTTAAAGTATTGCTTCTATACTTCATGAAATTAGTAGAATATCCTTTATATTTGCGCTTCATCCAATATATTTTCATGAAAATATTATTCTGAGCATTCTTGATAATTATTGATCTTTTCATGCTGGAATACTATTCACGAGGTACTATTCACAAAGTACTATTCACGAGATACTATTCACATGTACTATTCATGAAGTACTATTCACGAGATACTATTCACTTGGGTACTATTCACCCGGGGTACTATTCATAACAAAAATTAATTTCTTTTCTGTTCAAATCATTTTGTTACAATATTATTCTTGAATTTTACTCCACAAAGCAGTATCATGTTGACAATTTGGACATTATTGAATTCTGGATAAATTAAATTATAAATTTTTAAAAATTTATCCTTTGCTTTGTTCTAACTGAATTCTTATATCATTGTCATCATCCTCATGCTTATATTGTGATGAAAGTCATCTGTGGCTTACGTGCATAGATGGACTGTTGATTGGTATGATTATGACCATGGATTATTAGGTATAATCATGAACGTAATGTTATAAATAATGTGGTAAAGGTCCTCATTAGCCCGTAGTGCATTGATGGACAGTGGTTGACATGATCATGACCATTAATGGTGAAAACAATAATATCCTTGGCCCGTAGAGAATGGATAATTCGTGGTCGTGATACTAATGAATATCCTTGGCCATAGTGCAGGGATGATTCGATGATGTGGATTATTTATTAAGCTGAGTCTCAGCGATAAAACTGATGATAAACTTTTTAAATCATAGAAGAAAGTAGATATCATGCTCCACTTGATTCTTCTAATGGATTGCTTGTTTCACTGCAGTTAAACTTGATGTTTATTGTATTTTATCAATTTAACACTGTTGAAGGCTAACGATAATTTATTATGCATTATCTTAGTCATAATATTTCTTTCTGGGCTAGTTGAGCTCACCCTTTTGCTTTCATCGCTCTATTCAGGAAATGAGAACGTAGCCGGGACTAGTCGGGGAATGGAGTGATGGTCCGAGATGTTTATTTTAGTAGTCCTCACTATTTAGTGTGATAATAAATGCAATGAGGATTGAATTTGAGTTTGGATATTGTCTATGAGATAATATTTGAGTAAAAACTCTCAGCTCATGTTGTATAATTAAGTTTGTATTTGTATTCAGTACCATGTATTTGGCGACCCAAGATGGGATGTATACCTATTTTGGGGACGTCACACTCTAGCCATTGTATGATAATATCAGTTGGCTTTGTGTCCCCACCTCTGGATCTCCCTCCATCCATTGTGGGATAATACCACCAACCTTCGTGTCCCCACCTCTGACAACTCGATCGGATGACTCGATCCGAGTTTTCAAGAGTCGACTTTGCTACCATATGAAACAAACTCGGGTCAAATTCTGAGTCTAGAACAAAACTCAGGTTCAATCTCATATCCGAATCGAATCAAATCTATCCAAATAAGACCTTAAATAACTGACCCAATAATATCTTCTTAGGTCATCTTAGCCCACCATAAATTCACCGAAAAAGTCATGACTGAAAGTACTATTGGTAGTAACTTAATTCTTTGTATACAAATATTTTTTTTATAATCTTTCAATGTGAGATTGGAGTGTTACAAAAACATTTAACATGTTGTGGATAGATTACTACTTCGTTGATAGCTATGGATTTGGAGATTGTTTAGTTGTAAAAGTTTATTAGAATGAGTAGTGCCTCAAATAAGAAGAACGCATATTTGAGCTCTTGTAAATTTGTCGAAATGGAAGTTGAAAAATGCAACTTGCATAGCCTGAATAATATACTACAATCGTTCCAAAAATATAAATTTATTATCGTATTTTTGAGATATTTTTACATTTATAATTGACATAGTTAGATTTATTTAAATTTAATTTATACAATGATAAAGTTGAATTGTCTAGAAAGTATTATTGATTTTTAAAAATTCATTATTTCAAAATTTTTAATGAATTTTATAAATTTTGAGTTTAAAAATATTTTAAATTAATTTTTAAAAATTAATATTAATCTTATAATTGAAGAAGATAGAGAGTACTATATATAATTGTTGGGTAAAATCTAATTACGCACAACACGCAAGTATACGTGGTCAACAAGTAATATAATAGTAAGTAGAGTATCGTTCGCATAGAGAATTAGTATGAATTTAACCCTCACAATTATCAGCTTCCTATTGATCCAAAATTTATTAAACTATCTAATTTAAGAATTATAATTATAAAAACTAAATAGATAAAATACTAAACTTACCAAATAATCAATAAACCCTAAAAACTGAAATTTTCAAACAAGTATTGGAGAATTAGGCTTACAACTTCACTTTAAGCTTCACTCTGATTATTACTCTTTATTTCAGTTTAATTCACTATTCCAGTTCATTAATCAAAAACACGTAGGTAGAACTAGTCATCTCTCGATGCACTAATACCATATTAACTTAAATTCATAAATTAGATAGAATCAAGTTAAACACCTTAATTAACTAACTCACTATATCTCTATGTGAATTACAATCAAAGAAGGTTTAAGTTCAAGTTCTATATTCGATTACATGCGATGTTAAGCATGTCTCTACCCTAACATTCATCAAGATTCCATATAACCACAAAATTCAAGAACACGTGCTATATTAACTAAGTCTAAACTCGTACTTCATCTCACGAATCCATACAAGTCCACAAAGAATTGGTGATCAAACAATTCATAAATTCAAGCATAAATTAATATAGATAAAATGAGGAATAGCTTATTAAACTGAAAATCAAAGTTACATAATCATCGTTCCACTTAAAGATCCGTTATAAGCCTAAAAAGTAATTTAGTTCATCATCAATGAATTAAAAACTGAATTAATTAAAGAAAAATCATCCCAATTACAAATATAAAACTAAAGAAGAAGAATAAATCTAGAAACACCCTTTGTGACGCCCCCAAAACAGGTATACATCACCCATCTTGAGTCGCCAGATACATGATACATAAATTCAAATACAACTTAATTATACAACAGTCGTGTAAAATATGACAAAACATAGCTGAGAGTTTAAACAAGAATATTGTCATCTAAACAATATCCACACTCAATGGTGTCCTTATTACAATTATTATCACATTATTCCGTAGAATAGTGAGGACTACTAAAGCCATTTATCCTGGACCATCACTCCATTTCTCGACTCGTCCCAGTTATCCTCTCATTTCCTGAAGAGAACAATGAAAGAAAGGGTGAGCTCAACTAGCCCAGTAAGAAATATTTTGACTAAGATAATGCAGAATAAATTATCCTTAGCCTTCAACAGTATAACAACTGATAGAATATAATAGGCAACAAGTTTTAGATCAACAACTGCAGCAGAATAAGCAATCCATTAGAAGAGTCAAGTAAAGCATAAAATCTACTATCTTCTGTGATTTAAAAAGTTTTTCATCAACTTTATCGCTGAGACTGAGCTTAATAAATAAATCACATCATCGAATCATCCCTGTACTACGGGCCAAGGATATTCATGTAATCATCAATGGTCATGACTATACCGAATAATCTCTGGTCATAATCATACCCATAACTGTCCATTAATGCACTACGGGCCAATGAGGACTTTTACCACATCATTCGTTACATTACGGTCATGATTATACCGAATAATCTCTGGTCATAATCATATCAAGTCCATCTATGCACGTAAGCCAAATATGACTTTCATCACAATATAAGCATGAGGATGATGACAATGACATAATAATTCAATAAAATAAGTTCAAGGATAAATTTTAAAGATTTATAATTTAATTTATCCAGGAATCAATAACGTCCAAATTGTCAACATGATACTGCTTTGTAGAGTAAAATTCAAGAATAATATTCATGTACTAAAAATAATTTAGACAGAAAAGAAATATATTTTTCAGGTGAATAGTATCCCGTGAATAGTACTTCGGGAATAGTACCCCATGAATTGTACCCCGACACGAAAAGTGTTCCGAATACCTGAGTGAATGATACTAGAGTGAATAGTAATTAGGTGAATAGTAACCCATGAATAGTAACTCGTGAATAATACTCCAGCACGAAAAGTACCCCGAATACCCGAGTGAATAATACCAGAGTGAATAGTAACTCGTAAAAAAAATACTAAAGAAAATGATATTCCATGACGAGTACAAAAGAAATGATATCTCAGACTAGTATAATAGAATATACGAAACTGCAAATGGATTTTCACCTGCCATGCGGTAATCCACGTAGACAAATCATTTCCATAATTTAATAATGAATGAATACGAAGGATCATTCACCATGCATGCGGTAATCCACATAAACAGGTTATTCTAACAGAATAATAAAGAATGAAACCAGGTCATGTGTAATTCGCACAGACAGGATATTCTAACAGAATAATAAAGAACGGAACCAGGTCATGTGTAATCCGCACAGACAGGATATTTCAACAGAATAATAAAGAACGAAACCAGGTCATGCGTAATCCGTACAGACATGATATTCCAATAGAATAATAAAGAATGGAATAACAACAGAATTCACAAGGTATACGATAGACCGCACAGACAGGTTATTCCAACAGAATAATAAAGAATGGAATAACAACAAAATTCACCACACATGCGATAGACAGGTTATTCCAACAGAATAATAAAGAATAGAATAACAGAAGAATTTCACCATGTATGCGATACTTCGTATAGACAGGTTATTCCAACATAATAATAAAGAATGGAATAACAGAAAAATTTCACCATGTATACGGTAGTTCGCGTATACAGGTTATTTCTACAGAATAATAAAGAATGGAATAACAATAGCTCTCTTCATGAATACGAAAGAAATAATACCCCTTACCTCAAAAGAAGATTGGATACTGGAATAGTGAGGTAACAAACTTCTCTTCTTCTTTCTCTCTATAATTTCTTTCTATAATAATTGCTCTATAGCTTTAGTGAATTGGTGAAAAATAATGAAGGAATGGGCTTCTATTTATAGGAAAATATAGTTTCGATAATTGCACATTTTGGGGCTCGAAATATTACAGTATAATACCTTCCTCTTTTCCTTCATTTTTAATTTAGTTCTGCAAGTATTATCAAACTTGCACCACCTCCCTTAATAGTAAATCATGTGAATCAATAGTAAATCATGCGACTCAATAGTTCTAGACATGTGAAAATATGACTTACAGTATAGTACCTACATTTTTAACTTAGTCATGCAAGTATTATCAATCTTGCACCAACTCCCCTAATAGTAAATGAATGTGAATCAATAGTACACACATGTGAACAAATAGTTATAATCATGTGAATCAATAGCAATTAATTGCTCATTTATCTGGTTAATTACCCGATTGGTCAATATAACCTCCAGACATCAATTATTATCGAAATATATGTCGATTTTCACTAACACTAATAATTCCAACACAATGAAACTATCAATTTCATCTTTAATCAACACGAACTTATTCATCATTAATATTATAATTCATAATATTTAACAATCAGGTCGTTCTCAAGAAAGAGGGGGCTTTCTGATAAGGATTTCTCCTTATTGGCGAGCAATTAAGTGACCAAATCTCTCATTGACAGAACTTCTAGACATTGTTAATATTGCAAATAATAATATGAATAACTTTGTCATCTCAATTATTGATTTAATAATATAACATATTATGCAGATGATACTGTGACAATAATTGAATCAATAATATGAGAGATATGATGCAACAATTACTGTAGCAATAATTGAGTATAACTGAGTGACTTCTTACGTAAGCATTAATAATCAATACCATGTGCTACTATGCAACCACGCGTATTACTGTACTTTTACTATCGGGTAGTTCAACAGTTTTAACGGTAACACTTTCGCCGTTATTTTTATAAAATGATAATTCTGTCATTTTCTAACTACGATAATACTTCCGTTGTGGGGTCCACTAATGATTGTGTCGTCGTACGAATATTCCTTGTTAAAACGAATATTCCCCGACCAATCGAATATTATATAATAACTTGCTTACTTTTTAAAATTTATAAATATTACCCACAACTATAACATTATATCAAAACCACACCATAACATTAAAAAAATATTTCGAGAAATTTAAATTTTTATTCATAAAATTTGGGGTCTCAGACCCTTCTCTATAGCCCAATCTGCAATTCTTGTGAAAATCCTTCAAAATCTTCTCTCCAATGCTCTTGCTACAAAATATGTCTTCAATGTTGTTAATTGCCTTGTATGATGTCTCTCTTGTTATTTCTTTGTCAATTATATCACTAAGACATGTATTCTGACTCTAGTTCATTGCCAATATGAGTTCCATACCATCCTAAACACTTGTCTTCAGGTTGCTGTAGCATTTGAAACCAAACAGGAAACTTCTCTGCCCCGTACCCCCGCCCCGGCAGGGTTGTTACCTTGTAAAGAGCTCGCCCCGGCGGGCATATGGATTGTTAATTAAATTCAGTACCCCCCCCCCCCCGCCCCAGTGGGGGGTTTATATAGTAAATAGCCAGCCCCAACTGGCATATGTTCTGTCAGTTGTCAACTTTTAGCTCCAAACTTGCCAAATTTTTCCATAACTCCACCCTTTTTGTCCAATAGCCACTCCACCAATCCTAAACACAAAATAACACTAAATAAGTAAAAACAAACAATAAAAACAAAGATTTCACACAGCTTAATCTTGAATTAGAAACCAATAAGTAGATATAAAACCCACTTATCAAAATTCCCCAAACTTAAACCGTGTTAATCCTCGAGCACAAAACAAAACTAATATGCTAATCAATGCAATGCAATGATATGTAGTGCATCTAATCTATATGCCTATAAATCCAGCAGTATCATAGAATCAAACTTATTCCTCTGGCCTCAGAGAAACCAAGCAAACACGACGACACTTCATATCAAAACCAATCAATAATTCCTTATCAATCCTTGAATCTTAAGTCGTTATTACTGGTATAATGTGTGTGTGTGTTTAACATCCATGCTAACTGATGCGAATTCAAATTTATAACATAACAAGTCTCATAGAAGGCATCATACAGCTTAAACTCAAGAAATTAAAAAAATAGACGAGATCTAAAAAACCAAGCAATTACCAATATTAAGGGTACACATAGGGTACTTATGCTTTAATTTTTTTTATTACAAGTGCTTTTTGCACTTATTTCCCGTTTTTTTTTCAGATATGACTGTGCAATGTCTTATTCCATTAGGCTAACAGTGCTACCCCTTTGCGAGCTTTCAACCAACGACTCCCAGACCATATAAGACCTTAGGGCGCTAGATGTAAAGACAATCCCCTCAGGCGTACTTGCTCAAGTAACAAAAGCCACAAAACAAGACTAGCCACAATATTTATTTCTTTTTTTTATGAAGCTTATGTACCCCAAATTTTCCCCAAACTTAGGTTCTTGCCTAATTCTTCGTCTTCACTACTTATCTTTGTCATTATTTCATTTAAACTAGTAGTATCCTTTAGAAATTCCTTATGTATCTATTTGAACTAGTCAGTCGACATACTTATCATTGACGTGCTAACCTTTTTATACCAGTTTCAAACAAACATAAGATCCAATTCATAACAAAAGATTATATCAAAGTTCTAATATTCAGTATCGTACTTGTCTACTTAATCACAATCTCATCATTGGCCCAAATAAAATGAACTATATTAAACCGCTGGACATATGCAAGATAACATAATACTTAACTAATTTTTATATATATATGTGATAAACATAACATGATTGCAAACTATTTACAATACTTACTATGCAACTAAATGACTACATGAATGTAAACATTTAATAATCCTAAATCCAAACATGAAATAATATATGCAAACCTAGCTATTGAAATTAACAATGCAAACATGAAAATTAAACTAAATCCCCTAAACTTGAAAATTACAATGTCCTCATTGTATAGATAAAGCAATAAATTTATGAGGACTTCCCTGTATTCGCCTACGCTTGGGGTGGTGGCTGTTGTTCTTCATCGAAATCACTGGGTGGAAACCGTGGCATTGGTGCTGGCTGTTGGTATGGGAATTGTACATTGGGGTTGAAACTCTGGAGCGTCGCTTTCAATGAGGAAAAGGACTGATTCATGTTCTCGAACATATGGTCCTGCCTCATTGCGAGTCTTCGCATCTCTCTTCGGGCCTCCTTGTTGTACTCATCCACTTGTCATTGATGGTTCAGGAACTGAGGGCTAGATACATCTTCGGTCTGTGGAGTTGCCTCCGTTCCTTGCTCTCCCATCGTTGCATCCCCCTGAAACTTGTCGTCATCTGAGGTGTCCTTAGCGTCAGCCTCATCCTCTGAGGCTAATGGAAACACAAATCCTAATCCTCTAGGGTGCGACTCTCCCCCGAGCCACACCGAATATCGCATAATCATTCTCGAGTCTAGTGTCTAAAGCGGCATCTGGGTGGTCTCATCATCAGACCATCGTACTCCCACATGTCTACACAACCCATAAATGAGTGATGGGTGTGGCAAGCCTCCAGAGAATGGTCCTCGCAGGCATCTTCGAATAGAAAAATTGATTATGGCCCCCACATCGATGATAAAATCTTGGACAATGGCATATAAAAGCACTGCCTTCTCCTTGGGTACATCTGACGTGTGAATGGATGGAAATAACTTGGCGCACAGGAACGCATACCATATCTTCCCATACCGGCTGAGATCCTTACTGTGAAAGACAGTGCCCCCTTTTCGACATTTGATCTATGTAGTACCCGACTTTGTCATTTCCTTCATAATAGTCTCATAATCAGGATCATTGTCACGTAAGTGAGTGCACTCGCAATGTCTAGGCACTCATAATTGGTAGTACATGTTGATGGCATCGACACTGAAAGGAACTAACCTACCCTGTACAAATACGTTGAAGGGGGACCTTACCCTCTGCGTTAGCGTATAATTCTTTGACCACACTCACATTTGCGGCCTTGGGCACTTCTGTGAACTTATTCTAACCTTTTTGATAAATTTGTTGCATCATTTCACCGTTGACATGTTCAGGTGCCAACCCCCGCTCTGGTGTGAGTGCTTTTGTTACAAGGTAGTCGTAACGGTCGGCGGCGACGACACTTATGAATTTTCACCGGTCAAAGGTTTGTGTTGGTGGTGTGGACCTTGAACTCTTGCCACATTGTCATTTTGATGCTGGTTTTGGTGCCATTGAATTGGAATTAGTGAGGTTCAACAACAAATTCCCCCAAACTTCACTCAAGAAAACTGTCGAACACTTGGTGTGCAAGATGTGCAATCTCCCCAAACTTAGTGATTTTGTTTCAATTATGGTGATATAAATTGAGAAATTATAAGACTTACGCTCTTTTTTGGCTATCAAAAATCGCACTCTAGAAACCCTTATTGTGAATGACTAAAGATTGTATGGAATGTATTGGAATTTAGGTAGTTAGAGCTTGTATTTATAGAGAGGAATAGTGTAGAGAGGTGTGGATTGATGTAGTGGGCAAGTATTGTATGTAGTGGGGAAATCGTGGCTTGAGAGTGTATGAGAGTGGGGTTTCAGTTGAGTAATATGTAGAAGAAGTGGAAGAGTGGTGAATATGGTGTGTAACTGCCGAATTGTGTCTCTTGAGATTGCATACCTCCGCCCCGGCGGGGGGTATTAAGCTTAGAAGGCCAGCCCCGGCTGGCATGCTCACTGTTATTGCAAAATAGGACCCCCGCCCTGGCGGGGGTATTAAGCTTAAAGGGGCCCGTCCAGGCGGGGCTAGAGTCTGTTAGTGCATTATATTTTGCTCATTCCTTCCATCCAACTCCAATCCATGATCTTGTTAAGTACCTAAAATACCATTAACCATAAATATAAGTAAATATTGAGCAATTTTAAGCATGTGTGGTAATATTATCTAGAATAATATAACTGATTAACTACGCAATGAACTTATTATATACTAATTATTGTTATAAACTACAAATTGACTAATATGGATAAAATTACTAAAAACGAAAGAAAAATTTGGGTTGCCTCCCAACTAGCGCTTGATTTTAACTTTTTCAGCCTGACTACTTCCTGTTTATGGTGCGTTGACAAGTGTGATTGCGATGACATCCGTGTTGGATTCGCCACCCCAATAATGTTTTAATCGCTGACCGTTGAACTTAAATGTCTCCAAAGGATTCCTACTGTATAGTTCAACGGCGCCATGTGGAAAAGCTCTTTTTATGGTAAATGGACCCGACCACCTTGATTTTAGCTTTCCTGGGAACAACTGCAACCTTGAGTTGAACAATAGTGCTGATTTTCCCGCTTTGAACGTTCTATGCATGATTTTCTGGTCGTGCCATTTCTTGACCTTTTTTTTGTATAACTTAGAGTTCTCGTAAGCATGAAGTCGCAATTCATAGAGTTCATTTAACTGAAGTAGCCGCTTTTCACCCGCAGCTGCTTGATCAAAGTTGAGTTTCTGAATTGCCCAATAGGCTTTATGTTATAACTCCATAGGTAAGTGACATGCTTTCCCGTAGACCAACTGATATGGCGATATCCCAATTGGTGTTTTGTAAGCAGTCCTGTAAGCCCATAGTGTATCATCCAATCTGAGAGACCAGTCTTTTCTATTCGGGTTTACTACCTTCTCTAAGACTCTCTTCACCTCTCTGTTTGAAACCTCAGCTTGCCCACTTGTTTGGGGATGATATGTTGTAGCTACCTTATGGTTGACCCCATATTTTGCCAAGAGAGCTGTAAATGATCTATTACAAAAGTGACTACCTTCATCACTTATAATAGCTCTTGGCGTGCCAAATCTTTTAAAAATATTCTTGTGCAAGAATTTAAGAACCACCTTGGCATCATTTATGGGGAGTGCGACGGCTTCAACCCATTTTGATACATAGTCAACCGCAAGCAAGATGTACTAATTATTGAAGGAGGAAGGAAATGGCCCCATAAAATTAATGCCCCATACGTCAAAATTTTCAACTTCTAAGATAGTTTATAGTGGCATCTCATTCATTTTCGATATGTTACCCACCCTTTTACATCTATCACATCTTTTAACGAACTGGTGGGCATCTTTAAACAATATAGGCCAATAGAACCCGTCTTGAAGAACTTTCACTGTTGTTCTTTCATTTCCATAATATCCCCCGTATGCAGATGAATGACACTCGTGCAGTATATTCTTCACTTCACTGTGTGGCACATACCTTCGAATCATCTTGTCGGCGCACTGTTTGAATAGATATGGTTCGTCCCACATGTACCACTTGACGTCATGTATGAACTTTTTCTTTTGTTACCGTGTAAGATCAGTTGGAAGGACGTTGCTCACCAAATAATTGGCAAAATCCGCATACCAAAGAAATTCTGCGTTGACTCCAAATAGCTGCTCATCCAAAAATGACTCATTGATAACACACTTGTCCTGTTCATTTTTACCCTAATTTTCCAGCCTCGATAAATGATCTGCAACTTGATTCTCCGTACCTATTCTATCTTTTATTTCCAAATCAAATTCCTGTAGAAGGAGGATCCATTTGATAAGTCGAGGCTTAGCATCCTTCTTCGAAATTAAATATCAGATTGCCGAGTGATCCGTATAAACCGTAACTTATGTCCCAATTAAATATGCCCGAAATTTATCAAAGGCATATATTACTGCAAGTAATTCCTTTTCCGTAGTTGTGTAATTTATTTGGGTCTCCGTAAGGGTCTTACTTGCATAGTATATGGCGTGAAATGTCTTTTCTCAGCGTTGACCCAACACAGCCCCTATTGCATAGTCGCTTGTATCGCATTTTAACTCAAAAGGCTTATTCCAATCTGGTACGACAATAACTGGTGTTGTAGTCAACTTTTTCTTCAACAAGTCAAATGTTGATTTACACTCCTCATCAAATTTGAAAACTAAATCTTACATAAACGGGCGATTTTACAGGCTATAATCAAATTTCAGTCAAGAAATGGGGTTCACCGACATGTTTAACATGTTTTAAATATTTATTGCAACAAAAATACTCTTTCTCATCGTATACTCATATATCACACATTTATTGTAAAAATATCACCATTATTATATTATTAAAAATATAATAATATATTTAAATGAATTATTTTATCAGAAAAAGATAAAATTTCAATTTTCAACAATTGTCACATTAAAAATTTTCTCCATCTATATCCACATAAAATCAATATTTTCCTCATCATATGAATCAATAATTAATTATTCACAAATAATATTACAGAATCACAATATTGACAACTAGGCAGTTCCCAGGAAAGAGGGGGCTTTCCAATAAGAATTTCTCCTTACTGGCGCGCAATTAGGTGACCAAACCTCTCTTTAGACAGAACTTACTAGACATTGCCAATAATGTTATCTAATAATATTATTCATATAATATGAATTATTGCTTCGATAATGAAAAATACTGTGTAATGACAATTATTGAAACAACAACAATATAAAATATCAACGCAGCAATTATTAAATCAATAAAATAAAATACTGAACAGTAATTACTATAACCATTATTGAGTAGTTCCTTCTTACGTAAGAATCAATAATTGGTGCAATACCGTGTGCTACTGTGTTTTAACCACCGAGTATTTTAACAGTATTAACGGTAACAACTACGCCGTTATTTTTAAACAACTTATATTTGTCGTTTTCTTCATCCAATCGCTTTCCGTTATGGGGCTCACAAAAGACTGCTCCGTCGTACGAATATTCCCCGACAGTACGAATATTCCACGACCAAACGATTATTCCCCGACAACAATGAATATTTTATAACCACTTGCTTATTCTGAAATATTTGCGTATTTTACCCATAACTATCCACATTAATCAAATCAACCCTTACTATTTCAAAATAATAAATAGAGGAAATTAAATTTCATTAATAATAAGTTGTGGTCTTACAGTCGTGATACTAAAGAATATCCTTGGCCGTAGTGCACGGGTGATTCGATGATGTGGATTACTTATTAAGCTGAGTCTCAGCGATAAAAGTGATGAAAAACCTTTTAAATCATAGAAGATAGTAGATTTTATTCTCTACTTGACTCTTCTAATGGATTGCTTGTTCCGCTGTAGTTAAACTTGATGTTTGTTATATTGTATCAGTTTAACACTGTTGTAGGCTAACGATAATTTATTCTGCATTATCTTAGTCATAATATTTTTTACTGGGTTAGTTAAGCTTACCCTTTTGCTTTCATTGTTCTCTTCAGGAAATGAGAACGTAGCCGGGACTAGTCGGGGAACGGAGTGACGGTCCAGATGATAGCATTAGTAGTCCTCACTATTCTGTTAAATAGTGTGATAATAAATGGAATGAGAACTCCATTGAGTGTGGATATTGTCTAAATGACAATATTCTTATTAAAACTCTTAGATTATGTTTTGTCGTATTTTATACGACTGTTGTATAATTAAGTTGTATTTGAATTTTGTACCATGTATTTGGCGACTCAAGATGGGTGATGTATACCTATTTTGGGGGCGTCACAATTATTATTATTATTATTATTATTATTATTATTATTATTATTATTATTATTACTACTACTACTACTATTATTATTATTATTGTTATTATTATTAGTATTATTAGTATTATTATTATTATTATTATTATTATTATTATTATTATTATTATTACTATTACTACTACTACTACTATTATTATTATTATTATAATTATTATTGTTGTTGTTATTTTTATTATTATTATTAATATTATTATTATTATTATTATTATTATTATTGTTATTATTATTATTATTATTATTATTATTGTTATTATTATTATTATTATTGTTATTATTATTATTATTATTATTATTATTATTATTTAAGGCAACATGTTAATAGTCGTTGCAAAAAATTGTATAAAATATGTAACGAAAATAAAAATTGTTGTCAATGAACGTGGTCTATATTAGGCAACGAAATATAGCAACAAAAAAACTTTCGTTGCCCACGATGAGGAGAAATCAAGTGGTTAGAAATTTTACAACGAATTTTGTTTCCAAATTTTGCAACTACTTATGAATTTCGTTGTAAAAAGTAAAAGTCTGACACAATCTGCAACGAAAGACAAGTTTCGTTGCTAAACATACACTTTTAGCAACGACTTATAAAGTCGTTGCCTGAAAAATCGTTGTTAAAGCCCCATTTTTAGCAACAAAAAAACTTTCATTGCCCACGATGACAGGAAATCAAGTGGCCGAAAATTTTGCAACGAATTTCTAACGAAATTTTTTCCCGCCAATGAATTAGCAACGAAATGTTGGAACGACTTATGAATTTCTTTGCAAAAAATGAAAGCCTAACACAATCTGCAACGAAGGACAAATTTCGTTGCTAAACATATACTTTTAGCAACGACTTATAAAGTCGTTGCCCGAAAATTCGTTGCTAAAGGCCCATTTTTTTGTAGTGTATATTTATTTAAATTATGTCCACTAATAAGTTTTATTCAAGCCAAACTTGACAATAATTAAGTCTAAAAAATATAGAATAAGGTGCAATTTAGTAAAGTGTTCGCAGTCTTTGTGATTGTTAAACATTGTAAAAAGTTCGCAGCATTTGAAATTGTTGAACGTTATGGAAAGAGGTCTTGTTCTCAACAACAACCCAATTATTTCTCTAAAAATACTGAAATCCAAAGCTAAATATTTTTTGATGTTACTATTGTTGATTCTAAGATTCTTTTTGATTCATCATCTTTTTTTACATTTGATGTAATTAATTCAATAGCTGAAATTTATACTCGTGCTTATGTTCTAAAATCTTTTAAAATTGTTGAACAAATTTGTTGTTCTCCCTTGCATTCTATTTAAATTTCTCAGATAAGACAGAAGAATCGGAAAGATCCGGATATAATGATAAATATAAAAGAATAGTAAATTAAGTTTGAGGCGCATAGATAATACTGATGTAGCAGATTAGCTCTGTTATATAAATTTTTGTAATGTTGTAAGATACATTATGATATAATCAAGTATTACATTGTATAAGGAGCAGAGAGATAGAAATGTGTAATTTAATTTGCGTAAAAAATATTTGTGATGAGCTTAGTGTATATTATAGGCAGGTGTTGGGAATGTTAGGTTAAGACTTGGGGAAGACGTCCGCCCAATGATCCTCACACCGGCGGTAGTACTACTGGCTTGACTTAGTTTAGTTGATATTTGACATTTTTGTAGTTTAAACCTTGTATATAATTCATTTTTGTATATATTATGGAGTATTATACGTAGTTCAAGAGTATTTTTGTATATCTTATGGAGAATAGGACATATAGTTGTTAATATAGGGTATGAAAATGTTTTTGTTGGACTTGTATGCATGTGAACAAAAGTTATATATCACTACAAAAAAAAGGCCTATCTGCGACCAATAATATCAGCGACCGCCTATCTGGTCGCTGATATTAGTAATAGCGACCGCTATCTGCGACCGTGATGAATTCTAGTCGCTATTTAATTTCAGCGACCGTATGCGGTCGCTAATATGAATTTCCCCCCAAAAAATTTGGTGCGAAACCCTGGCACAGTTTTTTTTGCGACTAATCTCTATCAGTGATCGCTAGCGGTCGCTGGCACGTCCACGTCATTAAAAATCAGTAACCGCATGCGGTCGCTGATAGCGGTCGCAGATTCTCTAAAACATATTCATACTCAGGCGTTCGCTCGATTCAACAGAAAGAAAAAAAAAGAGGGAGACAGAAGAGGGAGAAGAGGGAGAAAGGGGAGAAGAGAAGAGGGAGTCTGGTTTCGTGTGTTCGTTCGTGTGTTCAATGTTCTCTAAATCAGACTAATTTTAGAGGTAAGAAATTCTTCTTCTTTTGGTTGTTTGTTTTTTGTTGTTTGTTATGTTTGCTCGTTCTTCTCCAAATCAGTATGTTCGTTCGTGTGTTTTTTGTTGTTTGTTATTCTAGGAATTTTTGTTTTAAGAGTTAATTTAGAGCTAAGATTTGAATGAATGAAAATGCATTTGGGATTATTGAATTTGGAATTACTGAAATTTATAGCTTCTTATTGAAATTGGGAATATACTGAAATTGTTGCAAAGAGTTTTATGAGATTACTGAAATTTTTAGGTTAAATTATTTAATGGGAGGACGCGCAGGCTTCAGTGATTCAGACATTATTCTGGCAGAAGTGCGTCGTCCGCGCCAAGGATAATTTGAACAAAGAAAGACAAAAGGCCCTTCACAATGCCGAGATCGACCATCCAGGCCAGGGAGAGGATTACATGGACGAGCATAGCCCCTGGTGGTGCACCCAGTCCATACGGGCTGAGATGTGTGCCCAATGGAGAGCTGAGAGCTGGGTGAAAAGACGAAAGACTGCCGCCATCAATAGATCCTCGGGTGTACTCGATGGAAAAAAGGCTAAAGGGACATACAAGGGTGACAGTATTTCACAGTTGCAGCATATCACTGCCAGGGTACGTATTTACAAGTTTTAATATGTTTACAATTATGAATTGTAGAAAATATATCACATTTTTACTTAGTAATATTATGCTATTTTTTGTATAGGAGTCTCAGTCTCAAGGTCAGCCTATCCATTGGCTGGATGTGTATGTGGCCACCCGTGATGGTCTGCCTGATGCTATCCAGATAGCGGTAATAAGTTTTAACAACTTTATCTTGTTTATCAATGCTTACAGAATTTATTTTTAACTATTTAATTGTTAACATGATGACAGGATACTTATAAGCGTTTATTGAATGAGCGTTATCCTGAAGGCACTCCACGTCCGCCTATTGATCAAGAATTGTGGGAGAGGGCGTCTGTTGTGAAGAAGAACTACATTAAAGGTCAAGGACAACGACGATGTCCATCCTTCAGTGGCTCAGGCTGCTCTTATACCCAGTCTTCACAGTCATCGAGCCATCCAACTATTCATACTCCGACTGACTGTGTGAGAGCTATATGTCGATATCGAGATCTTTTGAAGATACTGGGCGGGCATCTGGGGGCTCTGAGTCCTGAGGAGTTAGCTGAAGCAGTAGCGGCAGCAATAGCAGGACAGCATGGGGATGGCGACGAGGTATAAAATCAATTTGTTGTATATATTGTCGTAATATATACTAGTATCAACATTGTTACTATAGCATGTAACTTATTTTATTATTTTGTTAATTACAGGGTGATCAAGGAGGCGATGATGCTTGACGTACCTGCTTTAGATCAATTTTGTAGTTATTTGATAAACTTGTACTTGTATATTCATTCAATTCATATTGGTTTTCTGTATGTTACTTAAACAATATTAGATTTGTTTATATTTATTCAATTCATATTAGTTTTTAAAGGTTTATATAGTTTATATACTAGTTTGGTGTATGTATCGGTGGACGATGGATGTTTATATTGTTGTGCACGCTGTTTATCTTGTTGTGTATGTGTGTTGGGATAAAGCAGGTACAAAACAGGTACAGGTTTTTGGGAATTCTGTAAAACAGCAAAAATATAGTTTTCATTTTTTCCAGATCAGCGACGCATGCGGTCGCTGATAATTATTAGTGACGGCTAAACACACTACTACAAAACAGTAAATAAACAACGCAGAAAAAACGTTGTGGTTTCAGTCAGAAAAACGTCGTGGTTAAGGGTGTTGTCTATTTAACACCCTTACACAACGTTTTTAAAACGTTGTGGTTAAGCACAATACACAACGTTTTTTAGGAAAAAACGTTGTAGATTTATTTTTAAAAAATTAGCAGATGCTTAAAAACGTTGTAGAATGCATGATTCCACAACGTTTTTTGGATAAAAACGTTGTTGTTTAGTATATCAGACAACGTTTTTAACCAATTTATACAACATTTTAAAAACGTTGTAGATAAAGAAAAAAAAATTATAATTCACCTATATTACCAATGCACCTGCAATATGCTAATGCCATGATATATAGCTAAAAAGTCTAAATTATCATTTAAATTTAAAACCAAAATGTATCAACCATTTAAAATACATCCCAATAATATCATTCATTTACAGTTTCAAATATCTCAAGCATTGATTATGAAACAACATGAATTAAAAAATACAAGTGAAACTAAATTTCTTTCAAAGACAATGAGACTGAACTTGCAAAATGGTTCCCAGATTTTGTTGGTTACTTTTTCTATTGCAGGTATCCTGGAAGGAAATAAAATATGAGGATAAGATAGGGACAAAATCACAATACAAACAAATAATAGTAGACCATAATTGTTAGATAGTTGCATTTAAAATCTTGTTAACAGAAGTTAGACACGATATACCTGGCATAAGAGTATCCTCAATAAGTGAGTGAGTCTCTATCCAATACAGTGTCCCTCATTTGTGTTTCTGTAACACAAAAAGGCTATTGGCAGGGTTCCTGTAATAATCGAGACAGAACACCAGTAAAATGCCCAAGCATATTGTGTTGAGAGATTTCCAAGACTAAGGACCACCCCACCAGCCATTGCAAACAAAATACTGGGCCAATTATCCTGCATTAATCACATTTAGGCATAAAAACACTTGTAACTCACATGCCAGGAAAAAACATAGAACCCACAGTAACAATGTGAACCTTGTCCTAAATTTAACAAATAGGGTCGTTTAGCCAATCTCCTCAATTTATCACTACTTACATTAATAAAACACACTGTGCTTGATGTGAAGTCATATATGACATGATATAATATGATACGATAGACTCACGTAAGAGCATGCTAAGATCAGAGCAGAGTTCAGAAGGCCATACAATATCGATACACATATCGGGTTATAACTTAATTTTACAAGATATTAGGATGTGCATGTTGTAATTTACAAATTTCGTAGAAATGTTCAAACAAGAAAAGAAATGTTCTGTTACATGAAAGTGGTCGCAGAAATTTTCTCTTTTACTATGATGGGGTATTGAAAGCTATATAGAACAGAGAAACAATTCAATAAGAACATTAAAAAATAATTATCACAAGGATTCCTAGGAGTATATAAAGCATAAAATATTATCAAAAAAATTCAGTAATTTTTATCAATAACAAATCTCTGGTAAAACACTTTTGTTAACCTTAACAAGAGTTACAGTTTATATGAGTTTTATAAAGCATTACAGTTAGGGTGGGCAAATTTAACAAATGCCAATCATTGTT
Organism: Panax japonicus; assembly: GCA_020205505.1. Lineage (NCBI taxonomy): Eukaryota > Viridiplantae > Streptophyta > Magnoliopsida > Apiales > Araliaceae > Panax > Panax japonicus. The sequence goes on along the minus strand of CM035112.1, from coordinate 41,686,054 downwards.
TACCTTTTATAAACTCAAATAAGTTGTACAATAGCAGCTATTCGCAAAGCCCCATTTTGGAGAAGATCACTTTATCTCATCAAATAACAAAGTTGTACGCCAACCCCACCCTTTAGGAGCTTTTGGTAAAAGTGTTCCAGTTTGTTTCAAGCTTCCGAACAACATAACTTCTCTCTTGGATGGGCAAATCAGCTTGGACAACAAGGATGGAATAATAAGAAACCATAAAGACGACACACATTTTTTTTTTCTAAATTTTTTCTGTAACTAATCTATGAAACAAGATTAGTAAAAGAATTTGCAAGAACAGGACCTAGTTGAGCTGGGTAAAAGGTTTGTAATATGCTTTACACTGTGCCTCCGGACCTTGGACATAAGAATGACTCCCATTAGTCCCATCTCTGTGCACAAAACATGGACCGTTATCCAGTATTATAAAAGGTTGAAACCCAAAAAAAAGGGAGTAGGGTCTAATGCTAAACTTTAAAAGAACTATGAAGAGAAATGAGAGATACAATATTTTTGCTATAGTTCAAAAGTGACCTATAGCACTACTACAAAATTAATGCATCATGTGCTAGAGTGAGTGGGTGCAACCAGCAGGAATATATTTTAACTAGAGGAACAAGATAAAGTTGCTAATTATCTTACTTCAAGTCATCCTTTCCGTCAAATCCACCAACAGCATAGATAGCCCCATTAAGCTCTGCTGCAGCAAAAGCAAATCGCTGGAAGAATAAAAGAAAGCATAACATACTGAATGCCAAAATTTTGTATAAGCATAAAAATTGATTCAATAGAGCACATCTAAAGTTTTGACACTACATAAATTGAGATGAACCATGAAACTAAAGAGATACATATAAATCAAAATTACGAAAACCAAATAACATAGCAGGTGAAGAGATAATACAATTACCTTTTGTAGCATTGACCGTGTCAAAATCCAGCGTCCAACATCTAAATCCAACATTTCGACATCTGAAAAGTAGTCAACACCGTTCCCTCCACCACGTGCAACAAGGTTTCTCTTTCTCATATCATATAGGCCCATACCAGTACAGTTGTTCATTTTCACATATGAAGACAAAAACGACATTTTCTCATATCATATCACATTCTCATGGCACCACATTTAAAAAGACAAAAAAAAGGTTGTAATATAAACCACACACCTGATCAAAAATAATAAAACATAGAAAAAATCAACAGGCACCAAATAAGTTATCTAAGGAAGTCGATACAATTTGAATAAGCAGTGGAAACAAAAAAGAGGAACCATGCTGTGATTGTGACTGTATCATGCTGTCAATATAGCTTGTGACTGTGACTGTATCATGCTGTGATTCAAGTAAATATTGAATTTTAGAACTGTCAGCCTATGTCATACATAGACGAGAAACTATAAAACTCCAGTATGCACGAGAGAAGTTTTGTCCAAGGTTGTGGCTTGTCCCAGCCTGCAAGGCCTTACGGTCACCCATCATAGCTTCAATTGTATACGTCTTGGCAGCACCACCAAACGTCTCAGCCTTGGATTTTCGACCTGCAATAACAAGTATTGCAGCTTGCTCATAAGCAAATTTTGTATAGACATCAATCAACTGTAATGCCTGTAGTTCAGAAGCCTCAATCTGTTGAGTGAAAAGAAAAAGAAAAAGAAAACAACGGAGCCAAATGATTTGTCAAGTCTCTAATTTTTTTAGTTACATAATTAATGGAAATTTGCAAAAATTGGTCAAACACAATTACCAGAATAAGTCCAATGATGTTTCTTGGCTGCTCATGGTATACTGGCACTCTGCTATGACAATTCTCCAATATCGAATTTAACAGAGCCCTACCACATAGTTACATATAATAAAGCATAGTGATTTTTTTGTGGACATAAATCGATGAATCTTACCAAGGCAATAAGATATGTACTAAGGGGTCAGACACAGGGGTCATTTCCAATTGCTGCTTCAACTCCAAATCCTCCTCCGACTATAAACCCACAAGTTTCAATCAAATTAATAATTCCAAAGCAAAAACGAAGAAATTCATCGACGCAACCAAACAAATCAAGGAACTTACGAGATCCTCATCCTTCTTCTTAGGGTCCTTGGAAGGAACCTTAACTGATGCCTCATCTAGGGTTGTTCCGCTGCCGCTGACACTGTTTGGATCCGGCGCCATAGTAAATCGAGTACAAGCTGAAACCCTAGAATCAAAGAGTAAAAGAACTGAGAGACGAAATCCTTATCAATCAACAGAAAGAAGATATCGTCGGATTTGATCTCCGTATGATGAACGACAAATGGTGCCGCCTCCATCATTGCCGTACTTTTTAGCGCCGCCTCTCTTTCCCTTTCTCTGTCCCTCTTCGTCATCTTCTTTTTCAGGATCTTCTTCCTCCGCTTAACGCGCTGCTTCGGCTTTGGATTGCAGGTCTGCGAGGTAGGATTCGATAACTTTCTTAACGAATTACTTGCGCTCCGGAGGGGAGAAGTCGAGCCCTAGATTAACTTCCAAAAAGGAAAAAAGAAGTCGAGCACTAGTTTAAGTTTTTATTTAATCGATCGCCTTTTTTTTTGCTACGTGTTTTTCCTTATACACAACGTTTTAAAAAAACGTTATCTAATTAAAACAAAAAAAATACCTTTTTAAATAGATAACGTTTTTGCATATATATCTACAACGTTTTTTTTAAAAACGTTGTAAAAATAAATACCACAACGTTTTTATAAAAAACGCTGTCTATTAAGCGTTGTCTATTAGGTACTTTGTACTGGTGACATTTGAGGGCATCAACGACCGCATGCGGTCGCTAATAGCCGTAGCTGCCACGAGGACCACGTCAGCTTTGGCCATGGACCATGCTGACTCAGCTTAGCGACCAAATTTGTCATTTCGGTCGCTCATATCGGTCGTAGATAATTCGGTCGCTTATATTGGTCGCTGATGTGCACCCCAGCGACCAAATTTTATGCGATGACTATCAGCGACCGCAGTCGGTCGCTGATAGTTATCTGCGACCGTGTGCGGTCGCTGATAAACCTTTTTTTTTGTAGTGTATGTTGGAGTTATATGCATGTGATTAGAAGGTTATTATTATGTTGATTGTACTGTTGAAAATATAAATAGGTTTACAGGTATAAAAATATTGTGGGTTAAAACCTTGTATATTGCCAAAACAGAGTAGATATTTTAAAAAAAACTTCTTATTCTCGACGAAATAAGGTAGACTCGACGGAATTCCATCGGGAATAAGCCCTTTAATATTTTTCCGAGATGTGTCATGTGGCAACTTAATACCGACCGAATCGACGGAACATATTCGGTTGAGGATAGACTAAACTTGACGGAATATTCAGTCGACTATATGTCTGTCAGAATTAGTAATCCTCGACTAAAATCTCGACGAACTTAATTTCGACGTGCTTAAACTCGACCGAATCCCAGACTGAATATTCTGTCGGAATTAAGTTATCCTCGACGAAATATCCTTAACCTCGACGGAATATTCCGTCAGAAATAAGTCATTTTCTTGTAGTGAATATATGAATACATGTATTTATTACTTTTGGTGAGACAGGTATTGAATGTACATAAAGAATTTATGCTTGAATATTAAGCAGGTGTGATGGATGTATGTGGATCGTGATGCACCAAATCAACTGTAGAGAATACATGGATTTGGGAGCATCAAAATTTCTAACAAAAATTATTGTCGGAATAAGACTATTTTCGACAAAATATTTCGCCGAAAACTTTTTTTTTCTTGTAGTGCATTTTCGGGTACCAACAAAAGTTTAAAAGATTTTTCAACCATTAAAATTTTGATGAAAAATTCACATATTTATCAAATAGTGAAAAAATATCAGATTACTTTCATTTTAAAAATAATTATGTTATTCTATATGATAAATTAGTTTTACTGATATTGATCCATAATTATAAAAATATGATGTATTAGATAAAATTAGAGGAAATCTGTGACGGAGGGATTCAAGTCCCTTTTACACAATACAATATCGCTTGCAAGGCCAGGCTAATACTGCCACAGACTCATGCAACAACCTTCATTCAACTAGCTATTACATTACCATTATTATAAGAAAATAGTATGATTATTTATTTTATTTTTTCATTTTTCTATGTATACTAAGTTACATAAATTACATATACTCTATAAAATTCCACCTTATAAACAGCTGTTAGGCTGAACTGAACTAGAAGATTTTCCTCCAGCATTATCACATGATGCTTCTGTTGGTTTATTATTGTATGTGAGCTTTACATCATCCAACTTTATCCCACTGCATGGATAATTCTTACTGCAATCCAATTTCACACCAACTTTTGTCGCTGATGTTCCATGAATATCTTGATATGTCACCCCACTAATCTTTATTCCTGAAACCTATATGATTAAAATTAAAATAATTATAAATGCATATATATTGACTCCAAAAATATCCAATTTTTCCACGTAACTTTTCCTTATCACACAAAACAGAAAATATTTAAACGATTGATATTGTCAAAATAAAATGATGCTCATTAATTTTTCAAGTTTACCTGATTTGGGCAATTTTCTCCGTTGGGGCAGTAATTTTGGTCAATTATGACAGGATTTTGAACGTTGGCCATGATTAGATGCTCGAAAAGAATATCCTTAACAAATCCATTACTAGGCCTAGCCCATGTCTTAATCCTCACACCATTTTCAGTACCAGTAAATGTAACCGATTTAACTGTCACGTTTTGGACTCCGGGTTCTTGCAATTCCCAGCCTAGACTTCCAATGCTGCAAATAATAATCACATGCAACCAAACATTTTTTTCCCATTACTACATATTAAAAATATAGCGTATCTCATGATCAAATAAATTAGCTGTTATTAGTAGTATTTATTTTATTTGTTACCTGATCCCGTGGCCGGGGCCGCAGGCGATGCTTTCGATCCACAAATTGGAGTTGCCAGGGCCGATTGAGACACAATCATCGCCGGTGGCAATGTGGGAGTTTAAGATAGTTACACTGGAAGATGATTGCACGTGAATTCCGTCGGTGTTGGGGCTGCTTCCGGAGGCCGAGATCTTCATAGCTTGTAGATTCACATTGTGGCAGCCGTCGATTACGATGTGGAACATCTGACTGTTTACTGAAGCTAATCCATTGATGGTGATTTTGTTGGAGTTGTAGAACGCCAGTGTCTGTAACACAAGAAATCAAAAGAAACATATAATTTTTCGGTAAACTAAGTTTAAATGTGCATTGACCCTTTTTCAGTATTATACTCCTTTTGTTACTTAATATAAATAGTTTTAGAAAAATATTTTTGTCTCTTAATAATTGTCGGTTGAGAATTTTAAAAAATATTAATTGATTAGTTTTAAATATTAACCCAAGTATTAAATATAACCTTGATTCTCTCACTATTTTATGTCCAATAAATATGACTCTCTTTTTTTAATACAATATAAGCAATTGATATTATATTTAATGTTATACAGTCATTTCCTTGATACTAGTTTTTGCACAGCTCTAAAATGACTTATATTGAGAGACACAAGGAGTAATAAACATTCAAAAAAGTAAAACACTTTTCGTAAATATTTTTCTGTAGGATTTCAAATTCATGACAATTTTAAAAGGTTTCAAAGCCATAATATAATTTTTTTATATATAATAGGGATTTTTGGGCAGGAAAAGAAGTTGAAAATGTGCCAAATGCATATAGCCTTCTATAAAGAAAAGAAAGATGTGGGTAAAATTGGTGGCATAAACTGTTAGTAACTGTCAACCCACCTTCACACACTGCTTAATTTATCCTACATTCACTGTCATTGTCTAACTGATCAGGTTGTGTTTGGCTACCAAGAAATCAGAGGTGTAAGAGAGAACGAAATAAGGAAAATTCTCACACAAAAGATTTCTGACCATTTGATTAGAAGATAGATGCTAGGTGCTGACATATAAGTTTTTTGTTTTTTTATAAAAACTAAATTATTTTTCTCAATGCATACCGTTGCTCCTTGAGGGCAACTCTTGCCGGAAGCTTTGCAAGCCCATAAACCTGTCCCTTGGCCGTCTAGGGTTCCGCCATAGACAGAAACACCACTAACCCTCTCGAACTTAATCCAATTCCCGGAGTGTCCCAACACTTGGTAATCCGATGGGGCCACGAGGGTCCCATCGATCCGAATAGTAATGGCTGTGTTCTTGCATTGTTCCCCGTAAAAGTATGCATTACGGAGCAAGAACCTTCCTGGCGGCACGTAGATGGTAGCCGGGTTACTTGAGGCACAAGCTGCAGCCCATGCACTAAGGAAGGGTTTTGATGAGTCTGCTTTCCCGCCAGATTGGGCTCCGAAATTAAGGACATTATAGGTATTTGTAGCTGCTGATGAGGAGTAGAAAGAGATGAAGAGAAGTAGGAGAGAGAGAAAATTCATTATGTTTGCCATTTTGAGGGATGGAGAGAGAATGTGTGGGAGTTTAATTAGATGGTGGGGGAGTTGAAGTGGTTTGAGAAGTATTTATAGGCTTTTAAAGTTATGTTTGGGTGAAATTTAAAAAGTAAAATAATTGGAATTTGGTTGAGTGTTTCATCTTTTTGGACTTTGATTATCGTATTAATCTTCCTCACTATTATATGGAACCAAACAAAAACTGTTTCTCACTCACTCATACGTGGAGTTACTCATATAGTCAAAAGTTTGTTAAATGTGAATATAAAACGATCTGACGGGATGTACTAATTGGTTATAAATAGGGAATTCATATTTTTATATAAAAAATTAATTTTTTTATATAATTTTCCTCACATGAATAATTAGTGGGCTCTATGAGATAGATTCATATAAAAATATCATTTTAATATGTGAAAATATCATTTTCTTATAAATATTGACCGCACTTATGAAAAATAAATCATCAGCCAATCATATAAAGACATCATTTGGTATTTATTATTTTTAATTGGATCTATTGTTTTTTGCTGTAGTATACAAATAGATAAAATTGTAAAATATTCATATTCACGTAGAACTCTTATATTTGACATCACGAAGTGAGGTTCTCTAAAAAAAATGTTTCTAAAACTTGTTTATTAAAAATAAAATGGAAATGAAAGGGCCTAGCTATTATTGTTATTTTTCCAATGCAATCCTCAATTATCCAATGAAAATTGTGTGGGCTATCACATATATTAGTGATATATGAGAGTAGTTAGCATTAAATTAATTTTGGTCAATTGATTCGAGGGTGATTTCTTTATCTGTGTGTTAGCACTGTATTGGTCAATTAACCAACTTAGAACATCTCAATAGTTCCTTCAATCACTTTGGAATATTCAAATAGATGATCCACATCAGAAGAATTATCTCCAACAACCTCTCTAACCTTAGTAATAAAATATGCAATCTCATTTTTTTCTCTTCAAATATGCAACCTCATTCTCTCTCTTAAAAATATTTATTTTATTTTGAGAGAATCAAAATCATATGAAAAAGGTTAAAAATATTTATTTTGCTTGATGGGTTTGATGTACGACTCATTGAATTGAAGAGACTTAATCAGACACAAAATATTAAGGAGGGTGTATTCAATTAAGATTTTTAAAGACTTTTAAAGATTTTTAAAGTTTGGTTGTATTAAATCAAAACAATTTAAAGAGTTTATAAAAGTTTACTGGTATTCAATTACAACTTTTGTAATGTCTTTAAAAGTTAGGTGTTATTGAATTGAGACTTTTATAAAGTCTATAAAATTATTTTGGTATTCAAAAAGTAATTAATTTTTTAGATTTCTATCAAATAGTAAATACTCATATCCAAAGTCTGATTTCATCTCTAAAGACTTTCAAAGACTTCTAAATATTTGAGAAATGGAGATGAATAGAGGAGAAAGAGAGAGATAGAGGAGATCAAACAAAAAAGAGAAAATAAAAGAATATATATATATATATATATATATATATATATATATATATATATATATATATATATCTTTGAGAAGATGATCAACAGCACCCTCCGGCACCGGCAGGAGACGGACCAGTCAGTCAACAAAGATGGCCCCACTCATCAGCTTTCGGCAAAAGCAGAAAGCAGTCAACAACAACATCATTTCTGTCCCCCAGTAAATCAGCTTTTACTTAAAGTAAAATGCTTTTACTTTTACCTTAGTAAATATAAATGTAAAATGTTTTTACTTTTACTTTTACTTTAAGTAAATTACTTTTACTTTGTACTTTTACTTCAGTAAATGTAATAGTGAATCCTGCGTGATTCAATAATAATTTACTTTTCAGTTTTCCATTTAAGTAACTCGAAGTGTTTAGAGTTACTAAGGCTTTTCTTTTGTAAGAAAACCTCACTTGAGGTCCTCTCTCTGCTTTCTCTCTACGAAACGAAGAAGAAGCTTGTTGCTTCCTTCTTTTAGTAAGATGAAGAAGAAGTTCTTCATACTTCTCTCTTCCATTTACAGTTTATCTTGGTTATACGTAATCCCTTCCTCAACTGTTTATAAATAAAAGAAATAGATTACTTTACCGATTCACCGGTCATCTTCTTTAAGTTTCTTCTTTCTATTTAAATTTCGTTAAGAAACTTATTTCGTTGTTAAATAGTATCAGAGCCATGTTGTTCTATTTCTAGTTGCCAGTAAGATTATAATAATCTTTTATTTAGCTATTTTTAAAACTTCTTCTTTATTCTTATTCGGATATCACCTAACTTACTGTAGTCCACCCTTCATCGTGTCTACCCTTGTAAGTCTCTTGTGCGAGCAGTGTCGGGTATTAGATTTTGGGTATGAGTCTACTTCAGGTAAGAGGTTCTGTATGGAAGATAAAGAGTGAGAATTTGTTTTGAATCTAGTAAAAATGAGTAGATTATTTAGATCTCATTCGTCAGCTAGTCACCAGTCAACTTTGCCATCAGTACCAGACATAGTAAATCAGGAAGAACATAGTTATGAGAACATCAGTCAAGTGTTACACAATTGGAACATTCTCAGGGTCTCCCCAAAAGAAATTTATCAGTCAACATTTTTAGATAATTTTAAAACTGATTACAATGTTAAGACATTTGAAAAGGTCTTTGCAATTAATAAAGAATATGAAAATTGTAGCCTTTTATCCCCAGATGTTATTAAAAAACATAGAAAAAAGGGTTATAATTTTATTCATATAGGTTTAGTTCAAGTTGCAGTCAAGCCATTGAACATTAAAGGAATTAATTCATGTATCTACCTCTGTCTCAGAGATGCTAGATTTTTGAATTACTATCCTAGCATGATTGGTGCTATGGAGTCGAGTTTGCACAATGGACCAATCCATTTCAATTGCTTTCCTGACTTCACTCTAAGTCTTAGTGACCAACATCTATTAAAAGCTTTAATATTAAATATTAAAACAGCAGGAGAAATAACCCAAATGATTGAAGGCTCTCAGCCTATTGCTTTGATTTATAGGATTTATTACAAGACCATGAAGACTAACTTAAATGTTCATGCTCTGGATAAAAGCCCTAAAGATCAAACTGTTTTGATTCAAAGTTCAATTAGTGATGCTAATATCCAGATTCCGAGAACCATCCTCTGGAAAGATATTACATTACCTAGTCAATGGACTTTACCCAGTGAAATACCACAGCAACCTATATTTAATAACATAATGAACATTGAAAATGTTAGGCAATTTTCTGATAGAACTGTTAAAGTAAGTTTTGAACGTTCGAGAAGACCAATGATCATAGAAGATTACTCTAGCTCTTCAACCCCTTCAGTGGTTCAAACCCGAAGAGATACAGAAGTCCTAAATAACCCTTCTGTTAGAGATATTAAAATAAAAGGAATTTTAAATCAAGGTCAGGCGAGTCATCCATGTTACACTCAGAATCACCATATTGAAGAAGAAGCTTCTTCCTCTCAAACCCCTTCTGAGTATCCGACTCAGTCCAATTTTGATATTCCCATTAATAATCAATTAAGAGTTATTAAAAAAGAATTCGTATTAGATTGGGACAATTTTGTACAAGATTTCAATTCCAAGTCTAATAAAGAAAAGAGGCATCTATTCAGATCTAATCACCCCACAGAAAAGGAGTGTGATAAGATTGTAAATAGATGGAAAAGATTTATTATTAACGAAAAATTAAAAATTACGTTTTACGATTGGTATGAGCAATATCAAAGTAAGTGTAATGTTATTACTAAAACACAGTGGATTAAAGAAGATAAATCCAAAGTCTCTTCTAGTCACCCCCCTTTAGAAGCTGTCCTAATTTCAGTAAAAAATACATCTGTTGTTGCTAGTCCATTTAAAATTTCAGATAGTAACAAAGATAATAAAAAAAATTATTGAACAATTAAATTTTAGTAATCAGTATCTTGCAATTGTAGGTAAACAGTTAGACCGTATTGAAGAAAAATTTGAAGAAAATATGATTAAAAAACCCGATTCAAAAATTGAACAACCTCTATTAAAATTACCAAAAAATAGAAGTAAATTAGGTTTAACTAATAATGACGGCATACTTACTTGTTCAATCGATGAGTTATTTAAAAAACTAAAAAATGAACCCAGTTCGAGTGGCACTATTGCTACTATTGATCAGCTCAAAATTGATATTGACAGCAGTAGCCAATCAGATTATTCTGATACTGTTTCAATACCAGATTTAAACGATCAATTAAACAAATTAACAGTTAAAAATTCTAGAATAACCAGAAATTGGTATTCTAGACCAACTCCTCCGAATTTACAGTTCGAAGAGAGAAATCTAGATAAGCAGTTTTCTGTTTCATCCAATAAAATCTAGGAATGGAACATTGATGGTTTTAGTGAACAAGAAATTCTCAATAAATGAAATCACATGTCCATGGTAACAAATAGCTATATAACCAAATCTCACTTGTCCCACTCTAAGTGACTTTAGATGGTACAAAGTTGTTTTTACTTCTAGAGTTATGATGCGCAATGACAGTAATAAACCATTCTGGAAAGAGAAATTTGTCAATGGTTTACCGTCATTGTTTGCACACAAAGTGCGCGAAGAATTAAGTAAAAGCTTAGGATATATTGATTATGATAATCTCACTTACGGTAACATAATCAGTTATATTCAAAAAATTGGATTAAAAATGTATATTGACTTTAAGTTAGCCAAACAAGCTAGTAAAGACAAAAAGAAAGCCAAATATGAGTTAGGCACATTCTGTGAACAATATGATTTACCCCCTGTTGCTCCCTCAAGGAGGAAGCACAGACATATTATTTCTCCTAAGAGTAATAGGCATCACAAGAAAAAACGAAGTCATCACAGAGATAAAAACCAAGATAGTTATTATAATAAACCCAAACCGATAAATAAAAATTATTATAAAAAGTCTAAATCTAAAAAATATGACAAAAGTAAAATTGTTTGCCACAATTGTGGGCAGAAAGGTCATTACAAAAATGAGTGTAAAATAAAATAAAAATTAAATCAATTAAATATTTCCAGTGAAGACACTGAACATATATTAGAGCTAATAAGAATCGAGAATGACGTCAGCAATGATGAAGGTTCTAATATCCCTAACTCCTCTAATAATAACAGTAATGAAGAAACAAGCAGTGACACTGAGGAAATCACTATTTGTACAGATAATTGCAATGAAACTTGTTGCAATAAAAGAGTTAATGTGATCAACAAAGAAGATGAAGAAAGTTATTTGTTAATTGACCTAATTAGTAAAATCACTGATCCTAAGCTAAAGGCTCAGTACACAAAACAGTTAAAGGATTTATTAACTAAAGAAAATAAGGATAGTGATAAGTTTATTAAAGATAAAGAAAAACCAATTTTTAGTCTTAATAAAACTTTAGAAAGATTTAAATCTCCAGTTAAAGAAGTTACTCTTCCAGAATTAAATCAAGAAGTTAATAAACTCAAAAAGGAAATTAATAATTTAAAATTAGAAGTACATAATTTAAGAAAAGATTTGGATGATAGAAAATCTGATCTTCAGATCAATGATTCCACCTCTAGTGATGAAGATCACAATGAACCGGAATCATCTGGTGCTAAAGACGAACCAGATTTATTTGTACAAGGTCTTTCACTTAAAAGAATTAAAGACATTACCATTCAGAAATGGTATGTCTCCATTAACCTAGTTGTTGATAAACACTTCTCTATACAGCTTCCTTCCTTGGTTGATACAGGTGCAGATTTAAACTGTGTACAAGAAGGTTTAATCCCAACCAAATACTATAAGAAAACCACTGAAAAACTTAATTCAGCTAATGGTAGTCAAATGGAGATAAAATATAAATTACCTAAGGTTCATATCTGTCAGGATTGTATGTGTTTTAAAACATCATTTGTTTTAATCTGTAACCTTACTGACAAGATAATTTTAGGATTACCATTTATATATTTACTCTACCCATTTACCACTAGTAATGAAGGATTAAGTTGTAATCATTTAGGAAAGAAAATAACATTTAAATTTCTAGTTAAACCAAAAGAAAGAGATTTAAAATTTATTCAAGAAGAGTCTATCTCTAAATCATTAAACTTATTAAATAGTAAATCCTCCCATTTAAAATTCTTAAAGGAAGAAATTAAATACAAAAAAATTGAAGAAAAACTTCTAAACAACGAAATTCAAGTCAAAATAAAGGAATTAAAAACATATTTAATAGAAAACCTTTGTTCAGATTCTCCTAATGCCTTTTGGCATTGGAAGAAGCATACAGTCAGGCTCCCTTACGCTAAGGAATATAAAGAACATTTAATTCCTACTAAGGCCAGGCCTATTGAGATGAATCACAAACAAATGGAATTATGTAAGAAGGAGATTAATGATCTTCTTATTAAAGGCTTAATTAAGCCCAGTAAATCCCCTTGGTTTTGTCCTGCTTTCTATGTTAACAATGAAGCAGAAAAAGAGAGAAGAGTTCCTCGTCTAGTCATTAATTACAAGCCATTAAATAAGATTCTCGAGTGGATTAGGTATCCCCTTCCCAACAAAGACGACCTTATCAATAGATTAAGTAATGTCACATTATTCAGTAAATTTGACCTTAAGTCCGGCTTTTGACAAATTGCCATTCATCCAGATGATAGGTACAAAATAGCATTCACCACTCCGTTCGGTCACTACGAATGGAATGTCCAGGCATTTGGCCTGAAAAATGCTCCCAGTGAATTTCAAAATATTCTCAATGACATATTAAACCCTTTCAATCATTTTATTGTTGTCTATATCGACGATATTCTTATTTTTTCTATGACCATTGATGAACACATTAAACACTTGAAATCATTCTTTAAGACGGTTAAAGATAATGGTCTAGTTCTTTCTCCTTCCAAATGCAGCTTATTTCAGGTCAGAATAAGGTTTCTTGGTCTTAATATCTTCAGAGGACAAGTTCAGCCCATTGAACGAGCTATTCAATTCGCTGACAAGTTTCCCAATAAGATAACCAATAAAATCCAACTGCAGAGATTTCTTGGCTCGCTTAATTATATTGGCAAGTTTTACAAGAATCTCAGGAAGATCTGCAAACCTCTTTTCCAGCGTTTGCAAGACAATCCTCCTCCTTGGACTGACATTCATACTTCCGTCGTCCAATAAGTTAAAAAATACGTCAAGGCATTACCCTGTCTTGGTATTTCCAATGAATCAGCGTATAAAATTATTGAAAATGACGCCTCAGATATTGGATTCGGAGGCATTCTGAAACAGAAGTTAACACCAGAATCCCCAGAACAAATTGTTCGTTTTCATTCCGGTGCATGGAATACTACACAGTTAAATTACAGTACTATTAAAAAAGAAATACTTTCATTAGTATTATGTATTAATAAATTTTAAAGTGATTTATTAAATCAAAAGTTTTTAGTTCGCATTGATTGCAAGTCAGCAAAATACATATTAGAAAAAGATGTTCAAAATCTAGCATCTAAGCATTCCTTCGCTAGATGGCAAGCTTTATTAAGCATTTTTGATTTTGATATTGAATATATTAAAGGTAGTAACAATTCAATTCCTGATTTTCTCACTCGGGAATTTATCAATACAGGTACTATTCATTCATGAGCAATAGAGGATCATCTTCCTCAAGGGGTCCGGGTCGCCCTACTGGCCCAAGTAATCAACCCAGAGGAACTTTGATTCCTCATCCAGTAACCCCAGTCTATCAGTCAAACAAATTCACAGTCCTTGGCACACTTCCCAAGCCATATAGTTCAGCTTTAACCAGTAAGCCTGAACCAATTGACCCTTTTAGTAATCCAAACAAGGCTTCATCTTCAGCACCTAGTTATCCTCCTTCTGAGCATATGCTTAAGTGGGAAAATTACCTTTTTTATATTGAACCCTACATGAAACCAAAAGATGACCCCATTAAGCTTGTCGCCCAGTTTTTTCCCCCTGGATGGCATTTTCAGCCCCTGGCTCCTTATAAATCTCTTGTATTTTATAAGGATATTCTTCTGGAAACAAAGTCAGTAAACATTAAACCAATTTACGCCAAAAAGATAAGACTAAAGTTCTTTATCATTCTTTATACATTAAACAGTTTGTTCAAATGTCTGATTGGGGAAATAACCCCTCTGATTTTATGAATCTCTCTAGTCAAGATAATTCTTTCTGTTATTATAATTATATTGAAGCTTGGTACAAGGTTTTCCTTCACCAAAATGAATCACATAGTCATTCATGGTTCATTCAATTTGACCATAAATTCAAAAGCCCAATCTCCTATTGATTTGTTCTTTGGTGGTATAGGTTAGGTTCTACTTATGACCTTCTTCCCGACCTCCTTAAAGTTCAACTAAATCATTTTAATAACCACAGTAAAACAGATCCAAAGAATGACGGAGTTCCCCTCACTCTTTTATTTGTTAGTAAATAAAAGATCCCCTGGATTCTTAAATGGCAGTACGGAATTCCACCTCCCTCTACTCCAGTCAATGGTATTCAGTCAGATCCACTCCCTCGAGTGTCTCGCCTCTTTTATGTTAAGTGGTGGGATACATTCGACATTAATAGAATAGTTGGTCAGGTTCAGCAGGAATTTCCTGTTGCTCCAGTTTCCCCTCTTCCAATCACAACCATTCCTCAGGCTAGTAAAGAAAAGGAGTCAAAATCCAAGTTAAGAGAGTCTAAAATCAGTCCCACTGGTTCAGTCTGTTCTAGTAAAATTTCTGATTTTAAAAATTGTTCCAGTAAAGAATTAATAAAAATTGCCCAAGCACTCAACAAAAGGATTGACGAGGCCATACACGAAGAAGCCTCAGTATGTTCTTCATCCTCCAGTCATGGTTCTCCCAGTAACCCCAATGATAATGATGACCCATACGACACCATCAACCTACAGGACGCTCAGGATCCATTCGCCTAATGTCCATAGTAAATCCAGCACCTGCTCAGGCTGCCATCTATTCAGATGAATTTGCTTTTCCACCAAAAGCAGCCCCAGTCACATGCGCCTGCCCCTGCAGCCTCTAAAGTCAAAAGATGCTCTTTCTTTTCCACCAAAAGCATCTACTGAGTCAAAAGTTGTCGGCCTCTTTGTCAAATATTGCCGAAAGCATCCATGAATAGTAAAAAAGTCAGCATTGTAGCACTGTTCATCAATAGTAAAAGTTATCTGTAATCATTTACTTTTACTTTTACTTTTGCTTTTACTCAAGTAAAATGTTTTTACCTAAGTAACATGTTTCTTACTTTACCCCAGTTATTGTAATAGTTCTCTTTCCTTGGATTATAAAAGAAAACCGAACTCATTTGGCAATTCAGACTTCGAAACTTTGAAAGACTCTGAGCTCTCTCTCTCTCAGACAAATCTTTAGTTTCTACCTCTGATTAGCCTACTTAACCCCTCTTCTCTACTTCTTCAGTTAAATGTTTTAATTTGTAAGTAAGTCTCTAATTTTAAATTTTTGTTTGTACATGACTCCAGTAATCAATAAAAGTATTTTTATTTTAGTAATTGACTGTTATGTTCTGGATGTGCTACTCTTGTTCTTCTTATCTTATTTCTTATTTATCTGCTTCCGTCCCAAATGGTATATATATATATATATATATATATATCAGTCTCACTTTCTCTCTCTACCTCAGTCCTCTCAAAATAAAAATCTCAAAAAGAAAAAGAGCTATTATAACTTGTAAGGAGAGAGAAAAAGGTGAAGGGGTTAAAAGCATGGAATAACTTTAAGGATTACAAATAGAACCAATGGTATTAATGGAGATGACAAATATTTTAATATAATTTTATATTTATTCTCTCTCATAAAAAAATCTCATTTATTATATTTGTAAGTATTAATGAGATATTTTATTTTACGTTTATTTTTAAAAGTAATAAATTTGTTAATTTTGTTATTTGTTAAAAATTATAAATTGTTAGTTTAGTAATAATGACTTGATAGAAAAACGATAATGAACAATTTTAAAATCAAAATTGTTATTTTATATTACTGTTAGTAGAAAATGACTACTGTTAGTAGAAAATGACTTTTTTTTATGAAATATAAAAATTATGAAATATGACATTTTCTTGTAATAGACTATGTATGATCTAATAATTCAACTTCAACAAGGACTTATTTCAAATTAGGTTATGACATGGTCAAAATATTGTAATAGTATTTAATATCGTACTCATTTTATCTAAAATATAAAATCTTTGTTGACTTTTTAACAATTAGTATATAATGCAACATATATTAGAAGTATACAAAAGTTTATCAAAATCTTGGTAAAAAGTCTATAAAAGTCTCTTATTTATTTCATGGAGTCTTTGAAAGTAATTTTAAAAGTCTTTAAAAGTCATTAAAATCCACAAACTCTACAAAAGTCTATCATTTAATACAAGTATTTAAAAGTCTTTATTGAATACACCCTCCTAAAGTAACAAATAATACTCTTTAAATTGTCACGTAGGTCAACAAACTTTAATTTGAAGAGTTTTTTTTATTATTACTGTAGAAGATATTTTTATCAAAAAGTTAACTTCAATTGATAACTGAATCCGTCATATATATATATATATATATATATATATATATATATATATATATATATATATAGGAAAAAAATATATGTACACAGCTGTGTATTACACAGTAGGCTATATCGACGGTTTTTTGGGCTATAACGACAGTTTCACCCGTCGCAATAGCTATTTTGTGCTATGGCGACGGGTCATCCGTCGCCATAGCCCAAAATTCTGTCGCAATAGCCCTACTATGTAATACACAGCTGTATAAGTGTATTACATAGTAGCCCAAAAAATCTGTCGCCATAGCCCTACTGTAACCCATATATATATATATATATATATACGGTCCGGATCAAGTGGAATAAAGGGGGTGAGCACGAGTGAGTAAAATAAGGGGTATGCACTTGATCCGGACCGTGTGTGTGTATATATATATATATATATATATATATATATATATATATATATATATATATATATATATATATAATTCTACGATCCAATAGTTATCAGAATATAATAAAAATATGTTTTCAGATTCAACAATTTAAAAAAATTGTTAATATTAAATAGGAAAAATATCTGAACTTGGTAATAAAGTAAAAATAAAAGGATATTGGAATTACGAGGCACATGATTTGATTTGAGATAAAAAGCGTACGTGGGTGGTTTAGGTGGGAAAAATTGAGCATACTCCCCCTCTTCCCTCCATTTAGGCTCCACTTTTTATGGGTAATTACTGTTTTTTAACTGATTTACGTGAAGCTCTTTGCATGTTTCGTTAAGCACAAGATTAATTCTCAACTCGATATTGCGGCAAAATAATTTTCGTTGCAATTAGATATATAAATTCAATTATATGCATGTATATATCTTTACAAATTATTTTACTTTGTCTACTTATAAAAAAATTGCATATTTTTGTCGTAATGTATATTATGTCCTTCTCTTTTATATTATTTATCTAATGTGGGATGTCTGAACTCACTTGTGCATTTTGAACAATAAAAAAAATTAAAAGACTACAAACGCGTCCAAATCTCTCACTCAAAATTAATATGGAGGTAGATCTTAACTAACTAATTTTTTTATTGAAGTTAAATAAAAAAAATATTGAACTAATTATAATAATATTTACGAATTATAATAAATATTCATAATCTAAACTAAAAGAAATTTAAATAAAAAATATTTAGATACAACTTAGAAGAAAGAAAGTAGAATGAATCTACGTTTGTCTGTACTTGTATTTAAAATATGAATGATTTTTTTTGTCCCCTCCAAGTTTAACTCTTCTATTAATCTGTCCATTTAAATTTATTCAATTACATATTTGTCTCTATCCTATATCTATAAACAAAAAAATTCAAACGTGACCGCTGCCTATGGTGCCCCCTAAATGGATCCATCCCCAACTCAATCATGTATTTTGAACAATAAAAAAGGTAGCTTTCATTAATTTTGAAAAAACCTAGGATGTGTTTAATTCTCGTGTACTTGATCTAATTTCAATACCTTCTCAT
Source organism: Panax japonicus (assembly GCA_020205505.1). Classification (NCBI taxonomy): domain Eukaryota; kingdom Viridiplantae; phylum Streptophyta; class Magnoliopsida; order Apiales; family Araliaceae; genus Panax; species Panax japonicus. The sequence goes on along the minus strand of CM035112.1, from coordinate 41,667,534 downwards.
CATGTGTACTTGAAATCTAAAAGCTCATGAATTGAGCCTCTTACATGGGGGCTGCTGTGGAAAAAAAAGTCTAAGCCTCATTATTCATATGGTGGTCAATTAGGTTGAATTCCATCGCAAAAAATGGTGCTTACAGTAGTTAAATTAGTTGGATACTGTAGAAGGTTTGAATAATAATCACCTTTCCGTTGGAGTTAATTTCCAGGACTAACTAACTAGCAATTGACTTAATTGAGAAATTAAATATGGCCTTATCCATTAAGTCATTAGTCATTATCCACTAACTAATTAGCAATTGACTTAATTGAGAAAATTTGAGATAAATTTAAATGGAAAAAACTAAATTCATTAAGTTTTAAAGAAATCTTTTTCTCTTGCACTTTGGAGTTCATTGGTGCAGAGATTAATTATCTCTGATAGTTTATATATATATATATATATATATATATATATATATATATATATATATATATATATATATATATATATATATATAGCTGCCTTGTAATTAAGTTTGAGATTGCTCCTAGAATCATGGAGATATTGTTTAATTTTATTTTGCTGACCACATCCAAATCTTTTGAAACTGCCAAAGTTGATGTTTTTTTTATATTACAAAACTTATTTTGCAGATAAAAAATAATAATAAGGAAGATTAATTCATTAATACATGAAAGAACATGTAGATAGTTTGTTGCTCTTGTCGGCTGTTGATAACGAAATTAATTCATTAAGTGATGTAGTATTAAAAATATAAATAACTTGGGCAAAATTAATAATTTGGAGTTAATTTGAATAATAATCACCTTTCCGTTGGAGTTAATTTCCAGGACTAACTAACTAGCAATTGACTTAATTGAGATATTAAATATGGCCTTTTCCATTAAGTCATTAGTCATTATCCACTAACTAATTAGCAATTGACTTAATTGAGAAAATATGAGATAAATTTAAATGGAAAAAACTTAATTCATTAAGTTTAAAAGTAATCTTTTTCTCTTGCACTTTGGAGTTGGGGAGTGCTGACACAATCACATTTTTTTTTCTAATCACAACTATAGAAATTGGTGCAGAGATTAATTATCTCTGATAGTTAATATGTGACGCCCCCAAAATTAGGTATACATCACCTATCTTGAGTCACCAGATACATGGTACAGAATTCAAATACAACTTACTAATACAACTGTCGTGTACAATACGACAAAACATAACTGTGAGTTTGAATACAATTATTGTCTACTAGAGATCATACAAACTCAAAAGGTGTCCTCAATACAATTATTGTCACACTATTTAACAGAATAGTGAGGACTACTAATACTATTCTCTGGTCCATCACTCCGTTCTCCGACTTGTCCCAGCTATATTCTCATTTCCTGAAGAGAACAGTGAAAGAAAGGGTGAGCTCAACTAGCCCAGTAAGAAATCTTATGACTAAGATAATGCAGAATAAATTATCATTAGCCTTCAACAGTGTTAAACTGATAAAATACAATAAACATCAAGTTTAACTACAGCGGAACCAGCAATCCATTAAAAGAGTCAAGTAGAAAATAAAATCTACTATCTTTTATGATTTAAAAGGTTTTTCATTATCGTTATAGCTGAGACTCAGCTTAATAAATATTCCACATCATCGAATCACCCCCGCACTACGGCCAAGGATATTCTTTAGTATCACGACCACAATTATTCATGCACTACGGCCAAGAATATTTGTGTATTCATTAATGGTCATGATCATGCCAACAACTGTCCATCAATGCACTACGGGCCAATGAGAACTTTTTATTTTTACATCATTTGTAATATTACGGTCATGATTACACCGAATAATCCCTGGTCATAATCATACCAAGTCCATCTATGCACTACAGGCCACAGATGACTTTCAACAAAATATAAACATGAGGATGATGGCAATGATATAAGAATTCAATAAAACAAGCTCAAGAATTATTTTATCCAGGAATTATTAACGTCCAAATTTGTCAACACGATACTGTTTTGTGGTGTAAAATTCAAGAATGATCAGAAGAAGATTTCCATGAAAGGATATTGGATGAAGCGCAAATATTAAGGATATTCCACTAATTTCATGGAGTATAGAAGTCAAAGTTTTAACCAACTGAGTATAATAAAGAATGAGATAACAAAAGAAATCACCATGCATGCGATAGACCGCACAAGCAGGTTATTCCAACAGAATAATAAATAACGGAACCAGGTCAGGTGAAATTCACACCGACAGGATGTTCCAACGGAATAATAAAGAATGGAACCAGGTCCAGCGTAAAACGCACAGACAGGATATTCCAACAGAATAATAAAGAATGGAACCAGGTCCGGTGTAAAACACACAGACAGGATATTCCAACAGAATAATAAAGGATGGAACCAGGTCCGGTGTAAAACACACAGACAGGATATTCCGACAGAAATGTAAAGACAGAATAGTAAATGGATGTCACCAAGTATAGGGTATTCCGCGTATACCGGTTATTCCAACAGAATAATAATGAATGGAATAACATAAGGATTTCACCAAGTATAGGGTGTACCGCGTATACAGGTCATGTATAGGGTATGCCACTTTTACAGGTTATTCCAACAGAATAACAAAGAATGGAATAACATAAGTTCTCTTCAAGAAGAAAGAATAACACCCCTTACCGTATTAAGAGATTGAATACTGCAGTAGTGTAGTAACCGAATACTCTTTTTCTTTCTCTATTACTCTCTCTATACTTTCTCTCTCTATAGCTTGAACGAATTCGTGAAAAATAATGAAGCCCTAGGCCTCTATTTATAGAAGATTTATTACTATTTACGAAAGTATTTACTATTTACGAAGGTAATTACTATTGACGAAGGTAATTACTATTTACGAAGGTAATTACTATTTACGAAAATAATTACTATTTACGAAGGTAATTACTATTTACGAAAGAGACTCTTAGATGATGACATATGCCCCCCCCCCCCCATAAATAATTCAACTTACCACAAATGTCTAATAATAGACTCTTTATATACATCAAGGATTGAATAAAAATTACCAAAAATCATTTTATTTTTAATCAACACATATTTAATCTTTCAACAATTATTAATCATTTATAACTTATCGTCTCAATTATTGTTTAAATAATATAACATATTATACAGATGATACTGTGACAATAATTGAATCAATAATATAAGAGATATGATGCAGTAATTACTGTAGCAATAATTGAGTATAGCTGAGTGACTTCTCACGTAAGCATCAATAATCAATACCGTGTGCTACTATGTAACAACGCGTATTACTGTACTTTTACTACCGAGTAGTTCAACAGTTTTAACGGTAACACCTCCGCCATTATTTTATAGAAAGATAATTTTGTCATTTTCTAACGTTGTGGGGTCCACCAATGATTGTGCCGTCGTACGAATATTCCCCGACAAAAAGAATATTCCCCGACCAAACGAATATTTTATAACAACTTGCGTACTTTGCAAAATTTATAAATATTACCCACAACTATAACATTATATCAAATTTATTCCATAATATTCAAAAATAATAATTATGAAAATTCATCTTTATTTATAAAAACTGGGGTCTTACAACCTCCCCTTCTTATGAAATTTCGCCCTCGAAATTAGGGTACGTACCTGGTATATCAAAGAGGTAAGGATACCTTGATTTCATTTCAGATTCTAACTCCCAAGTCATTTCCTCAACATCGTGGTTTCTCCACAAAACTTTGACTTGAGGTATAACCTTGGAGCGTAGAATATGTTCCTTCTTATCCAAGATTTGAACAGGAATCTCTTCATACGTCAAATCTTCCGCTATTTCGTCCGGTTCTAACTCAATAATGTGGTTCGGGTCTTTCACATATTTTCGTAACATGGATATGTGAAAAACGTTATGAACACGAGACATACTTGGTGGTAGAGCGAGTCTATAGGCCACAGTTCCTATTCGATCGAGGATTAAAAATGGACCGATGAATCGAGGATTGAGTTTTTCTCTCTTTCTAAATCTTGTAACTCCTTTCAATGGAGTAACACGTAACAACACATGATCTCCTATATTGAATTCCACGTCCTTTCGATGAAGATCAACATAACTCTTTTGTCGACTTTGTGAGATTTTTATACGTTGTCGGATCGTTTGAATCTTTTCCGTAGTCATACGTACCAACTCCGGTCCCAACAACGTTGCTTCACCCACCTCATCCCAGCATACTGGAGAATGACACTTTCTTCCATACAACGCTTCGAATGGAGCCATGCCAATACTTGCTTGATAACTGTTGTTGTAGGAAAACTCCACCAATGGTAAGAATTTGTCCCAACTTCCCTTGAAATCAAGGACACAGAGTCTTAATAGATCTTCAAGAGTTTGAATAGTTTTCTCCGACTGTCCATCCGTCTGAGGATGATATGCCGAGCTAAATCGTAAGTCTGTGCCCATAGCTTTTTGCAAACTAACCCAAAATCGTGAAGTAAATCTTGGGTCTCGATCAGAAACTATGGATACTGGCATACCATGCAGTCTTACAATCTCGTTTATATACATACGAGCAAGACGTTCAAGTGTATAAGTTTCTCGTATCGGTAAGAAATGAGCAGACTTGGTCAATCTATCAACAATAACCCAAATCGCATCTATGCCTTGAGAAACCTTAGGAAGACCGGTAACGAAATCCATGGTAATGTGCTCCCACTTCCATTCTGGAATTTCAAGTGGTTGCAATGGACCTTTTGGTACCTGATGCTCCGTTTTAACTCGTTGACAAGTTAGACACCTTGAGATAAACAACGCTATCTCTCTCTTCATATTACTCCACCAAAATGTATGACGAATATCATGATACATTTTGGTACTCCCAGGATGGATTGCAAACGGTGTATTGTGCGCCTCCATCATGATTTTATACTTTAAATCAGGGTCGTTAGGAACACAAAGTCTGGAGTTGACTCGAAGTATTCCCTCTTCATCGATTCTTGCTTCCGGCATAGCACCTTCTTGCACTTTCTTCCTCATATGCATCAGCTCCAGGTCTGTAGCTTGAGCAGCTTTAACTTTATCGATTAAAGTCGGTTCTACTCGTATATTCGCCATCGTCACATGCGTCCCTGGAGTCTTTAACTCTATCCCCATCCTTTGCAAGTCACACAAAATGGGCCCTTGCGTTGACAATATCGCACTCGTACTTGCATGTGATCTTCTACTCAATGCGTCAGCTACCACGTCTGCTTTTCCAGGATGGTATTGGATGGTATGATCATAATCTTTCAACAGTTCAAGCCAACGTCGTTGTCGCATTTTGAGTTCCTTTTGAGTGAAGAAATATTTGAGGCTTTTATGATCCGTAAAGATCTCCACTTTCTCCCCATACAAGTAATGCCTCCAAATTTTAAGTGCAAAGACAACAGCTGCCAACTCTAGATCATGAGTAGGATAATTCCTCTCATATTCTTTGAGTTGTCGCGAGGCATAGGCTATGACTTTTCCATGTTGCATGAGAACACATCCCAACCCTTTGCTCGAAGCATCACTGTAGATGACAAATCCCTCCGAGCCAGATGGTATTGTCAGAACAGGTGCTGAAATGAGTCTTCTCTTGAGTTCTTGAAAACTCTTCTCACATTCTTCGCTCCAACTGAACTTTGTATCTTTCCGAGTCAGCTGAGTCAATGGAGTAGCGATTCGAGAAAATTCTTCCACGAATCTTCGATAATAACCAGCTAAACCGAGAAAGCTACGTACTTCAGTCACTGATTTAGGTTGCTCCCAGCTTTGAATAGCTTCAATCTTTGCTGGGTCAACAGATATTCCACGACTTGATACCACGTGCCCAAGGAATGCTACTTCCTCAAGCCAGAACTCGCATTTCTTCAACTTGGCATAAAGCTTATATTCACGAAGCTTTTGGAGTGTCAGCCTCAAGTGTTGCTCATGATCTTCACGGCTTTTGGAATAAATAAGGATGTCATCAATAAAGACGACCACAAAATGATCCAAATATTCCTTGAATACTCGGTTCATCATATCCATGAAGGCAGCAGGAGCATTAGTCAATCCAAAGGACATGACTAGGAATTCATAATGCCCGTACCGAGTTCTGAAAGCCGTCTTTGGAATGTCATCGGTTCTAATCTTCAATTGGTGATACCCGGAACGAAGATCAATCTTTGAAAAGAATTTGGCTCCTTGCAACTGGTCAAATAGATCATCAATTCTTGGCAATGGATACCTATTTTTGATGGTGACATGATTCAACTCCCGATAATCAATACAAAGTCGCATACTCCCATCTTTCTTCTTCACGAATAGAACAGGAGCACCCCAAGGAGAAGTACTAGGACGAATAAAGCCAATGTCTAACAATTCCTGTAGTTGGGTTTTTAACTCCTGAAGTTCAATAGGAGCCATTCGATATGGGGCTTTAGAAATGGGTTTTGTACCGGGTTCAAAGTCGATACAAAATTCAATCTCACGCTCTGGGGGTAGGCCAGGAAGTTCTTCGGGGAATACGTCAGGAAATTCATTAACAATAGAAATATCGTTCAAAACTGACGTATTTTTGTTTAAATCTGTGACATGAGCTAAGAAAGCTTGACATCCGTTTTTCAATAAACGAATAGCTTTATGGCTTGAGATGACCGTGATTGATTTTAATGGTTTGGTCGCTTGAATTCGCATAATAGGTTGATTAGGAATATGAAAGCTAGCAACCTTATGGAAACAATCAATTTTTGCATGATGAGTAGTTAACCAATCAATCCCTTGAATCACGTCAAATGCAAGTATTTTCAATGAAATAAGATCTACAGGTAATGTGAGGGTACCGATTTGAACCAAACAAGACTTATAAACAGTGGATGTAATGAAAGTTTCTCCCAACGGAGTTTCCACAGATAAGTCAAAGTCCAATTTCTCCGGAGTCAAATTTAATCGATGAACGCAAGTAGGAGAAATAAAAGAATGGGTAGAACCGGTATCAAATAAAGTATAGACTTCGTTAGAGTATATGATAAGCTTACCCGTGATGACCTCATTCGGGTTCCTTGCTTTCTGGGAGGTCACAACAAACGCTCTCCCTTGCACTACCGGCTTTGACCTTTCTGGGACGGCCTTTGGTGCCTCCACCCTAGCTGAATTTGCCTTTGGTAAACGACAAAATCGGGCCAAGTGACCTTCTCTTCCACAATTATAACATGCTTTGGACGGCATCGCGCAATTTGGACTGATGTGTCCCTCCCCTCCGCATTTGAAGCATATGATAGGTGGTCTTTCTCCTTCCTTAACAACGGGTGCTGGTGCTGACGTCTTTCCATCATTGTTGAATCTCCTCTTTTTAAAATGTCCATTCTTATTGTTTTGGCCCTGATTACCACCGAAGTGGTAACCACTTCTGGCCTGCTGATTCCCTCCACGCTTGTTGTCACCGCTTCGATGACCACTCTCGCTGGTATTATAATTTTGCCGGCTGCTCTCTTTTAGTTGAGTTGACTCGTTATCGCGCTCCACTAACTGAGCCCTATTTACAACATCTGAATATAAACACAATTTATGAGAAATAAGATGTTGACGTATCTCCGGCTTCAAACCTCTTAAAAACATTCGCGCCATTCTCTCTTCATTATCCACCAAATGGGACGCAAACCGTGATAACTCTGCAAATTTTGCCTCGTATTGCGACACGGTCATATTATTTTGTTCCAACTTAATAAACTCCACCTCCTTCATGTGGCGAATACTTTCGGGAAAGTATTTATCATTGAACAGCTCCTGGAACTTCTCCCAAGATATCTTCAGTACAGCAGGTTGAGTACGTTTTACTGATTCCCACCAGTAATATGCCTCTCCGCGCAACATAAAGGCGGCAAAGGGAACCTTTTGCTCCTCGGAGCATCCCAAGACATCAAATATCTTGGTCATCTGCTTTATCCATGTTTCCGCCATAAGTGGTTTTGGCTCTCCCTTAAACTACGGTGGTCCCAGCTCCTTGAACTGTTTAGCGGTGACCGCCCGAGAGTTTCCTGCGTTTCCATCTACGTTTTGGACAGGAGTTGCTCTCGCCTGCTGCTGCATGAATTGCATAAAACCTCTGAACATTTGATCATTCGTCATTTGGTCAGTGTTGTTGTTTGCATGAGGATTTTCGTCTTCCTGATGCACATTATCCTGATTATTGATATGTGGTGAATCAACGATCGCCTGTGCTCCATTGTCATTCTCAATATTCTCAGATGTCATTTTCAGATACTGCCACAAAACAAAAGGTTAATTGACATGTAACATATTATCCCTATATTCTGACCGACCAATAAAATAGCACATATACTTAAGTAGGTCATACTAGCGAAGGAATTCCCCGTCTCTCCCCTCCTAGTACTATTCTCACATCTTAGCCAGGGATCATATCCCTAAGCTCTGATACCAACTGTGACGCCCCCAAAATTAGGTATACATCACCCATCTTGAGTCGCCAGATACATGGTACAGAATTCAAATACAACTTACTAATACAACTGTCGTGTACAATACGACAAAACATAACTGTGAGTTTGAATACAATTATTGTCTACTAGAGATCATACAAACTCAAAAGGTGTCCTCAATACAATTATTGTCACACTATTTAACAGAATAGTGAGGACTACTAATACTATTCTCTGGTCCATCACTCCGTTCTCCGACTTGTCCCAGCTATATTCTCATTTCCTGAAGAGAACAGTGAAAGAAAGGGTGAGCTCAACTAGCCCAGTAAGAAATCTTATGACTAAGATAATGCAGAATAAATTATCATTAGCCTTCAACAGTGTTAAACTGATAAAATACAATAAACATCAAGTTTAACTACAGCGGAACCAGCAATCCATTAAAAGAGTCAAGTAGAAAATAAAATCTACTATCTTTTATGATTTAAAAGGTTTTTCATCATCGTTATAGCTGAGACTCAGCTTAATAAATATTCCACATCATCGAATCACCCCCGCACTACAGCCAAGGATATTCTTTAGTATCACGACCACAATTATTCATGCACTACGGCCAAGAATATTTGTGTATTCATTAATGGTCATGATCATGCCAACAACTGTCCATCAATGCACTACGGGCCAATGAGAACTTTTTATTTTTACATCATTTGTAATATTACGGTCATGATTACATCGAATAATCCCTGGTCATAATCATACCAAGTCCATCTATGCACTACAGGCCACAGATGACTTTCAACAAAATATAAACATGAGGATGATGACAATGATATAAGAATTCAATAAAACAAGTTCAAGAATTATTTTATCCAAGAATTATTAACGTCCAAATTTGTCAACACGATACTGTTTTGTGGTGTAAAATTCAAGAATGATCAGAAGAAGATTTCCATGAAAGGATACTGGATGAAGCGCAAATATTAAGGATATTCCACTAATTTCATGGAGTATAGAAGTCAAAGTTTTAACCAACTGAGTATAATAAAGAATGAGATAACAAAAGAAATCACCATGCATGCGATAGACCGCACAAGCAGATTATTCCAACAGAATAATAAATAACGGAACCAGGTCAGGTGAAATTCACACCGACAGGATGTTCCAACAGAATAATAAAGAATGGAACCAGGTCCAGCGTAAAACGCACAGACAGGATATTCCAACAGAATAATAAAGAATGGAACCAGGTCCGGTGTAAAACACACAGACAGGATATTCCGACAGAAATGTAAAGACAGAATAGTAAATGGATGTCACCAAGTATAGGGTATTCCGCGTATACCGGTTATTCCAACAGAATAATAATGAATGGAATAACATAAGGATTTCACCAAGTATAGGGTGTACCGCGTATACAGGTCATGTATAGGGTATGCCACTTTTACAGGTTATTCCAACAGAATAACAAAGAATGGAATAACATAAGTTCTCTTCAAGAAGAAAGAATAACACCCCTTACCGTATTAAGAGATTGAATACTGCAGTAGTGTAGTAACCGAATACTCTTTTTCTTTCTCTATTACTCTCTCTATACTTTCTCTCTCTATAGCTTGAACGAATTCGTGAAAAATAATGAAGCCCTAGGCCTCTATTTATAGAAGATTTATTACTATTTACGAAAGTATTTACTATTTACGAAGGTAATTACTATTGACGAAGGTAATTACTATTTACGAAGGTAATTACTATTTACGAAAATAATTACTATTTACGAAGGTAATTACTATTTACGAAAGAGACTCTTAGATGATGACATATGCCCCCCCCCCCCATAAATAATTCAACTTACCACAAATGTCTAATAATAGACTCTTTATATACATCAAGGATTGAATAAAAATTACCAAAAATCATTTTATTTTTAATCAACACATATTTAATCTTTCAACAATTATTAATCATTTATAACTTATCGTCTCAATTATTGTTTAAATAATATAACATATTATACAGATGATACTGTGACAATAATTGAATCAATAATATAAGAGATATGATGCAGCAATTACTGTAGCAATAATTGAGTATAGCTGAGTGACTTCTCACGTAAGCATCAATAATCAATACCGTGTGCTACTATGTAACAACGCGTATTACTGTACTTTTACTACCGAGTAGTTCAACAGTTTTAACGGTAACACCTCCGCCATTATTTTATAGAAAGATAATTTTGTCATTTTCTAACGTTGTGGGGTCCACCAATGATTGTGCCGTCGTACGAATATTCCCCGACAAAAAGAATATTCCCCGACCAAACGAATATTTTATAACAACTTGCGTACTTTGCAAAATTTATAAATATTACCCACAACTATAACATTATATCAAATTTATTCCATAATATTCAAAAATAATAATTATGAAAATTCATCTTTATTTATAAAAACTGGGGTCTTACATAATATATATATATATATATATATATAAATAGGGTCTCCATCCACAGCAACCGGTTGTTGGGGAGCAACCCCTTTTATCCAGCCGGTACAAGCTGTACTGGCCTTAGAATTTTTTTTATAAGCCGGTACAGCTTGTACCGGCTGGATAAAAGGGGTTGCTTCCCAACAACCGGTTGCTGTGGATGGAGACCAATATATATATATAGCTGCCTTGTAATTAAGTTAGAGATTGCTCCTAGAATCATGGAGATATTATTTAATTTTATTTTGCTTACCACATCCAAATCTTTTGAAAATGCCAAAGTTGATGTTTTTTTATATTACAAAACTTATTTTGCAGATAAAAAATAATAATAAGGAAGATTAATTCATTAATACATGAAATAACATGTAGATAGTTTGTTGCTCTTGTCGGCTGTTGATAACGAAATTAATTCATTAAGTGATGTAGTATTAAAAATACAAATAACTTGGGCAAAATTAATAATTTGGCCACCGAACTTGGCACGTTTTATCGAATTCACGATTAAATTTTTAATTTTTTAAATTAAGTAACTGAACTAATTAAAATTGTTAAATCGGGTCATTCTGTCAAATATAGCTAACAGACGTTACATCTTTTTGGCTAATATCTGACGTGGATTTAAAAAAGAAAAGGAAAAGAAATCGGGTCAAAAGTTTTTCTTATGTGGCAGTTCTGGAACAAAAATGAAAATGTCATGGAGAAAAAATTAAGCCACATGGGATAAGTCCGGCTTCTTCCACCTAAAAAAGGCAAAGTCAAAACTACCCCAATCCATCTTCTTCTCGATCAGTTCATCTCGATTTTAATTTTTTCGATGTTGTCTTCATCTTAATTCTTTTTCTAAATCAAACCCACCCCATTATAGATCTTAATGAGCGTAAGAAGAGCGTCGTTCTTTAGCTCAATCTTAATTTCCCCGATGTAAATTTTTAGGCAAGAATCAGGGCGGCAGTGGCTGATGTTGCCGAAGAACGACACTCAGTGGAAGAACCCTTTCCAAAACTAGATCAGTGGAAGAAAAGGAGGAGGAGGGAGAGATATGGGGAAAGGGGGAAAAGGAGGAGGCGGGTGGGCCGGATGATAAAAACAGTGGAAGAAAAGGAAAAGGGGAGGGGACGATCTAGCCTCTGCAAATATCCAAACCAACCATGTCTCCAACTAGATCAGATCTGAAACTCACAATAGAGAAACGGGTGGTGACTTCGGTGGAGAAAAGGGACTCGCCACCGACCCCGACAGTGTAGAAGGCGACGGTAGCAGTGGGATTGAAACAGGCACTACCCAACGCGTCGCCAATAAATCCGAAAGTGAATAACAGAATGAATAGAAGCACGGTGGTAATCAAGAGGGAGGCGGCTCCTTGGACCCCGACGGCGGCCGATATAAGGTAGGTGAATCCCCCTAACTTTGAAGCACAGAACACCCACATGAAAGTCAATACTCCGTCACCGATCTCCGCCTTAATTGCATCCATTTTCAGATCTCCGGGGAATTGGTCAGCACTTCAGCAGCTTAGAGATTCCAGTAAACTGATCGGCGCAGGCAGTTTAAATTGATTCACTTACTGGAGAGTAAATGGAATATTTGTTAAAACTAGTTTTAAACGTGTACGGCATGTTTTTCGTGGTTTGCCGTCGATATGATCTTCTCTCCCGTGATTTACGCTTACTGGATCCATTATTTGTTTATCGCTCGACAATTCTTGGCAGAGAGAAAGCAATAGTTGTAAATTTGGAGCAAATTCGATGTATTATTACAGCTGATGAGGTTTTGCTTTTGAATTCTCTTGATAGCTATGTATTGCAGTATGTGGTGGAACTACAATGAAGGTTGACAACAAATTCTCTTCCTAAAGCCATGTCATTTTCTTCTTTTTTTTCTTTTTCTTTTGTAAGTCCACGTCAGATAATATCCAAAAAAAATGTAACGTCTGTTAGTCATATTTGACAGAATGACTCAATTTAACATTTTTAATTAGTTCAGTTACTTAATTTGAAAAATTAAAAGTTTAATCGTGAATTCGATAAAACGTGCCAAGTTCGGTGGCTAAATCATTAGTTTTGCCAAATAACTTGTAACGTACAGGGTGTTGATATGTTCAAAATCTATGTGATATAGTTGTATTCATGATACATTGTGAATGCATGCATTGAGAATTATACGTTGTATCATGAATGCATGCATTCACAATGTATCATGAATACATTGTGCGTGCGTGGGGTGGGGTGGGGTGGGGTGGGGTGGGGTGGGTGCGTGGGTGGGTATGTGGGGTGGGGTGGGGTGGGGTGGGTGGGGATGGGTGCGTGGGTGAGATTGGGGTGGGTGGGGTATACATAATCGCTTAATATCATTTTTTGGAGGGAGTGTTGGGTGGATGGGTGGGTGGATGGGGTGGGGGTGGGGGTGGGGTGGGGTGGGTAGGTGGGTGGATGGGGGTGGGTGGGGGTGGGTGGGTACGTAGGTGGGGGTGGGGGTGGAGGGTAAGGGGTATATACATAATCAGATAATATTATTATTTTGGGTTGGGTTGGGGTGGGTTGGGGTGGGGTGGGGTGGGGTGGGGTGGGATAAGGGGTATATACATAATCACATAATATTAGTGTGAAATCAGGTCTTTATGGATCCCATAACAATATTAAAATGGTTAATATGGTTTTTAACCATAACCATATGGTTCCAACCCACATTATCCATATTAAAAATGGTTAATATGGTTTTAGTTCTTAAATTGAACCATAACCATATTTTAAAAACCAAAACCAACTCATAACCATATTTTGCCAGGCCTAGGTATAGGTGATCGACTTATCATTTTGAGTACCCTAATTTTGATAACCTTAAATATTGATAACAAAAATTTTCTTTAGGAATTGATATTTTCACATAAAAAATTTAATATTTCTACATAATCTCTCTCACATGAATAGTGAGTGCATGGGGGTCCTACCTCCATATGAGAGAAACTTGTGTAGAAATAAAGTACTCCCTCCGTCCTATAGTTATAGGCTGATTTTCTATTTTGGTATGTCCCAATATATAGGTTACTTACTATTTATAAAATTTAGTTGGTTCATTGTTTTACTTTTATGCCCTTATAATAAATATTCAACCATTTTTTTTTGAAGAAACAACATTCAATGTCATTATTATTATCACCACATTTAATCTTGTTGTATTTTCAATAAAAGAATTCAACTTTTTAAGCTCAATAAATGAATTTGGAATAACATAAACGTTTTGTGATTGGTTGAAAGTTTATGTAAATTAAAAATTCATCTTTGGTTAAAGTTCTATTTAATGGTCAGTACACGTTGATTAATTAAGTTGAGAGTTTCAGTGTGATAAGTAAGAAGTAATTAACTTATTCATTAATTACATATTAAGGGGTATATGTGAAAATTTTTTGTTAAAATTGCCACTTAAACTGATTTTCTTAAACTATGTGCCAAAAGAAATCAGCCTATAACTATAGGACGGAGAAAGTATTATTTTAACATGTGAAAATATCAATTTTCTTTCCTTCATCATTTTGAGTACCCTAATTTTGAAGAGCTTATAATAGATATTAAATTCAGCATAGCATCAATTCAGCATCGCATCAATATATATATATATATATATATATATATATATATATATATATATATATATATATATATATAATGGTGGAAATAGTAAATTAAGACTTGCATGCAACCAAAGAAACCAAGAACCGCCTAAACAAGGAAGCCCTTAAACAAGCAACGTGCATTCATATACGTATTATATACATACACGCATATATAAGCTTCAACTCTGCGTATCAAATCCAGATAGAAATTGTTGACAAAAATCCCCCATGTTGCTCTGCTCCCTCTTAGACCGCGCGCACGGGCACTCCCGGAATGACCTTGCGTGTTCAACTATACATACCAGTTTCTATCTATATCTATATTATAAGAGTAATACTAGAGACACAATTCATTCTATAATTATTTTAAAATTTGTTGATGTGGCATATTCGATCCACCTCATCATATTGATGAACAAATTATTTCAATATAATTTTTGGTCCCACATAAAAACTGAGATGGAGTATGCCACATCAGCATTATTCATATTATAAAGCAGCTCTTATCCCCTGTCTCATGACCTCATCAAATCTTATGTCTCATGCATGTTGTGTATTATTAGCAAGTGTAATATAGTTATTAATTTATAATTAATATTTAAATGTATAAGACGTACTTAATTTAAATTTCATTTCATCGCCTTAACTAGCGCAGCACATTGAATCAAGATGAGCAACTCGATCTTCTTTCCATTCAGTTAGACAATGTGTGAAATTGTGAAAATCATTCACGGTAATTGAAGACTTTTGACTTCATCGTTTTGCTTGCATGTACACAGAATCATAGAACTTTAGGCCAAGAGATCCATATCTCTGAATATAATCATATTATTATTATTATTATTATTATTATTATTATTATTATTATTATTATTATTGTTGTTGTTGTTGTTGTTGTTGTTGTTGTTGTTGTTGTTGTTGTTGTTGTTGTTGTTGTTGTTGTTGTTGTTGTTGTTGTTGTTATCATGAAGATTCCATGAAACGGATTAAATTAAACAGTAAAAATATATGGACACATGGTTTAAAATCAATTGAAATTCATAGAGATTTAACTAAATAGTAATTAAGTGCATCCACATGCTAATCCTTATATTTCTAGCTACTCCTTAAATCACCTCGCAAACTAGTGATAATTAGTCAAAATTTATTGACTATACATTTACAAGCACTATTTTCAAACCCGGATTGAATCAGTTGGTCACCGATCGAACCGGTGGTTCAACTAGTAAAATCGGTTAAATTAATTCGGTACACTAATTTTTTATTATTTTTTATAGTAATTTTTTTTAATATTAAAATTAATCAAATTTAGTAATATTGTAACTCAACTTTATTATGTTTTAATTCATAAAAAATGATATTTTAAATTTTTTATTAATTACTATATATATATATATATATATTGAAAATGATACATAGCATGTATTTGCTATGAATGAAAAATGGGCAAATAACATCATAACCATCTATTGCAATAATCAAGAGCGGAGATTTAAAAGGGATTTACTCCGTCTGCTAGTTGAACTAGCGGACATTGCTTAATTAATTTTCAGACAGAATTGCCCCTAACGCTCAATAACCAGTGGCGAAGCCACGTTGAAGCTTGTGGGGTGTCAAAAAAAATTTATTTTATGATATATGATAAATTTAAAAGAAATTTAAGTGTAATAAACAAATTGACCCCACTAAAATTTTATTAATTTTTTAATATACTGGGTCAAATTGAAATTTTTATGACTTTCTCAATTCGATATTACTTCTACCCCTTTATGTATGCATCTTTCTCTAATATTTTTAAAATAAATAATAATATAATTTAGATTATTTTCATAACATAAGGAATTTAAATATTTATTAACAAATTTGTTATTAGAAATGAGTATTAGGGGTCAATAAGTTGTGTGTCTATATATATATATATGTGGGAAAAATGTATGTACACAAATGTGTACTACACAGCTGTGTAGTACACAGCCGGCTATGACGACGATTTTTTGGGTAATGGCGACGGGTACCGTCGCTATATCTATTTTGGGCTTACAGTGACGGGTGAACCGTCGTCATAGTCCAAAAAACTCGGCGTCATAGCCCGACTATGTAATACACAGATGTGTATATACATATAACCCTATATATATATATATATATATATATATATATATATATATATATAATTTGGCTCGAGAGTGCAGCCCCCAAACCCCGCCAAATTATTTATAGGATCACAATATTTTAATCACACTAGATCAAAATTCTGGCTTCGCCACTATTTATGACATAACCGGTTCAATAACAGTTCAACTATTAGTTGAACCAATAACTCATCCATCTAATAACTTTTTTAATTCAATGACCGATTCGAATCACAAAAACATTGTGTACAACCATAGGAATTTATGGCCACGATCATCCAAGTATATATCCAACTATGTTGCGTACCATTGACTTTTTAAATAGACTTTTGTTATGATTTTTCAACATAAGCACGTTATTCAAATGCATGAACTTGGTAAGACAATGCTTGCAGATAAGGCAACACTTTAACTATACTACTACTCCTGCGTCAATATCTGTAAATAAAATTATTTCATATCAAATTTTTGTTTTGGGTCATGTTTTCAAAATTATAAATAATGAGTCCTCTCACAAGGCAGTGGAGACGCGCATTTTCGAATATAATTTAGATTTTATTCCGTATTTAGAGAAGAAAGGGGTTGTATTTTTCTTGAAAATGAAAGATTATTTTAGTAAAATGAGCTTTACTACATATAAAGAATTTCATATATGTAGAATATAACCTGTAATTATAAATAAAATTATGAATTTAAATAAACATACATGCACAACACAACCAGTCTGCTCTGGTCCGGTTCGGCTCGGACTTGTCATGCCTTGGGTTTTGATCAGATCAAGCTGTAGACTTTGGAGTGCCAGGTCAGACCCAAGGCTAGCTAGGCTCCCCCCTCCAACCCCCCTCCCTCCCTCCCTCCCTCCCTCCCTCCCTCTAATATCAAGTATTAAATATTAAAAATAAAAATTATAGAATATAAATAATAAATTTTGTAAAAATAAACATTTAAATGAAGAGCTATAGTATTACAAAATAACTACCTTATTCTTAATATTTAACATTAAAAGTTAGTTTATTGATGTATTAATTAATGTTGATATTTAACATTAAAATTAATAAGAAATATTAATAAAATTTTAAATATTATTATTTACAGGAACTAACTTATTATTAATATTTAACCAACTAACTTTTAATGTTAAATATTCAATAAATTTGATTTAATTAAATGTATTTACAAGAGCTTGGACTTAATTAATACTCTTGTATTAATTAAATATATTTACAAGAGCTTGGACTTGGACAACTTTGGTTTTTGGATCAGTTTTGAATTTTTAATTTTGATCATTGCTGGGCTGCTGGGGAGTGGACCAGGACCTGGGACTTGGGAGGCACGACCTGGGCTAGGTCGCAGGTGTGCACGCACTAGCAACCTAGACTGGTCCGCCATTTCATTGTTAGTGGTTAGCATGAAGTATCACCTGTTTTTAATATATATAGTTCTCATTGAACAATTTTGTGAACTGCAAAAATTGTTAGAATAAAAAATTTTATCTCACGACATGCATACTTGGCCTGTGTGGTGGTACCAGCGATCTGTTATCATGATTTCATTACAATTAGACTGAACAAGAATCCTCTCAAGTTTTTGATTTTCAGTAGGTACATAAGTGATGCATGCAGGTGCTTTAAAATGACAAGAGGCTGGTTGAGATCTAGCTAATATCACAAATTAAGACTAGCTCGAAGGCTACTCAAAATGGTACATACAGGCCATTGTTAAACATAATGGTTCATGTTATTGACATTGAATGGAACCAAAAAAAAGAAGCATTGCATTGCATTGCATAAATGCTAGCTACTAGAGGCGATCAGGAAATGATGTTGTTTAAGCTTTTAACATGCATGTATCTTTGATCCAGGGGGAATAATTTTAATTGCTAACTATAGTCGAAGAATTAATGCAAGCATTCTCTTACTTCACATGATCTTAAGGATAAGATGGTAATTAATTCATGTAGAAAATGAGGTATCACGTAACAAGCAAATGCAAAATATTATTGCATTAATTTAGAGCTAGGTACTAATTTCATGAATGCGCGCGATGGAGTATATATATTATTGAAAGATACTACTATAAAGCAGCAGTGATAATGGCCGCCGTTCCATCAATATTCACTGTCTCGACGACGTTGGTTCGCCAGCCAGCCGGAAGTCAAGGTCAAGGAGAGGCGGTTCAGACCTAAGGGCGGTGAAATTAAGAAAGAGCTTTTGTTTTGTTGTTATATCTATCTATATACTCCCTCCATCCCATTATATCTAATGTTCTAGAGGGTTTTTTTCTTCCCAAAATATTTGACATTCTACAAAATCAAGAATATTTTGCCTATTCGTTTTCTTTTCTACCCTTTCTTCTCCACCACCATTAATGGCCATTTTCTCTGTTTTCAAAAAATAGTTCAAATTCTATTCTTTAATTAGGAGAGAAAATTAGGAGAAAAAGTGTGAAATATTTGGTGTTAATGAAGAATTAAATGAGATCAAAGTATTAATTAAGGGTAAAATAGTAAAACTACATCTATTCTTAGGGGGGTGTATTCAATTAAGATTTTTAAAGACTTTTTTTAAATGAGATACTTTTGTAGAATTTGTGAGATTTTAATGACTTTCAAAGACTTTAAAGATTTTTTTAAAATGACTTTTACAGACTCTATAAATAAGTAACAGACTTTTATAAACTTTTTATCAAGATTGTGATAGACTTTTGTATACTTCTAATATATCTTGCAACTTATATTAATTGTTAATTAGCCCATGTGTACAACATCTCCCTCTTTTTTCATGAACTAGAGTAAATCTCATTATATTATTGTGGCATGAGATTTTATATATGTTGAAAGCGTTCATATTATTCTACTCATTTAATAATACATTTGGATACTCGGATACTAATAAAACTTTAGAAATTACAGACGCAATACAAAAATTAAACTCACTTTTCATTGAGCTATATATACTTTATGCATATGCGTACGCTTATTTAGAATTATTATTTTTCATTCCAGTCTACAAAAGTTGTCATCAATACTTATTTACGTAACTAGCAATTAAAAAATTAATATAAATGTAAGACCCCATCTTTTATGAATAAAGATGAATTTTTTATAATTATCATTTTTAAATATTATGGAATGAATTTGATATAATGTTATAGTTGTGGGTAATATTTATAAATTTTGCAAAGTACGCAAGTTGTTATATAATATTCGATTGGTCGGGGAATATTCGTACGACGACACAATCATTGGTGGACCCCACAACGGAATTATTGTCGGATTGAGAAAATAATAAAAATATTTTTTATAAAAATAACGGCGAAAGTTTTACCGTTAACTGTTGAAACACCCGGTGTTAAAAGTACAAGAATACGCGTGGTTGCATAGTAGCACACGGTATTGATTATTAATGCTTACGTGAGAAGTCACTCAGTTTGATTCAATTATTGTCGATATTTTATATATTATTAAATAAATAGTTGAGATAACAAAGTTGTTAATATTATTATTTGCATTATTAACGATGTTTAGAAGTTCTGCCAAGGAGAGGTTTGGTCACCTAAGTGCACGCCAATATATAGGGAGAAATCCTTATTGAAAAGCCCCTTCTTTCCTGAGAACGACCTGGTCGATTAATAATATGAATTGTAATAATGATGATGAGTTCTGTTTTATTAGTATTATTAATGTAATAAAATAGAAAAGCTTTTTATATAAAACAGAATACTTTTATAAAGTTATTCGTTTTATTAGGCTAATGTTAAAATCTTTTTATATAAAACAGAATACTTTTATAAAATTATTCGTTTTATTAGACAACAATTAGAATATATTATATTTTATTATGCATAGTGTCTGCATAATGTTTGCATAGTAAAACTCTTTTTATATAAAACAGAATACTTTTATAAAGTTATTCGTTTTATTAGGCAATAAACAGAATATATTATATTTTATTATAAACCAATCTTGGCCGTCCGTTTAAAAGAAAATCAATCTGGACCGTTCATGGATTGGTTACTATTCAGTCTATTCTTTTATAAACAGAAGCTCATTTCCTCATTATTTCTTACGAATTCACTGAAACTCTAGAGAGAAAAATTATAGAGAGAAAGAAGAAAAGTATTCTGTTACTTCACTACTTCTTTATCCAGTTCTTCTTTATAAGGTAAGGAGTATTATTTCTTTCGTATTCATGAAGAGAACTTCTGTTATTACATTCCTTATTATTATGTTGGAATAACCTGTATATGCGAAGTACCGCATACATGGTGATTTCTGTTGTTATTCCATTCTTTATTATTCTGTCGGAATATCCTGTCTGTGCGTTTACGCTGGACCTGGTTCCATCATTTATTATTCTGTTGGAATAACCTATCTATGCGAAGTACCGCATGTGTAAGACCCCAACTTAATATAAATAAAATTAAATTTTCTCTATTTATTATCTTGAAATAGTAAGGAGTTAATGCTATGGTTATGGGTGAAATGTGCAAATTTTACAAAATAAGCAAGTGGTTATAAAATATTCCTTTTGTCGGGGAATATTCGTTTGGTCGTAGAATATTCTTTTTGTTGGGAATATCCGTACGACGGCGAAGTCGTTTGTGGGCCCCATAACAGGATAATTATCGGATGAAAAAAACGACAAAGTATGAGTTTTTATAATTAACGACGTAATAGTTACCATTAACACTGTTGGAATACCTGGTGGTTAAAATACAGTAATACGCGTAGTTGCACAGTAGCACACGGTATTGCACAGTATAGTTGAATTATTGATACTTACGTAAGAAGACACTACTCAATAATTGTTACAGTAGTTACTGTTTAATATTTTATTTTATTGATTCAATAATTACTGCGTTGATAATTTATATTATTGTTGTTTTAATAATTATCACTGCATAATATTTCCCATTATCAAATCAATAATTCATATTATTTGAATAATATTATTAGATAGCATTATTGGCAATGTCTAGAAAGTTCTGTCAAGGAGAGGTTTGGTCATCTAATTGTGCGCCAGTAAGGAGAAATCCTTATCGGAAAACCCCCTCTTTTCTGTGAACGGCCTGGTTGTTATAATTGTGATTCTGTAATATTATTTGGGAATAATCAATTATTGATTTATATGATAAGGAAATATTTATTTGATGTGGATATAAATGATAGATTTATTTATTTTATCTGATTATTAATGAAAGAATTAATGCTTAGATGTTTTATCAGTATTTTGTCAGATTGGAGGTATTAAAAATCATCCGTTTGTGGATTTTGGATATTTTTTGTTTGGAATTTGGAAAAAACTTTCTTCTACAAAGTTGTAGAGAATTCGATTTCGTGTGAAATGGACATAAAATTCGTAATTTTTTGATAAACGGGCTATTTTCTATGAATTGTTAAAGTTTCTGATTATTGTTTAAATGATAAAATATTTTGGAAAATTCTAGAATTAGTTGGTGAGAAATGTGCTCAATTGAATTTTAAATGTGGTGGGTGGCAATAGTAGCAGGTAAAGCCATCAGGTAGTAGGTCAAGTCTGCTTTGGCGTGCTAACATTTTCCTATAAATAGAGGGCTAAGTTAGAATTGAAAATCACACCAGAAACAAAGTTTTCTCTCTTTCTCTCTCTATATTATCGAGTGTATTCTTGTGAGTATTTTGATACTTGAGTGTTGCTATACGGTGCAAGTTCCTTTAGCACTATATCCAGTATTCTAGTCAGAAGTATGGTTATTTTGAGGTAAGGAATGTTATTTTCTTCATATATGAGATTATTTCTTTCAATATCATTATGCCGAAGTATTGATCAGAACTTTTAATCAAATTTGGAACTTTTTGTGTCGGGGTTACTATTCACGTATACGGTACTATTCACAAATACGACACTATTCACCGAAAAATGAAATTTTCTTTTTTTCTTGCAGATGTCTTTTATGGCTAATATCTTTGATTGTATCCATGTTTTGATCTTTATTTTTGAATTCTATTTCACACTTGGTTATTATTGAGAATTATTGAATTTGGATAAACCGAAATACGAATCCCTAATATTTGTCCTTCTGTCTCACTAGATTCGTTCTCTAAAATGTTTTGCATGATCCTCAGTCCTTAATGGTGATACTTGATGAATATATTTGGCCTATAGTGTGACGCCCCGAAAATAGGTATACATCACCCATCTTGAGTCGCCAATACATAGTACAAAATTCAAATACAACTTAATTATATAATAGTCGTGTAAAGTACGACAAAATACATGCTGTGAGTTTTAATACAAATATTGCCTATTAGACAATATTCACTCTCAGAATAAGTCCTCAATACATTTATTGTTACACTATTTAACAGAATAGTGAGGACTACTAACTAACACTATCATCCGGACCATTACTCCGTTCCCCGACTCGTCCCAGCTACGTTCTCATTTCCTGAGAAGAACAGTGAAAGAAAGGGTGAGCTCAACTAGTCCAACAAGAAATATTATGACTAAGATAATGCAAAATAAATTATCATAGCCTTCAACAATGTTAAACTGATAAAATACAATAGACATCAAGATTAACTGCAGCGGATCAAGCAATCCATTAAAAGAGTCAAGTAGATAATAAAATCTACTATCTTTTATGATTTAAAAAGTTTTTCATCACTTTTATCGCTGAGACTCAGCTTAATAAATAATCCACATCATCTCTGCACTACGGCCAAGGATATTCATTAGGGTCACGACCACAAATTATCCATGCACTACAGGCTAAGGATATTCGGGTATTCATCAGTGGTCATGATCATGCCAACAACTGTCCATCAATGTACTACGGGCCAATGAGGACTTTTATCACATCATTTATAACATTACGGTCATGATTACACCGAATAATCCCTGGTCATAATCATACCAAGTCCATCTATGCACTACAGGCCACAGATGACTTTAAAAAAAATAAAATATAAACATGAAGATGATGACAATGATATATGAATTCAATAAAACAAGTTCACGAATTAATTTATTCAGGAACTAAAATCGTTCAAATTGTCAACATGATACTGCTTTATTGAGTAAAATTCAAGAATGCTCAGAAGAATATTTTCATGAAAAATACTGGATGAAGCGCAAATATCAAAGATATTCCACTAATTTCATGGAGGATAGAAGTCAAAATTTTAACCAACTGAGTATAATAATGAATGGAATAACAATAGAAATCACCATGCATGCGGTACTTCGCATAGACAGGTTATTCCAACAGAATAATAATAACGGAACCAGGTCAGGTGAAATTCACACCGACAGGATGTTCCAACAGAATAATAAAGAAAGGAATAACAACAGAAATCACCATTCATGAGGTACTTCGCATAGACAGGTTATTCCAACAGAATAATAAATATAGATTAATAAAGACGGAACCGGGTCCGGTGTAAAACACACAGACATGATATTCTAACAGAATAATAAAGACAGAATAATAAAGACGGAACCAGGTCCGGCGTAAAGCACAGACATGATGTTCCAACGGAATAATAAAGACAGAATAATAGAAGAATGTCACCAAGTATAGGGTATTCCGCGTATACAGGTTATTCCTACAGAATAATAAAGAAATGGAATAACAGAAGTTCTCTTCTTGAATACAAAAGAATAATATCCCTTACCGTAAAAGAAACTGGATATAGGAAAAGAAAGTTAGCAGACTTCTCTTCTTATTTCTCTCTATAACTTTCTCACTCTAGAGTTCAGTGAAATCATAAGAAAATAATGAAGGAATGAGCTTCTATTTATAGAAAAATAGAATGAATAGTAACCAATTCATGAACGGTCCAGATTGATTTACTTTAATCGGATGGTCCATATTTAAAGCAAAATCTTTTAAATAAAATATAATATATATTATATATATATAACACATGGTTTACAAGACATCTTCCACCCAAAAATCAATTCCATCCAAATCCACTATCAAATATATATATATATATATATATATATATATATATATATATATATATATATAATAAAACTTTCCTCCACTCAAAATCAATTATAATAAAACAACTAACATTAATAATCAAACCTTCCACTTTTTTCATCAAAATCCACTAACATATTTAAATATATAAAATACCTCCCTCTTTTCCCACACAAGACATCAACTTATCATTTTCAACACATATGGGCCCCACATGTGGCCCCCACTTTTAAATAATTTTCTACCGATTATTTTGAAAAATGAGTAAATAGGAATCCATAAAATAAGCTGACTTCATAAAAATCACCTTAATAATTTTAACAACATTTATCATCTTTATTACAACTCACAATATTAATCGACTAGGTCGTTCCCAGAAAAGAGGGGGCTTTCCAATAAGGATTTCTCCCTATTGGCGCGCAATTAAATTATCTAACCTCTCCTTCACAGAACTTCTAGACATCGTTAATATTGCAAATAATAATATTAATAACTTTGTCGTCTCAATTATTGATTTTAACAATATATAAAATATCGACAATAATTGAATCAAATAACGTGAGATACTATGCAACAATTACTATACCAATAATTGAACAAAACTAAATGACTTCTCACGTAAGCATCAATAATCAAAACAGTGTGCTACTATGCAACCACGCGTATTACTGTACTTTTACTACCGAGTAGTTCAACAGTACCAACGGTAAAACTTCCGCTGTTATTTTTAATAAAATATTTTTGTCGTTTTCTCAATCCGACAATAATTCTGTTGTGGGGTCCACCAATGATTGCGCCGTTGTACGAATATTCCCTGACAAAACAAATATTCTCCGACCAATCGAATATAATATGACAACTTGCATACTTTGCAAAATTTGTAAATATTACTCACAACTATAACATTATATCAAATTTAATCCATAATAATGAAAAATGATATTTATAAAAAATTTATTTTTATTCAAAAAGTTGGGGTCTTACAACCTCCCCTTCTTAAGAAATTTCACCCTCGAAATTAGGGTACGTACCTGGAATATCGAAGAGGTAAGGATACCTTGACTTCATTTCAGATTCTAACTCCCAGGTCATTTCCTCAACATTGTTGTTTCTCCACAAAACTTTGACTTGAGGTATAACCTTGGAGAGTAGAATATGTTCCTTCTTATCCAAGATTTGAACAAGAACTTCTTCATACATTAAGTCTTCCGCTATTTAGTCCGGTTCTAACTTAATAATGTGGTTCAGATCTTTCACATATTTACGTAACATGGATATGTGAAAAATGTTATGAACATGAGACATACTTGGCGGTAAAGTGAGTCTATAGGCCACAGTTCCTACTCGATCGAGGATTAAAAATGGGCCAATGAATCGAGGATTGAGCTTTTCTCTCTTTCCAAATCTTGTAACTCCTTTCCATGGAGCAACAAGTAACAACACATGATCTCCTATATAGAATTCCACGTCCTTTCGATGAAGATCAGCATAACTCTTTTGTCGATCTTGTGAGGTTTTTATACGTTATCGGATCGTTTGAATCTTATCCGTAGTCATACGTACCAACTCCGGTCCCAACAACGTTGCTTCACCAACCTCATCCCAGCATACTTGAAAACGACACTTTCTTCCATACAACGCCTCGAATGGAGCCGTGCCAATACTTGCTTGATAACTGTTGTTGTAGGAAAACTCCACCAATGGTAAGAACTTATCCCAACTTCCCTTGAAGTCAAGGACACAGAGTCTTAATAAATCTTCAAGAGTTTGAATAGTTCTCTCTGATTGTCCATCCGTCTGAGGATGATATGCCGAACTAAATCGTAAGTCTGTGCCCATAGCTTTTTTCAAACTAACCCAAAATCGTGAAGTGAATCTTGGGTCTCGATCAGAAACTATGGATACTGGCATACCATGCAGTCTTACAATCTCATTTATATATATTCGAGCAAGACGTTCAAGTGTATAAGTTTCTCGTATTGGTAAGAAGTGAGCAGACTTGGTCAATCTATTAACAATGACCCAAATTGCTTCAATGCCTTGAGAAACCTTGGGAAGACTAGTAACGAAATCCATGGTAATGTGCTCCCACTTCCATTCTGAAATTTCAAGTGGTTGCAATGGACCTTTTTGTACTTGATTCTCCGTCTTAACTCGTTGACAAGTTAAACACCTTGAGATAAACAGCGCTATCTCTCTCTTCATATTGCTCCACCAAAATGTATGACGAAGATCACGGTACATGTTAGTACTCCCAGGATGGATTACAAACGGTGTGTTGTGCGCCTCCATCATGATTTTATACTTTAAATCAGGGTCGTTAGGAACACAAAGTCTGGAGTTGACTCGAAGTATTCCTTCATCATCGATTTTTGCTTTCGGCATAGCACCTTCTTGCACTTTCTTCCTCATACGCATCAGCTCCAGGTCTGTAGTTTGAGCAGCTTTAACTTTATCAATTAAAGTCGGTTCTACTCGTATATTCGCCATCATCACGTGGGTCCATGGAGTCTTTATCTTTATCTTCATTCTTTGCAAGTCACATAAAATGGCATTTGCGTTGACAATATTGCACTCGTACCCGCATATGATCTTCTACTCAATGCGTCCGCTACCACATTCGCTTTTTCAGGATGGTATTGGATGGTATGATCATAATCTTTCAATAGTTCAAGCCAACGTCGTTGTCGCATGTTGAATTCCTTTTGAGTGAAGAAATATTTGAGGCTTTTATGATCCGTAAAGATCTCCACTTTCTCCCCATACAAGTAATGCCTCCAAATCTTTAATGCGAAGACAACAACTGCCAACTCTAGATCATGAGTAGGATAATTCCTCTCATATTCTTTGAGTTGTCGAGAGACATAGGCTATGACTTTCTCATGTTGCATGAGAACACATCCTAACCCTTTGCCTGAAGCATCACTGTATATGACAAATCCCTCCGAGCCAGATGGTATTGTCAGAACAGATGCTGAAATGAGTCTTCTCTTGAGTTCTTAAAAAATCTTCTCACATTCCTCACTCCACCTGAATTTTGTATCTTTCCGAGTCAGCTGAGTTAGTGGAGTAGCGATTCGAGAAAACACTTCTACGAATCTCCGATAATAACCAGCTAAGCCGAGAAAGCTACGTACTTCGGTCACTGATTTAGGTTGTTCCTAGATTTGAATAGCTTCAATCTTTGTTGGGTCAACAGATATTCCATGACTTGATACCACGTGCCCAAGGAATGCTACTTCCTCAAGCCAAAACTCGCATTTCTTCAACTTGGCATAAAGCTTATATTCACGAAGCTTTTGGAGTATCAGCCTTAAGTGTTTCTCATGATCTTCACGGCTTTTGGAATAAATAAGGATGTCATCAATAAATACGACCACAAAGTGATCCAAATATTCTTTGAATACTCGGTTCATCATATCCATGAAGGCAGCAGGAGCATTAGTCAATCCAAAAGACATGACTAGAAATTCATAATACCCGTACCGAGTTCTGAAAGCCGTCTTTGGAATGTCTTCGGTTCTAATCTTCAACTGGTGATATCCGGAACGAAGATTAATCTTTGAAAAGAATTTGGCACCTTGTAACTGGTCAAACAGGTCATCAATACGTGGCAATGGGTGCCTATTTTTGATGGTGACATGATTAAACTCCCAATAATCAATATAAAGTCGCATACTCCCATCTTTCTTCTTCACGAATAGAACAGGAGCACCCCAAGGAGAAGTACTAGGACGAATAAAGCCAATGTCTAACAATTCCTGCAGTTGGGTCTTTAACTCCTGAAGTTCAATAGGAGCCATTCAATATGGGGCTTTGGAAATGGGTTTTGTACCGGGTTCAAGGTCGATACAAAATTCAATTTCACGCTCTGGGGGTAGGCCAGGAAGTTCTTCAGGGAATACGTCAGAAAATTCATTAACAATAGAAATATCATTCAAAACTGACGTATTTTTGTTTAGATCCATGACATGAGCTAAGAAAGCTTGACATCCGTTTTTCAATAAACGAATAGTTTATGGCTTGAGATGACAATGATTGATTTTAATGGTTTGGTTGCTTGAATTCGCATAATAGGTTGGTTAGGAATATGAAAGCTAACAACCCTACGAAAATAATCAATTTTTGCATGATATGTAGTTAACCAATCAATCCCTAGAATTACATCAAATACAAGTATTTTCAAAGAAATAAGATCGACAGGTAACGTGCGGGTGCCGATTTGAACTAAACAAGACTTATAAACCATTGAGGTAATGAAGGTTTCTCCCAACGGAGTTTCAACAGATAAATCAAAGTCCAATATCTCCGGAGTCAAATTTAAACGTTGAGCGCAAGTAAGAGAAATGAAAGAGTGGGTAGAACCAGTATCAAATAAAGTATAAACTTCGCTAGAGTTTATGATTAGCTTACCCGTGATGACCTCGTTAGGGTTTCTTGCTTTCTGCTAGGTCACAACAAACGCTCTTCCTTGCACTACCGGCTTTGACTTTTCTGGGACGGCCTTTGGTGCCTCCCTCCCAGCTGAACTTGTCTTCAGTGCATGACAAAATCGGGCCAGGTGACCTTCTCTTCCACAGTTGTAACATGCCTTGGATGGCATCGCACAGTTGGGACTGATGTGTCCCTCTCCTCCACACTTGAAGCATATGATAGGTGGTCGTTCTCCTTCCTTCACGACAGGTGCTGATGCTGACGTCTTTCCATCATTGTTGAATCTCCTCTTCTTGAAATGTCTATTCTTATTATTTTGGCCATGATTACCATCGAAGTGGTTACCATTTTTGGCCTATTGATTTCCTCCACGCTTGTTGTCACCGCTTCGATGACTGCCCTCGCTAGTATTATTACTTTGTCGGTTGCTATCTTTTGGTTGGGATGACTCATTATCACGCTCCAATAACTGAGCCCTATTAACAACATCTGAATACAAACACAGTTTATGAGAGATAAAATATTGACGTATCTCAGGTTTCAAACCTCTTAAAAATATTCGCGTCATTCTCTCCTCATTATCAACTAAATGGGATGCAAACCGGGACAACTCGGCAAATTTGGCTTCGTACTGCGACACGGTCATGTTATTTTGCTCCAGTTTAATGAATTCTACCTCTTTCATGTGACGAATACTTTCGGGAAAGTACTTGTCGTTGAATAATTGAATCAAATAACGTGAGATACTATGCAACAATTACTATACCAATAATTGAACAAAACTAAATGACTTCTCACGTAAGCATCAATAATCAAAACAGTGTGCTACTATGCAACCACGCGTATTACTGTACTTTTACTACCGAGTAGTTCAACAGTACCAACGGTAAAACTTCCGCCGTTATTTTTAATAAAATATTTTTGTCGTTTTCTCAATCCGACAATAATTCTGTTGTGGGGTCCACCAATGATTGCGCCGTTGTACGAATATTCCCTGACAAAACAAATATTCTCCGACCAATCGAATATAATATGACAACTTGCATACTTTGCAAAATTTATAAATATTACCCACAACTATAACATTATATCAAATTTACTCCATAATAATGAAAAATGATATTTATAGAAAATTTATTTTTATTCGAAAAGTTGGGGTCTTACAACAATATTTGTATTAAAACTCACAGCTCTCTTGTTGTATATTAAAGATTATATTTGTATTATGTACCATGTATTTGGCGACTCAGAATAGGTGATGTATACTTATTTTGAGAGAGTCACAATTAATATTTGAAATATATATCGATTTCCATTCAAATATTTGAATATTACCTCGTCTTAGTATAAAAATTTGCAAATAAAAATAATATATACTTGTTTCATGTATATTTTAAAATAGCAAGTTATTTTTTAAATAAAAAAATATTTTTTTATTTATATTCTTTATAATAAATTTTTAGTTTAGTAATGTAACATATAATAAAATTATGATAAAAAGCTTGAAGAACTTATATATTTTATACAACTATATATCACTATATAGTACGTACTCCTATATAAATTATTTTTCCTCTCTCACTTTTTTTTCTTCATTTAACTCTGATTCTAAGTTAATTTTATGAAATTATAAAATTTAAAATATTATGTATTTATTTTTATTTTTGAAATAATAACGTGTGTTTATTATTAAATAACAAATAAATTCAAATTTTAAAATTTTTGAATTTTGTACGTTGACTACAAAAATAAAATAAATATTTTTTTTGTGGGTACAGTAGAAGTATTAATTATTCTAGATTATAAAGTAATTAGAAATATTGGATTCATGTGAAGTAATTAGAAATATTGGATTCGTGTGTGAATTGTATTTTAAATTTATTTAGTTTATTAAGATGAGATATAAAGTCTTTAGAAATCTTTAGAGATGAGGTCAGACTTTGGATATGGATTGATAGTTATAATTCTTCTTCTAAAGTCTGTCAAACTCTATCATTTAATAGAAATATGAAAAGTCTATGACTTTTTGAATATCAAAATACATTTATAGACTTTGTAAAAATCTTAATTCAATACCACCTAACTTTTAAAGACATTAAAAAAAGTTATAATTGAATATCACTAAACTTTTATAAACTCTTTAAATGTCTTGATTGAATACAATCAAACTTTTAAAATCTTTAAAAGTTTTTAAAAATCTTAATTGAATACACCCCCTTAATCTATGTGAAAATCTCTACAACGTCAGATATAATGGGATGGAGGGAGTATGTATTAAGACTGCATGTGTTGCATTTAGTATGTTTCTAATTCATAATAATGCATGTATGTATATGTATTTTGGTGTGGTTTTCTATGTAATATGGTGTTTTGTGTCGAGGGCAGTTTGGGTAGACTGCATCTAAAATTGTCAAATATATATGATCAAGTGATATTATTATATCTAGGGACTAGGAATAATGTTTTGTACATGTTTTAATAATAAAGTTTTGTAGATCTAAAACAGCGATGCTACGCCGACAGGGAATTTGGATCGGATTATTGGATCGGTTAATTTTTTTTTTATTGTGACTCTAAAAAAATGTATAGTATTTATTCTAATAATTCTTATATAAAATATAGTGTTTTAGGTGTAATTTGATACATTTTATAAAAATTCCTGTTGAAATAAATATTATACATTTTTTAAAAATCATAATAAAAAAAATAAAAAATAAATTAACCGGTCCATTAATCATCCCTGTCCGGCTAGACTTATCCATCTCCATCTCTATCTCTTTAGAAACTCACTAGCCATCTACTGTTCTTCAGTCTCATCTAAATTAATCAACTACTACTTCCATCACTTCACTAATAAAGCAATCTGGGTCTTCTGACACTTCTTCTTCTTCTTCGTCAAAAAATCCTCGTCGATCTGAAGTACGACGTATTCTTAAGTTTCAGAGGTGAAGATACGCGCAAACTTTCACAGATCATCTTTACCACGCTTTGACACGAGTCGGAATCCGAACCTTCATGGATGACCCTGAACTGAGAAGAGGGGATGACATTTCGTCTTCGTTGGTAACAGCTATCCAAGAATCAAGGATTGCAATTATTGTGTTTTCTACAAAGGGGTTAAATAACGTTTTGGTCACTGTACTGGGGTTCTGTTTTTATTCTGGTAATCGAAACTTTTTTTGTTATAATTGAATTACTATACTCTCATATATTACAAAATGGTCACTAATTTAATTTTCCGTCTAAAAGTCAGACGGAAACCGTGAGTGTGCAAGCTGACATGATGACTGTGCAAGCTGGTCTCATTTTTTGCTTACGTGGAGCATAGAAAATGCAAGGAGATAGATTATTATAGTACAAACCACCAAAACTATTAACTACTTCACCTAAACAATTCCAAAACTAATAATAATAATAATTTCAAAATAATAATAATAATAATAATAATAATAATAATAATATTAATATTAATAAAATACAATTAATAGTAATAATTTTAAAATTCTGTTTTTAATTTATTTTTTAAAAAAAATCTGTTTTTTAAAAAAGTCTATTTTTTTAAAAAAGTTCTTTTTTAAAAAAAATTTGTTTTTTAAAAAAGTGTGCTTTTTTTAAAAAAGCTGTTTAATTAAAAACGTTAATTTTTAAAATTCTGTTTATATAAAAAATAATGTATTTAAAAGCTGTTTAATTAAAAAAAGTTGTTTTAAAACGTTACTTTTTTTTAAAATTTCTATTTTTAAAAAAACAGAATTTTTTTAAAAACAGATTTTTTTTAAAAAACAAAAAATTTTAAAAACCGAATTTTTTAATTAAACAGCTTTTTTTTAAAAAAACACTTTTTTAAAAAACAGAATTTTTTAAAAAACATTAACGTTTTTAACGTTTTTTTGAAAAAAAATAAACAGATTTTTTGAAAAAAAAAATCAAAATTAACAGATTGTAAAATTAACAGATTTTTTGAAAAAAAATTCAAAATCTGTTTTTAACGTTTTTAAAAAAAATTAACATTTTAAAAAAGCTGTTTTTTGAAAAAATTCTGTATTTTAAAAAAAATTAACAGATTTAAAATATTAGTACAATTTTAAAAAACAGATTTTTGTAAGTGTTAATTTATTAAAAAAACGTTAATTTTTTTTAAAATTTCTATTTTTAAAAAAAGAGAAATTTTTTAAAAACCGATTTTTTTCAAAAAAAAAAAATTTTAAAAACCGAATTTTTTAATTAAACAGCTTTTTTTAAAAAATACACTTTTTTAAAAAACAGAATTTTTTTGAAAATATTAACGTTTTTAACGTTTTTTTGAAAAAAAAATCAAAATTAACAGCTTTTTTGAAAAAAAATTAACAGATTGCAAAATTAACAGATTTTTTGAAAAAAATTCAAAATCTGTTTTTAACGGTTTTAAAAAAAATTAACATTTTAAAACAGCTGTTTTTAAAAAAATATCTGTATTTTAAAAAAATTAACAGATTTAAAATATTAGTTCAATTTTAAAAAACAGATTTTTTAAATTGTTAATTTTTTAAAAAAAACGTTAATTTTTTTTTCAATTTCTATTTTTAAAAAAATAGAGTTTTTTTAAAAAAACAAAAAATTTTAAAAAACCGAATTTTTTTAATTAAACAGTTTTTTTTCAAAAATACACTTTTTTAAAAAACAGAATTTTTTTAAAAACATTAACGTTTTTAACGTTTTTTTGAAAAAAAATTAACAGATTTTTTTAAAAAAAATTAAAAATTAACAGATTTTTTGAAAAAAAATTAACAGATCGCAAAATTAACAGATTTTTTGAAAAAAAATTCAAAATCTGTTTTTAACGTTTTTAAAAAAAATTAACATTTTAAAAAAGCTGTTTTTAAAAAAAATTCTGTATTTAAAAAAAAATTAACAGATTTAAAATATTAGTTCAATTTTAAAAAACAGATTTTTTTAAAGTGTTAATTTTTTTTTAAAAACGTTACTTTTTTTTAAAATTTCTATTTTAAAAAAAATAGAATTTTTTTAAAAATAGATTTTTTTTAAAAGCAAAAAATTTTAAAAAACCGAATTTTTTAATTAAACAGATTTTTTTAAAAAACACACTTTTTTAAAAAACAGCTTTTTAAAAAAATAGACTTTTTAAAAAAACCGAATTTTAAAAAACAGATTTTTTAAAAAAAAAATTAAATACAGAATTTTAAAATTATCACTATTAATAGTATTTTATTATTATTATTAGTTTGAAATTATTATTATTATTAGTTTTGGAATTGTTTAGGTGAAGTAGTTAATAGTTTTGGTGGTTTGTACTATAATAATCTATCGCCTTGCATTTCCTGTGCTCCACGTAAACAAAAAATGGGACCAGCTTGCACAGTCATCATGCCAGCTTGCTTACTCACGGTTTCCGTCTGACTTTTGGACGGAAAGTTAAATTAGTGACCATTTTGTAATATATGAGAGTACAATAATTCGATTGTAACAAAAAAAAATTCGGTTACCAGAATGAAAATCGGACCCAGTACAGTGACCAAAACGTTATTTATCCCTTTCTACAAACTATGCTTCTTCAAGATGATGAGACAAATCGATTAATGATGCATGATCTTATTCGCGATATGGGAAGAGATATTATACGTGAACCATTTCCAGATTGAGATGAGCCTGGAAAGTGTAGTCGATTGTGGCTTTATGAGGAGGTATATGATGTACTTAAAAAACACAAGGTAAGAAGCAAATACGGTTTACTTGAATATATATGAGAGATTGCAATAGCCTTAAATATCTCCCCGAAAACATTTGCAATTTGAGCTCACTTCAATGTTTAAATCTATGTGGCTGCACAAATATGGGTAGCTTACCTGAGAATTTTGGAGCTATTGACTGTTTAAATGAGCTTTTGGCGGATGGAACATCAATTAAAAGGTTGCCTGATTCCGTAGGATTTTTACTGCACCTAAAAGTAGTCTCTCTAAAGGGATGTAAGAGAGACAGGAAAGTAAACACTTGGCTTTCAATTCAAGATTCTCTTTGTCATCACAAATAAAATACCCAAGATTTCTTCCACTGGCTACTTTCTCCAAATTTGTGTTCCTTGAGAAGATTGGATCTGCAAGATTGTAATCTTTCTGACATAGATCTTCATGATGAACTTGGGAAATTGTCCTCGGTGAAAGAGTTGAATCTAGGCGGAAACAATTTTTGTCGCCTACCTCATAGCTTTAATCAACTAGACAAGCTGAGAGAGCTATCATTTTCTGGCTGCAAATTTCTTCAATCACTACCAGAACTTCCTTCTAATCTACGGAAGCTAAATGCAAGAGATTGTTCATCAATCATATATTTACCAAACCTATCCAAGTTGCGCAAGTTGGAAAAGTTGGTTCTTACAAATTGCAGTATGTTGCCTTGGGTTCAGGGCTTGAACTTTGAAGTATCTCTTTTACTTGGAAGCAATTGACATGGCAGGCTGCACTAGTATTGTAACTAATTTTGATGAGAGATTCTTCCAGGTTGTTCTCTGATCTCTCTCTCTCTCTCTCTCTCTCTCTCTCTATATATATATATATATATATATATATAGTACAAACATATATATATGTGTGTGTGTGTGACTAAAACGCAAAACTCTTCCTTGTGTTTGCGTCTAATGTGTTTTTGTCCATGAGATTGACTAATTTACGAATCTCTCCCTCAAAGTATAATTATTAATGCTCAATTGCACTTTTTATATTGCGTTTGAATTGAAGGAATCAAGATCGAAATGGAATGGAATGAAAAAAACGTTACTTATTTCGGCAGATAAACCAAATGAAATGAATAGAAATTCATTTCACTCCTTTGATTTTCATTCCATTGGGGAGGTGGTAAAATGGAATCCAATCCAATGGAATGAATGTGACAATTATGTCATTCTATCACACCACCAACGCCAATCAAATATTAATTCCGATTTCTATTCCATCATTCAATTCAAACGCAGCATTAAGGTATAATTAGCGGTCAAAACTACTAATTGTAGTGCGAAGTAGCCTTTTATTATATTATAAAATCAGATTTCATATATAAAATATATTTCTCAAAATCTCTCATAGTTTATAATTCTCATGTAACAGGAACTCTGTGAACGCAGTATCCCGTTAAGCATCGTCCTTCCAATCAAGGAAATTCCAGATTGGTTCAGTCATCAAAGCAAGGGGTCTTCATACTCGTTTGATGTGCCGTTGGATACTACAAGAAAAACTATACTAAAGATGACCCTTTGGAACTACGGCAGCTCTGATATTGAACATCCTATTTTGGCAGTGATAAAGATTAAAACAAATAATACTATGTGGACATGCACATAATGGATTCTTGCCAGAGACCCTGGAAATAAATTCATGGGTGAGCTACACAGCAGAACCACACACAATTAATTAAGGCTGGAGATCGAATTGAGGTTCAGGTCATAGGGACAAACGAGAAAGTCATGGTTGAAGCTGTTGGATTAAACATGGACTGGTATTCTGAGTAAACATCAGAGCCAAGATCTTTGAATTGAGTTTAGATCTCAAGTCTGGTATTTTTTTTTCTTTGTGTGTGTGAGAGAGAAAGAGAGATAATTCCAGAGGAACGACATCCAGCGTAGTTGAGCCAACAAGCAACAGGGACGAAAATCAGCATTTTTATTGGGGGAGAAGAATGGTGTTTCCCCTATTAATCCTACAAAATTTTAGTACAAATTCTTTCTTCTGCCTATGCAATGGGCTCGCCTGGCCTTGCGAAATGTATAGTCCGATTCTAAACCCGATAAAGGGTGTTATACGGGGGAGTATTAAAAAGATATACATAAATGAGTTTGCGAATTATTTATCCAAATAATAATGGTGGACGAAAATTAAAAATTAAACATTTTATCACATGTTAAATGTTTAAAGAAAAAAATTGTGCCCAAACCTTAAAATATTCTTTGGCCAGCGGAATCTTCTAGTAATGCGCCTGTGGCCGACCTTAATAAATATGCTTTTCCTTTTCCATTTCTCCACACAAGTTTACACTAGGGGTGAGCATGGTGCGGTTTGGTGCGGTTTGAAGTCCAAACCGCACCCGAAACCGCTTAAGTGCGGTTTAAAAAATTCAAAACCGCACCCGAAACCGCTTGTGATTGGTGCGGTTCGGTTTTAAAGTGTGCGGTGCGGTTTTAATTGGTGCGGTTTCGGTTCCAAAACCAATTGAAACAACAAAAAAATTTAAACCTTCAATAAAATTTAACATAAAACTTACATCGAGCAATTAACTTAGTGACAAAGTCGACAATGAGAATTATATCAAGCATGCTTTAAAACTAAAATATGCGCTATATAAAACAACGGAGACTATTCGATAACAAGCAATAATGTTTATCTAGTTACCCAAAAATTAAAAGTATATACTGAAGATAGAATAAAATATATTGCAGGGAGGACTAAAAATAATCTATTAGACTATTACAAT
Organism: Panax japonicus; assembly: GCA_020205505.1. Classification (NCBI taxonomy): domain Eukaryota; kingdom Viridiplantae; phylum Streptophyta; class Magnoliopsida; order Apiales; family Araliaceae; genus Panax; species Panax japonicus. Next base: position 41,629,995 of record CM035112.1, on the reverse strand, counting down.
TATAGCATTGACATTAACCAATACATCAAGTGCTCGAGCCCCTCAACTATAAGCCCCTCCAATAACGCATCAAACAAATTCAAAATTCCAAAACCCAATTGCTTAATTTTTGACTCTATAACCTCTAACATCTTCTTTCAATTGGTGAAAAAATGACAATACAAGATTGGAATTTTCTCTGAGCGTGTTCAAGTGAAAAGTAACTTTAGAATTTACTAGAGATAATACATACATACACACAAATGGTGCGGTTTCGGTTTTATGCGGTTTGATTTTGGCTAGTAACCAAACCGGAACCGTAAATTTGGTTATTCAACCCACCTAAAACCGCAACATACGCCGGAACCGTTGGTGCGGTTTTAATTGGTGCGGTTCGTGCGGTTTTTGGTGCGGTTTCGGTTCTAATTTGGTTACTTGCTCAGCCCTAGTTTACACCACACAGTCGCATGTCCCACCAAAACGATTATCCAAACAGCACTTTCCCACCACAAAACTGTCAAATACCATTTACATTTTGGCTAATATAAATAAACCCCCAAAGAAAGAATCAAAACAACTCTAACTATCGATCCATTTCTCACAAGTTCTACTACTATATAATTCTGCTGATTCGATTTCAGAGAGAAAAGAAAAATGGGGGAAATCAAGAACAAACAGTTACTTTTCAAAGATTATGTAAAGGGTTTCCCAAAAGAGACGGATTTTTCTGCAGAAATTGGAACTTTAAGTAGTCTCAAGATACCAGATGGTTCAAAGGGGATTTTGGTGAAGAATCTGTATTTGTCTTGTGATCCTTACATGAGGCTTCGTATGACTAAGACTGAAGGCAGCTATACTGAGTCTTTTACTCCTGGTCAGGTAATTTTCTTTGAAGAATTTTTCGTCAATTATTTTTGTGGGGTGGACCAATTTACCTGGATTTAGGAGATAAATCTACCCATTTCTTTTGTAAATTAGTTGATTTTTTTTTGCGGTAAATCTACTTATTAAATCCAATTATAATCGACCTGATTCACAAACTTTACAAAATCTAGAATCGCCACCTCATGACACTTGCTGTTTCTGGATAACTGTCGGCTTTTGGATTTTAAATCTCGGCCTCATGAGGGTTAATTGTTTTGAGTGGTCATGATTTTTGAATTTTGCAGTTGGGTTTTGATATTTTTAATTAAATAATAAAGGATGATTGTAAAATTAGAGTTTTACTGATGAATAGTTTTTTTTTTTTGATTTGATTTGATTGGTTTGCAGGTGTGTACATTTTTAGTAACAATAATGCTAATAGAGGACCCCTCAAATAATAAGGATCTTTACCCACATCTTTAAATATTTCTGAACTAATTAAATTATTTCTCATATCGCAAACCTTGAATCCTCCATATTCCATGTGATTCCTAACTTCATTTCCCATGGGACCAAAAAGGGGTTGCTCCCAGTAACCGGTTGGTGTGGATGGAATCTCATATATATATATATATATATATATATATATATATATATATATGGGAGCCCTTCCATAGCAACCGGTTACTGTGAGTACTGTGCAACATCCCCTTTTTGTACCGTTGATAAACTTATTGGAAGGCTGAGATGAAACATAAATTTATCCCAACCGGCACAACTTGTACCGGCTTTTATTTTAATATGAGGACCCCACCACAGTCAACATGTTGTCAGTTTATTGAAATAAAATGAATTTTTAATATTAAATAATGCTCGACCGACACAGCTTGTACCGGCTCTGCCTTTTTTTATAAAATACTACCAACCGGGACAAGCTCTAACGGCTGTAAAAAAAAAAAAAAAAAAAAAAAATCAAAACCGGGACAAGTTCTAACGGCTGTAAAAAAAAAAAAAAAAAAAATCAAAACCGGGACAAGTTCTAACGGCTGTAAAAAAAAAAAAAAAAAAAAAAAAATCAAAGCCGGTAGAGCCTCTTACGGCTTGCACAAAAAGAAGTAAAAAAAAAAATTTACACTATCACAATGCACGAGTGAATTTTGACAAATTATTAAGAAGGCATATGAGACTATAAACCCAAAAGTAGTGGAAAGAAAGGCAAAAAAAGTTTGGAAATTTTTTATAACTCTTTCATTTAATAACAAATAAAGAATTATAATTCAAATAAAAAATAATATCCTATTTTATAAAAAGAATTATTTGCTATTTTTATAAAAATATTTTATAAAAAATAAAGAATATAACCTATATAAAGTTTTGATTTTTTTTTTTTTTTTTTCCAGCCGTTAGAACTTGTCCCGGTTGGTACCTTTTTTTTAAATTTTTTTTTTTTCTGTACCGGCCGTAGGAAGCTCATACGGCTGTTGAAGAGATACTTTTTTTTTTTTTTTTCCGGCCGGTACAGGCTCTACAGCTGGTATTAAAAAAATTATGTTATTCAAGCAACTCGCTGCTAAACAGACTCGAACACACAACCTCAAACTCCAAACACACGTCATATGACCACCCGAGCACCACGGGCCTAGCTGTCAATATCAGCCAAGGAAATCTCTTTACATTAAAACTTCACCATCCCCCAAAAATCTAAATTGTTGCATTATTATTATTATAGTACGATTTATTATTATTAACAAGTCTATATAATACATATGGGGGTTTGATATTTAGAAATAAGTTAATATCTATATTTATTAAGCAATGATTATTACAAATGATTTTATATATTAAGCAATGATTTTATTATTAAGAAATGATTTTATACAATAATAAAACTAGTGAAGTATAATAATAATGTCACACTATCGAATTTATAAAAGTAGTGAAGTATTATTATAATAATAATAATGTGATTATCAATATTATAAGTTCTAACGATTATACCAATACTAGTACTGCATAAATATATCAAAAGAAATAGTACATATTACATGTTCATTTTCATAAAAAAGAAAAAAAAAAACATAGAATGATTAATACAACCGACGCCTATATCTCAGAGGCCGGAAGTAATCTTGCGGATTTCTTGTAGAGCTCCCATGCGACGCGGTAACGAAAGACTGTGACATCTTCCAAGGACCACTTCTCTTCAGAAATATTACCGTTGGCCCTAACGAAACAGTCAACATATTTGCAGACAAAAATGCCACAGTCTGCGTTGTTGTGTTGTTTCGGTCGAATCTTTAATGTCTGCACAGTAGGATTACCGCTGGGCCACTCACGCATCGGATTACCATTTCGCAAACAAAATGGTATCAAATGTACCTGCATGTACAAAGTAGTTGGTTAATAATTTTTTAATATAATAGTACATTATAAAATTAAAATATTTTAAGACTAAACATACCGCAACTTTAACGAATTCTGAGTACATTTCATGTAACTTAATATACTTGGTGTCATTGTAGTGCGGGTCAATTATGGTAACCATCCAATCTTCAACTGAGAATAGGAACAAGACAAAATGGTGTTGATTGGTACTACACACCGGCATGAATATGTATTTGCATTCGTGTAAAGGTGGACCCACATCTTGGTTAACATACGGATCGCAAAAACTCCATGCAGTATTCACGTTAGTGCATGGCACATAGCCCTGCCCAAGATGCATGAAGAATGAATTCATGAAACCAAATTGGGACCACCTTTGTATTCCCCGCGACCTGTAGTATTCCTCTCTATCTCGTAGCAAAAGCATATACGCGTCTATGACATGCTCGAATATCCAACTCCCAGGCCCTAAGGATTGCACTGCATTGTGTTCTAATTCATATAAATGGCGCGGATGTGATAAAGGATATAAATCCCCTTCTGGTGCCACGACGTTTCCAAAAATATGTTTATTTACAAATGTCTCCTTCCAATCTCTAAGTCTTTTGGAGAGGGACCCTTTTGGTCCATAAGAGATGTCGTCTCCCGCATCTTGTACCTGATTGAGACCCAAATGTACATTATTATTATATAGCAATAATAGTTAAAACCATCACTATTAACATAACTATATATACCTCCTCGTAGGCTTGGAAGGTTGGAATGTAACACTCCTCGTAGGCTTGGGTGGTGGGAATAGAGCTCTCCTCGATTACTTGTGGGGTGGGTATGTAGCTCTCTTGTACAACATAATCAGTTTGTTTCCCAAGCCCTTCACTGAGTTGTGTGTATTGCGACTGTGGTCCAAAATTTGTGGGATCCCCTTGTCGAGGTATTTGTTTACCTCTTGCTTCGAAGTCGTATAGAGCGTATTGGAAATCCCAATTATTTTTTTGTAGAACCAACTCGGGAGGCAGCTGAGTAAGTGCTGAAAATTTATCCAGTAACGACTTTGCACTCTCAACCTGTCATGTAAGATAAACACAAACTAATATTATTAACAATAAATATGAATAAATGTAATATTAAGTATTTACTCTAATACATGATTTATTAAAGAAGAATATAATTTTATACCATTTGAATAAGGTGTTGTTGGTTGTAAATGGCCCGAGGCTGATAACAACTGTCGTGGTCGCTTGTCTGTCGAGGTCGGTGGATTTTCCAACGTGTAATTTTCCTATACCAGACCATGTAATCATCTATTGGGACATAATCAGCAACTTCAGTTTGTTGTCCTTCGAGATGATCCATGTATGCCTCCCACATCGAAATATATTCCCCTCTCAAGTCCATGCAATCCTCGACATCAATAAATTTAAACTTTTTCTCCTTCCTGAGGTCACCGTGGTTTTTGGCTGGTGATGGTATGCCTTGCATGAACCCGAACTGTCTCATCACACGATCCGGCATCTGAAATTCCACAATATCAAAGTGGATCAAGGGGACCCCACCAGACCCCAACAACCTGCCTTCAAAATTAAATCCACTGATATCATCATCCCACACTATGTAAGGCCGCCAAACCACATCCCACATAGACTTAATATCTAACTCCCCTCGGTAAAATGACAAATGGTGATGGGGATTCTCACGTCTACCAGGGTAACTGTGGGTTCCAAAATAGGACCATGCTAAAGCCCTAGGTAACCATAAGGATGATTGTGGCCAAGGGTTTGGCTTTCCAATACTTACACGCTCATAAGCCCAAATTTGTAACAACGTAACACAACCATTAATGTATTTAACTCCTTTCCTAGTAGCAGTATATAAAGATCTGTACAAATATGCTAACACTGCCGCGCCCCAAGAGTAAGTTACACAATCTTCAGCGTTGGCAATAAAAGACATATATCGTGGGTGCACACTATTTCTATTCCTATTAGGGAATAATATTGCCCCGCACAACCACAACATGTATGCCTTTGTGTGTCGCCCTACAACATCTTTACTTGCATTCTCGGGACAATTTTTAAAATGTTCGTGCAACCACACTAATGAAATTGCACTGCGTTTTTTTGAACTAAAATATTCACCAGCTAATTTATCTCCAAAACAATCCCTAAAATAATTCAAATTGGTGACAGCAAGGGGACCCGTTAAGGGCTTTCCCACCACCGGTAACCCAAAAATAAAGTGAACATCCTCTAACGTGATTGTTATTTCTCCACAGTTTAAATGAAAAGTATTGGTCTCCGGGCGCCATCTCTCGACTAAGGCAGATATCAGACCAAGATCAGTTTGGTGTACAACACCTTGATAACTAAATACTCCAAATCCACATTTATCTAAAAGGATTTTTTGTTCTTTTGTCAAAGCCCACTGATTATATTTCTGATCAGTATATTGACTGGAGCTTAGTTTTCCCCTATCTCTCCCATGATATATGTCATCTGATACATGATCTTGTTGATCATGCAGAACACTTGGATCAATTGGCCCATATTCCCAACTATCCATCTTTTACCTAAAAAATACATCAACACACTAATTAGTATTAAGCAAAATGACAGTAATAACAATACACACTAACATGCACTAAAAATTGAACAACCTGCATGTAATAATAATAATAATGGTAATAAATTAATAAAAAAGTACATAAGCCGGTACAATATTGAGAATTTTAATTTGGGGGGAAGTGAACTGTTTTAAGATATATACAAATTCAAGGCAAATTAAAACAGCTAGGCCCGTGGTGCTCGGGTGGTCATATGACGAGGGATTGATGCTTGAGGTCACGGGTTCGAGTCTGGTTAGCAGTGCAAAAATATTTCATCACTTAGCCGTTATAACCTGTACCGGCCGAAATTTTTTTTTATAAATATAATTTTTTTTTCTTATAAGCCGGTATAGCCTCTACCGGCCGGCAGGTTTCTGTTGAAACTTTAACTAGTATAATATTATTTGAAAGCCCCTTGATTTTTATTGATTCACATAAGCAAATATAGATCAAATTGATAACTCATCATATCAACAATTTTAAACCCCAATTTGTTCGTGCACATACATAATATTTTTGCATATAAAAATATATTCTTATTTTTGTAAAAATATGTCCAATTAGTCTAATTAATATATTAAAAATAAAATTACTTTTTAATAAAATATAAAGTGATCAGTATAAATCTTGCATTATTTTGTTGTTATTATACGAAATAAATACATGCATGGTATTATATACCCTTTAATTCAGTAATAACATGCAGTGATAAAAATCATCAACAGAAATTATAAAAAACTGAACAAATAACAATAAATAAAAATTTACTTGGCAAGTACTCCCTTTCTACTGAACAAATACTCCCTTTCTACTCTCTGTTATTTTTATTTTATCTAGCTTGGCAAGTGAACTTTAGTTTAACAATATGTGTTCTCAATAGACGTTTAAATAAGCTCATGATGTCTGTCCGGTACATGAATTAATTTTGGACCATATTCAAAAAAATGGTCTCAGCTTTTTAGCTTACCGAGCTTGCAGGTTTTCTTTCCCGAGGCGATGTGGCAGAAAAGTGGTCAAAAAAATACAATGTGCATTTCCCGAGGTGATGTGAGTGTTCGGCCGGTACAGGCTTGACCGGCTGGATATAAAAATAAATATGGCATTTTAATTTCCCGAGGTGAGTGTTCGACCGGTAGAGGCTATAACGGCTGGAAAAATAAAAAATATATATATTATTAATTAACATGGTTCGACCGGTAGAGGCTATAACGGCTGGAAAAATAAAAAATAAATATATGTTTAATTAAAATGGTTCGACCGGTAGAGGCTGTAACGGCCGGTAGAGGTTATATATTTTTGCTGTTAGCTAGACTCGAACACGCGACCTCAAGCTCCAAACATTCGTCATATGACCACCCGAGCACCACGGGCCTAGCTGTCATAACTTACCTTGGATTTGGATATATCTTAAAACATTCCATCTCCCCCCAAATTAAATTTCTCAATATTTTATTATTATTATTCGATTATTATTATTATTCTATTATTATTACGAATTGAATATAAAGCCGTTCCATATTCTATCGGCTTATGTACTTTTAATTATTTTATTATCATTATTATTATTATTATTATAAACACTGTCTGGTGAATGAGTAGTCAAACATAATAATACAACACTGTATGAGAATAGAAAAAAGCTGACATTGATTTGTTGGGAGTAGTACATTAGGTTGACTTCTTGAGCATTAACCGCGACAAGATGTACAGGCTGGTCTTTTTACCTTTAAATATTGTCTGGGAAGTCTTCTTATCCTTCCATAGAATTTTTTCTCTGATATTATTTTCTCTTTTCTCCTCTACTCATAATTTGTTTCATCTAGTTGCCCACTTTCACTTCAGAAAATTGTTGAAGTTCTGATCGAGCAAAATTCATCACTATTATTCACAAGTAAGTTTTTAAAAATGTCATATAATACATCTGAATTTGTTAGTGAAGTTGAAAGTAATAAATCTGATATTGTTCCATACGTTGGTCAATTATTTTGTACGTTGGAAGAGGTTGAATATTTTTATAGATCATATGCTCGCAAAAATGGATTCGAGATTAGAATTGCAACTAGTCATAAACATGCTAATACGAATGATATCAGATCTAGGCAGTATGTATGTAAGAAAGCCGGTACACCAATTGTTGGGAAGAGTTTACCTGATGATGAAGATAGTAGTAATAAAATAACTAGACAAAGAGACTCTATAGGACGAACAATGTGCAAAGCTAGAATATATGTTGTCCACAATAAGAAAGAAGACAATTGGCGTATATCTACTGTAGAATTAGAGCACAATCATCACTTAGTGACCCCCACTAAAGTAGATTTGATCGAGACTCACAGAAATATTACTCCTGTTGCAAGAAATTTAATTGACACTTTAAATAAGTCCGGTATTGGTCCTAGTAAGATGATGAATGTTTTGAGCACAATGGGAGGTGGGTTGCAAAATGTTCCTTTTTCTACTGCTAATGTTGAGAATGTGGTGCGAGATTTAAGGCGTGATTCTGCAGATGAAAATGATGCACAAGCTGCTGTCAATCATTTGAACAAACTTGCATCCGGATGTGCCAGCAAATTTTTTTTTCGAGTGAAATCTGGTGAAAACAACCGCATAGCTTGTATTTTGTGGGTTGACGCCCGATCAAGGTTTATGTATCAACAGTTCGGAGACGTTGTGACATTTGATAGTACATACCGGACAAATAAGTATGGCATGCCGTTTGTTCCATTTGTCGGGGTCAACCACCATTATCAGTCTATATTGTTTGGATTTGCACTGTTACGAGACGAAACAGAGGATACTTTCGTTTGGGTTTTACAGACATGGCTTGAAGCCATGGACTACAAGGCACCTACAACCATCATCACTGATCAAGACAGAGCCATGAGTAATGCTATTGCTACGGTACTTCCAACTAGTCATCATTTATTGTGTTCTTGGCATATTAGCAATAAATTTCCTGAAAAATTGCATCATGTTTATTATGCGCACCCATCGTTCAAAAATGATTTTAACAACTGTGTGTATAACTCATTGTCCATCGAGGAGTTTGAAGAGCGTTGGCATATTCTGATAAGTTCCTATGAATTGTATACTAATGAATGGCTTGGAAGTTTGTATGATGTACGACAGAAATGGATTCCAGCATATACAAAGAGATATTTTGCCGCAGGAATGACTACCACTGGAAGAAGCGAGAGCATGAATGCCTTTTTTGATGAGTATGTTAATGCATCAACAGGTATGCTATGTTTTGTACTGCAGAGTCAAAAGGCTGTAGAAAGACAGTTTATCAGGGAGAGGAAGGCCGACTACATAACAAAACATCGTAAAAGGATTATGGTACTCGGTTCATCTTTAGAAGTTCATGCTGCACAAGTGTACACAAAAGAGATGTTTAGACGTTTCCAACGTCAATTCGTCGATTCCATGAAATACAATGTTCGTAAACTTAGTGAGATGTGTGACACTGATACTAAGGTTTATGCAGTGTATAATGCAGATGCAACTGAAAGTGGTGGAAGATATAAAGAAGTTGTCAACAATCGACAACTTGGATCGGTGACATGTAACTGCCAAATGTTTTCTCACTCTGGTGAATTATGCAGGCACATCTTGAGATATTTCATAGCAAAGAGTATTTCACAAATACCGACCGACATGATCCTTCATCGGTGGACAAGAGACGCGAACAAAAGCAATGGTGAAGACTTACTCTTTAACTCCACACCTGCTGACTTCGAACAAAATCAAGGAATGCGCTACAATCATTTGATGGCTGATTACCAGGAGTTAGCGAGCAAAGCGGCTTGCTCAGTCCGAGGTTACAAAACTGTTCTTAAGCTGAATGCACGAGGAAAAGAGTTGGTTGACCAGTATGATCCGGATGAGAATATTACTGAACTGGCAGATGACGACATTGATTGCACAGTTGGAGATCCAAATCATGATATGGTATACGATAATGACGATGAAGATGCAGAGGTGGAAGAAGAAGAAGAGTTTTTGCCGCCTAATATTTCTCAAACAAAGGGCCGCAAAAAACAATCTAGATTCAAGAGTGCACTCGAGAAAATCATTCCATCTAAAACTCATCGAAAATGTGCAATTTGTGGCTTTGAAACCGACCACGATAAGCGAAACCACTATCGAGTGCTAGGGATTCCTGAGCCAAAAAAATAGGCGTCGGTTGTATTAATCATTCTATGTTTTTTTTTTCTTTTTTATGAAAATGAACATGTAATATGTACTATTTCTTTTGATATATTTATGCAGTACTAGTATTGGTATAATCGTTAGAACTTATAATATTGATAATCACATTATTATTATTATAATAATACTTCACTACTTTTATAAATTCGATAGTGTGACATTATTATTATACTTCACTAGTTTTATTATTGTATAAAATCATTTCTTAATAATAAAATCATTGCTTAATATATAAAATCATTTGTAATAATCATTGCTTAATAAATATAGATATTAACTTATTTCTAAATATCAAACCCCCATATGTATTATATAGACTTGTTAATAATAATAAATCGTACTATAATAATAATAATGCAACAATTTAGATTTTTGGGGGATGGTGAAGTTTTAATGTAAAGAGATTTCCTTGGCTGATATTGACAGCTAGGCCCGTGGTGCTCGGGTGGTCATATGACGTGTGTTTGGAGTTTGAGGTTGTGTGTTCGAGTCTGTTTAGCAGCGAGTTGCTTGAATAACATAATTTTTTTAATTTTTTTAATACCAGCCGTATGAGCCTGTACCGGCCGGAAAAAAAAAAAAGTATCTCTTCAACAGCCGTATGAGCTTCCTACGGCCGGTACAGAAAAAAAAAATTTAAAAAAAAGGTACCAACCGGGACAAGTTCTAACGGCTGGAAAAAAAAAAAAAAAATCAAAACTTTATATAGGTTATATTCTTTATTTTTTATAAAATATTTTTATAAAAATAGCAAATAATTCTTTTTATAAAATAGGATATTATTTTTTATTTGAATTATAATTCTTTATTTGTTATTAAATGAAAGAGTTATAAAAAATTTCCAAACTTTTTTTGCCTTTCTTTCCACTACTTTTGGGTTTATAGTCTCATATGCCTTCTTAATAATTTGTCAAAATTCACTCGTGCATTGTGATAGTGTAAATTTTTTTTTTACTTCTTTTTGTGCAAGCCGTAAGAGGCTCTACCGGCTTTGATTTTTTTTTTTTTTTTTTTTTTTTTTTTTTTACAGCCGTTAGAACTTGTCCCGGTTTTGATTTTTTTTTTTTTTTTTTTTTTTTTTTTTTTTACAGCCGTTAGAGCTTGTCCCGGTTGGTAGTATTTTATAAAAAAAGGCAGAGCCGGTACAAGCTGTGTCGGTCGAGCATTATTTAATATTAAAAATTCATTTTATTTCAATAAACTGACAACATGTTGACTGTGGTGGGGTCCTCATATTAAAATAAAAGCCGGTACAAGTTGTGCAGGCTGGGATAAATTTATGTTTCATCTCAGCCTTCCAATAAGTTTATCAACGGTACAAAAAGGGGATGTTGCACAGTACTCACAGCAACCGGTTGCTATGGAAGGGCTCCCTATATATATATATATATATATATATATATGATATTGATATAGATATAGATATTTACATGCATAATCCCACCATATAATTTTGATATACTTCTTATGGTAGAGTTAAAGTTTGTATTTTCAACTTTCAAAACAGTTGCTAAATGTCAATTTTTTGGTTGGGGTATGATAAAGACACCTAACTTTCAAACAAATAGTTGGTTTTGAAGTTCAAATATGGCTCTGTAGTGGTAGTATTTGAGTTTGTGTGTTGATATTTTGGTCATTACCCACTCAAATTTTAGACGAGCAACTGCTATTCATTTCTAATTCACCCCAAAATGATTTATAAACTTTGCATGAATCCAAAGTGTGCTGCTGGCCCACTAGGAAGGTAAAAATGTTAAAATTTTGTACGACTGATTAGGTTGAGAATATGTTACGAAGATCATAAGTTTGTATCAGTGACCCTCATAGTTAATGTCGTGCAGCCTATTGTCGGGTATGGTGTGGCTAAAGTTTTGGATTCCGGCCATCCAAACTTCAAGAATGGTGACTTGGTTTGGGGAATTACAGGATGGGAAGAGTACAGCCTCATTACAGCTACAGAGTCGCTATTTAAAATTCAACATACTGATGTGCCTCTTTCCTACTATACAGGATTACTGGGTAAGTCTTTTAGCTTATTTGTCATATTATTATAAATGTGCACAACAAAGGTATAAGAGAATGGTCATCATCATGCACTGTCAATCCTATTAGTTGAACATAAAATCCATTAGTAGGCAATTAACTATCACTATTTCATTACCTTGGTTATTGTTCGATCTCCAGGTACTTATACATTTTGCATCTATGTTATTTGATTTACGTTCAGCTAGATTTATTGCTCCTCGTCTCCTTTTATCTTTTTGTAGGTATGGCTGGTATGACTGCTTATGCGGGTTTCTATGAGGTTTGCTCTCCAAAGAAAGGGGAGTTTGTTTACATTTCAGCAGCATCTGGAGCAGTTGGTCAGCTTGTTGG